>CM036754.1:9453366-10053366 GCA_020796225.1 Arion vulgaris
AATTAAAATACCTCGGAGTCCTGGTAACATCAGATGGCAGATGCCGATCAGAAATAAAGAACAGAATATGCTGACGAAAGCAACGTTTCAGAAAATGAGTAGCATTATATGCAACACGTCATTGTCAGTTGAGATCATAATGAGAGTTATACAGTGCTATATAGAACCAGTGTCGGCTCGTGGTCATTTTTCTTGGTGGGGCCAGACATAGATTTTCGGAAAAATCATGGATTTTGAAGTATTTACTATTATTGGTCTATTCAGGAAGTTATTCCCTTTTCGATTATTGGTGGTCGGGCCCCACTGGCCTTTAATGACGAGCCGCCCCTGTATAGAACCAATACTGACATACGGATGCGAGTAACGGATAATGAACAAACAGATCGAAAATCTCTGAGGGCCACAGAGATGTGGTTTTATAGAAGAATGATGAGAATCCAATGGACTGCTAAAATAACTAATCTTGAGGTGTTGAATGAGGTCAGGACACAGAGACAACTTATCATCAATATAAGAAAGAAGCAGTCATCATTTCTAGGACATGTGATGAGGAAGAGAGGTTTAGAACACATTATTACAACCGGTCAAATCGAGGGGAGACGAGACAGAGGAAGACAGAGAGAACATTTTGGATAGCCTGACTTCATGGCACGGAAGAGCGTCAATAGCTGAGATGATAGCAAACAACATAGACACAGATTTGTGGAGATCCATGATCGCCTACGCCAGCCGGCACAGCACCTAATGATGATGACCAGACAATGCTGCAGCTGGTTCCAGTTACGAATGAGCGTGTAATAACTCGAAACGTCCTCATTCTTTCCTATGAGAGCTGATGGGAATTTGTTTAAATGTATTATGTTGCCTATTAGCTCTTTGAAGTCTCCCACCATTTGGTCGTGATCTAGTGGGTATTACACTTTCATCTTAGAGAAAATGTCTAGAAGTGATTTCTCACTAATGATGGATTCGATTTTTTTGTTTATAATTCGATTCATGAAGGAAATAGGTCTTGTACAGGTCTTGTACCTGTTGCGAGTTGACCATATATAATATTCTTTGGATTCATGAGGGCACTATCTGAAGTTTCTCACCGTGACAAGATCACAGTATGCCCACCCTTTTAGTCATGGCAGTCTATAAACGTAACGTTGTTGGTGACAAGTATCATGGGGGCGATGAAGTAATCCTATTTTACTTTTGGTTCACAATATGTTTGCACTTCGTCAATCATCTAAGGGGAATAACCGTATATATTTCATAGTTGTTGTTAACCTGCATACCTAATCCCCCCTTTGATTCAAGGGAAGTAATAATTCTTATGCCTTATCATCATCATCATCATCATTGACCTCTTTGTCTCATGTGACAAGGTTTAGAGTCACGTAGTTTGTACTGCGCTGAATCACAACGTCTTTTGTGGATGTAATGGCATATTCTTGAATGGCAATCCTTGCCACAGTTGCTTCAGGCGAAACTGGAAACAAAGCTGATACATAGGATGTTCTCTCTGCGATCTGCGCTCTCTTTTGCCTCCATATGTGATGTTTTTCTTATTTTATTTTTGACCCACCTCTCACTCCCGCCCTCCATGCTTGCCTGTCTTTGGCCAACCGCTCCCAATTTTCTTTATCTATGATGCATAAAGTTAGATCACGTTTGCAGGTGCAGTGATAAAAAGCAGTAATGGGCGCCCATGCTGTCTAGTACATGTTGCAAGTTGACCATATATAAGATTCTTTGGAATTCTACAATCTCTCATAAGGTACACGTGTCCCAGCCATCTCAGATTTCACAGGCACAGCAAGGTGTAAATGCTTGGAATGCCAGCACTGTTCATGATTTCAATATTGGAGATGAGGTCCTGCCGGTGGATGTTGTATATTCACCCGAGATAGCGCACGTGGAAGGTGTTGAGACGATGTTCTTGTCTGGCATTTAGTATAGAAGAATAGTAACACTGCGACCTACAAGGCATGTCGTACGAGGCGACTAAGGTAAGGACGTAGGAAAGCTACCCTAGTAAATAAAAAGCGTAGCAGAAATCGGATGTGCTGGCCTACTTGTAGGGGCATAACTGGTAGAACGTACAATCGCTCTTAGGCTCGGATCGCATACAAATCACAAAAGTGGTTTAACAAGTGGTCGATATGGAGCGTTCGAGGAAGAAGAAGAAGAAGTACAGAAACAAAATCTCTGCAAATTATCATAGCTATTTCATCAGCACAGTAATGTACCACTGACTTTTGAGATATTTCATCAGCACAGTAATGTACCACTGACTTTTGATATATTTCATCAGCACAGTAATGTACCACTGACTTTTGATATATTTCATCAGCACAGTAATGTACCACTGACTTTTGATATATTTCATCAGCACAGTAATGTACCACTGACGTTTGATATATTTCATCAGCACAGTAATGTACCACTGACTTTTGAGATATTTCATCAGCACAGTAATGTACCACTGACTTTTGATATATTTCATCAGCACAGTAATGTACCACTGACTTTTGATATATTTCATCAGCACAGTAATGTACCACTGACTTTTGATATATTTCATCAGCACAGTAATGTACCACTGACTTTTGAGATATTTCATCAGCACAGTAATGTACCACTGACTTTTGATATATTTCATCAGCACAGTAATGTACCACTGACTTTTGATATATTTCATCAGCACAGTAATGTACCACTGACTTTTGCGGTATTTTGATATCGTGAGAATGCAAAGTCTGTAATCTCTCTCTCGTGATCACCGATTAGGCGGATATACCAGATTTTCCCATAAATTCTGAATTTTTTTGTCTTATTCATGTGTAAATCTGATTCATGCAGCCTTAGCATGGATGTGCTTCGTCACATCCTTAGCGCCATTTAGAACTCTGGTGCTTATCTTTGTGTACCGGCTATGTGTCCTGTTTTAGCCAGCGTTTACTGAGTTCGCTCTCCGTCAGCCTTGGGCTGTCCCCAGTCGACCTGCAAGGCAACAGGTTGCCATTTTCTTTTAGGGTAGCTACCCTTAGACAACCTTCCCTTCCGGGTTGTTGAGCGTCATCTGACCAGGTTACCAGTCTTTTTGGACTACTTGGTTTGCCTGCCGTCCAGTTTTGTGTACGGTTTGTTCCGCTAGCCTTTGATTGTCCCCAATCAAACTACAAGGCAGTAGTAGTTCTCTGCAAGGGAAACGTGGTTATTGTTCTCTGGATGGAGACCCCACCTTCGAGGTTCTCCACCGTTTTGTTCACCTCTCATTTCTTTTGGGTGCCCCTTAGCCCATTTCTTCTTGTACCCTCGTCAACCGACTGGGCCCGCCACTTTTTTCTTTGTCACTTGTGCTCACATCGTTCTGCTGGGCGACACCTTACTCATTTCTATATCACTATGCCCAGTATATTACCATTCGGCAGTGACGTTTGCACTGGATTCAAGCCTCAGCTGGGTTTTCCAGTTTTTCTGCACATTTGGGTGGTCCGCTCACTCCTACGTTTGCCACGTTTTTTTTGTCGCTCCATCATCAGCACCATGCATGTCTGCCTCACCGGTGGACTCCTCACCTGTCTATCGTCCGTATGGGTGTTCGCTCTACTTTGGTGTCTGCTCGCCGTGTTTGTCAGACTTCTCACCGTGCTGACATTGATTATGCCTCGAGACAATCAGGACATGCAATTCAATTCGGGCCCCCACCTCAGGATTTCCAGGTCGCCCCATGTGGGCCCACGTCTCTTCCCTGGATGTACCCTTCACCCCTTTGTGTTTATTTGTTCAGCATTTCACATCGGCCGGGAGAGACGTGCGTTAATAGTCACTCTGTGATTCTACGTGTCTGTGTTGCGAGCGGATATCATCCAACATAACTGCGTCTGTATCACTACTTATAGCAGAGTAGCTCTCTCTCGATCCCTACCCGCTCAGCCAGACAGGAAACGTTGCCTGTCCATCAACTCATGTACAATGAGCTGACTCCGGGAAGGTCTATAGTAACGCAGGATGGTATGCAATGTTCCCTGAATGCATTCGACCATTTTTAGTACAGCTGATCCAGGTTTATATATTAAAATGTCACCTGCAAAAGTTCCGGACCCAATTCGCTTGGCTGAATGTTGGCTACATTTGCTGTGTATATATTGAATAACCTGGGGGATAGCCAAATTCCATGTTCCTAAACGTAGCACAATGGATCTCTCCATCAAAGAAGCAGCTATCCAGTTTACCTATCAAAGATTAACATCACATCTTAGCGAAGAGAGTATCATGATTGAGAAGTCCATTTTGTTATACGCATCTTCCAGGTCAATGACCTTAGCAACAGTTTATTGTTTTGATTGGAAGTCCCCATAAACATCATAAGCAAGCGTGCCATCATTTCCCAAGTCCCTTTCATTGACCTATAACTACCCAGCGTGTCAGGGAGGACGTAGTCTATCTCAAAGTGAGACTTTACCTTTCTAGCCACCACTATCTCTAGGCTCTAGTAATTTGCCATATACATTTTGTAATACATGTCATAGCTGGCTGAACAGTCCAGGATCCTTCCCATGTTTATGATCAGACAGCTTGGTGATATAAAACATGCAAGAAGCAAGCAGAAACCTATACACAATAACACCACGGAGAAGCATTCATTGTCTTTTGAGACTAATGCGATGTGATCATCATATACACACAAACACAAATATATCTATATATAATACATCTGGCTAAACGGACAGAAAATGTATCAAATTTTATAAGAAAGCGCCGCTGGAACTACATCGGCCACACACTTAGAATGGATGAGAGAAGACTCCTTACCAATCCCTCATATGGACACCAGAGGGAAAAGAAAACGAGGAAGACCAAGAGAGACTCTGCGTAGAACCATCACCAGAGAAGGCTCAACGATGGGCCTAGTAAACATTAAAGACCTAAAACAGATAGCAACGAACCGCGAGACATGGAGAACTATGACCTCTGCCCTGTGCGCCGCCCACAGGCCCAAGAGGAAAGACTAACTAACTAACTAAACGGACAAAAGCTGGCGGAAGTGGAAACCTTTAAATACCTCGGGTCCTACATGTGCAGCGATGGTAACTCTGGTAAGGAGATCAAGTCAAGAGTTGAGATGGCTGCAGTCGCTATGTCTCGGCTAAACGTGATATGGGAAAGCAAAATCAGTAATATGGCAAAAAATCATTATCTACAGATCGCTGGTGCTATCCATTCTTTTATACGATTGTAAGAGATGGACGCTCAATGCAGGACTGGAACGAAGGATACAGGCTTTCGAGTATAAGTGTTACAAACGGGTACTACGTATTAGTTACATAGAACATAAGACGAAAATTTATGTAAGAGACCAAATAAACAACCTTGCAGGTCGACAAGTACCACTCTTGACAATTGTGAAGCGGCGTAAACGTGCGTTGTTCGGGCATGTGACGGGCATAGCTCACTCTCTAAGACTATCCTACAGGGAACAGTTGAGGGTGGAAGAAAGAAAGGAGGGCAGAGAAAATCCTGGTTTGACAACATCAAGAGCTGGTCGGGGCAGAGTTTTTCCACGCTCGCTCGAGGAGTTGAAGACAGAGATTCATGGCGTGCTTTTGTGCTGATGTCTCCACAGTGACAATCCTACGACCCTAACGGGTTATGGGTTTTATTATTATTATTATTATTATTATTTTTATATATGTATTTACTGAGGTACTGAAAAAGAGCATATAACCGTCACACCGTGTTCATATAATTTCATCTCTCTCCTCTTTCTTTCTTTCTTTCTTTCTTTCTTTGTCCTTCTCTGCTTTTTTGCCTCTAGGCGTAGCAGGTTTAACTGATGATCGGTTTTCGAGATAATGCACGCTCGGTCGCTTGATATGGTGTGGTATTGTGGAGTTTTAAGATGTCTGTAACTCTATCAACCCATTTTTTTCTTGGTCTGCCCTTTCCTCTTGATGATTCCATTTTCAGGTTGTACGCTCTTGCAACTGGTGTATTCGGGTTCATTCTGACCAAGTGGCCAAACCAATTGAGTCTCTGTTTTTCAATAAATCTAATAGCAGGTGTTGTTCCGACTGTTCTTCTAATTTCCTAATTTCTTATATGGTCTCTTCTTGTTTTATTTACTGCTTTCCTCAGGCATCTCATTTCTCATGTGGTAATTTTCCTTTCTTGTTCTTTTGTCAGTGCCCATGTTTGGCTCTGGTAGCACAGTGTTGGTATAAAGATTGAATTTATAATCTGTCTTTTAGTCACTACTGGAATAGCTGGGTGTTTCAAAATTGGGGTAAGCTGGTATGTAATGTTGTTGGCTTGCTGGATTCTAGTTTCGATCTCTCTGTCCAGTCTACTATCAGATGTGAAGATACTTCCAAGGTATTTGAATTCTCTCACCTGCTTTAGCGTTTGGTCATTTATTTTTATGTTGATATCTTTATGTTCTCTGCTTATAGTCATGACTTCTGTCTTTTGAATATTGATCTTCATGTTGTATTTGAGGCAGCTATTGTTGAGTAAGTTTATGTGTTCTTGAAACTGTTCAATATTATTATAGAATATACACTGGTCATCAGCAAAGAGCAGTTCATTTTGTTGGTCTGCGTTGAGTGATGCTTCATCTATTTTGGTGATACTATCCATGTATATAATAAAGAGGAGAGGTGATAAAACACATCCTTGCCGTACTCCTGATGTTACTGGAAACCAATTTGTGAGTCCGGCGCTATAATTTCATAATACCGTAAAAACTGCAATCCGACTTTTTACCAAAAGATTTTTAAAAAGTGTAATCAAGAAAGATTACTCTGACGTATTAACGAATTTGAGTAGACACTAGAAGCCAGACTGCATTTTATTTTATTAATATGTTCAGAAGAAAATTGATCGCACTCGACTTTCAAGATCATGATGCATTCGATATTAATGGTACTTAGTGTTTTTATGACGTGTTTATGATGTAGACAATTAAAATGGCATCATTTGTTGTTATTTATGTTCACACTGACTGAGTGAGAGTGATACTCAGATACTGATACTGATAGTGATACTGATAGTGAATCGTGATAGTGATACTGATCATACTCACTCTCGAGTCTGATACCGTGCGCCTGCGTAAAATAAAAATTACAAAAACAAAGCAACTTCCTAGTGAAAAAGTGTGTGGTGCCCGTTATTAAGGACAAAAGTTTATAATTAACTGATTCAGTACCAGGTTTTTTTCACCTCTGGACGGAATTATTTTTAGCTTCAAAATATTGCACACATACTTTAGTTAAATTAAAATATTGTTTCTAAATATGATTTAAAGTTGAACTTATTATATATCAAATTAAAGATAAATGATTGTACTTTCATAAAATATTTATTGTATGCGAAAATATAATGTTGTGTTGACTGTGCATGACAAATATTAGCATGTAATAAAAAATTAATTGAAATTGTGAGAACAAAATCCAACTTACCAAGGGCCTTGAGGAACAATATGGTGAATAAGTCAGTGTAACTGCTCTCTTTATATAAGTAATCCATTTATGAATACACAAAAATTAAGAAAATATTGATGGAATATATGGTTTACTAACTGTTCGCAAATTAGCAACACGACCATCTTTGAAGAAATTTCCATTAAAAATTGTCAAATTGAAGATTTCACATACTAAACATTCATGTCTCATAATATATAATCACATACAGTGGAAATTATAGCAATATTTACAGGAATAAAGAACTAAAGTATATGAATAATAGTCCTAACATAGCAACTATATAACTTCTCTCCAAGTAGACTGTGTAGGTTCTGTCTGAATCCTTCTTCTTTTGTTGCAATCCTACTGGAACCTGACTGGGGCAACGCCCTCTCGCAGCTGGTTGGGAAACACTACTAGTATTATTTAAATTATTAATAATCGACGTATTTAAATCACAAACTTCTGTTTCATCAGAAGCTTCACTATCAGTATCTACATCTTCATGCAACCAATCTCGCTCTTCTGCAGCTGTAAAACGTGCAGAACGAGCTGATAACAAACCATTTCTAGACTCTGAATTGTTAGACATTATTTTTTAATCACAGGGTAGCTTGAAAACGAAAATTAAACTTGGTTTCACTTCTGATTCTAGTCAAAACCACGATGTTGTGATTTGGTTATCGTTAGTACTTCCTTTCTACTTAGTTTCCGGTTGATATAAAACTACAATCGGAGTGAAAATTAATAAAACTCAACGCAATAGTAGCCGTCTTTTAAAAGACGCTTGGGACACACAGATAAGAAATATGTGCACTACAGTGTTCCACGGGACTGAATCAGTTAATACTGGCATTAAGCGTATTAATTTCCTGATCCAGTGTTATAATTGATAATGTGGTAAACATCTCGCTGTCTCTTACCAGATCATGAGTGACATGAGAGTTGTTCTTAGTTCTAGTATCCAGAGTGCCAGACTAGTGAAGTGTTGACGTGACTCAAAAGCCTCCCTGTCCTCAGCAGTCCTGTCCTCAGCAGTCCTGTCCTCAGCAGTCCTGTCCTCAGTAGTCCTGTCCTCAGTAGTCCTGACTCCTGTGTGAGCTGTCCAGATTCTGCCTCAGTCATACTCAACTCATCTTTCACATCCTGCACCAATCTTCACTTTTGTCTGCCCAGTATCCCCCTCCTTCCTCCAGAAATCTTCTCTAGAGAATCATTACATTTTATATGTCCGAATTATTTAGGTTTTCTCTTCTTTATTAACCATTTCTCCTTCGGTTTTATTCTGTTGCAAAATTGATATATTTCTTCTTTTTTTCTGACCACTGTATTGTGAACACTCTTCTGTCGCGTTGCAATCAAAAGGTAGTAGTTGATTAATTAATTTTTCAAACTGTTTTATCAGTAACATTTACTTCTACTATTCTACTAAATTAGTGCTAAAAATATGTTTAAATTTCATTTTTTTTTTCAGATGAAAATAAGTTCCGTAGTGTGATCTTGTGGTTGGAGGATCAGAAAATAAGACATCTTAAAATAGAAGACAGAGAACCATTAAGAAGCAAACAAGGAAATGAGTGGACTGCTTCTCTGAAAGAGGTAAACATGGGAGTAATTTAATAGTGATGCGCCAGAATAATCCTTATTTTTTCAGTTTCCATTCTGAACTTGTGAAACAAATAAGTGTTATACTTCAATCTCTGGCCAACACTACTGCTGGGTTGTAAGCCCAGCATCATGGTCTACTGTGTGTGTCTTGCTCTTTTCAGGTGGCTTGAGAGATGGATTTCTGCATCTTTTGGCATGATATAGACACTCAACCTACTCAGCCATTTTGAGAGAGATGAGTGCCGATATTGTGCAGCCCAAAAGAATGACATACCAAATATGCAGAGATTGATTAATCAACATCGAACTTTCGTGTTGGGTCGCTGGACACTGCTGGATTTGTTGAGGCGGAGATCGGAGCACCTATGGATGTGTCCAGAGTGCTATGATGGTGGTCCTTATATAACTGATAACTCCATCTACCCATGTTGTCCTTGGTCTTCCCCTCGCCTGTCACATTGATGTTCTGCTGTAGCAGGATTTATAGACTGTATAAATTATAGACAAGTGACTAAGTACACAAATAAGATACAGTGACATTTCAACCAAAAGACTTTTATCAAGTAAAAGATAAAAAACAAAAGACAGAATTAAGACTGTTCTTAGACATCACACAGTTAAACGATAAATCTAGGAATTTCTCATGTGACTCTGACTGGTGTATAGTGGTGTATAACAACAGTATCAATTCCTTTATTTGTTTTTGTATCCTTTCCTTGATAAAGGCTCTTTGATTGAAATGTTGCTGTACCTTGTTTTTGGTTTACTTGTAATATTACCTTTTCTTTGTTTTTATGTTTCAGCTTTGCTACATAATTCTATTGCAGTCTTCTAATATATAGACCTGTTATTTTTAAAACTTAAATATTAAACTGATAAATCTCTTTCTTTTGTAAACTATTAAACACAATTAGTGGGTTCATTGACAAGTATCCTTCAGTAGACCAATTAGTCACTAGAGCCATGCTTGTTCATATTTTTCTCCATCAATGCAAACTTTACTTAATTAGGACATATCGTCCAGTTGTATAAATTGATGATTGGTGTGAAACCAGACCAGTAATTTCATGTGTTAATTATAGGATTCTGAAAAAATATTTCATGTCTTTGTGTGCTCTCTGAAGGATGTTTTTCATGTTTCTATCTACCATCTGAAAGATATTTTTCATGATTTTCTTTTATCTATCATCAGAAGGATGTTTTCCATGTTTCTCTTGTATCTGTCATCTGACGGATGTATTTTCCATGTTTCTATCTACCATATGTAGGATGTTTTTCTTCTATTTGTCATCTCTCTCTATCTCTCTGTCTCGCAATCACCACTTAGACTGATGTACCAGATTTCTCCTTAAATTCTGCGGTTGTTTTTAGGGACTCTGTCCCTCCGTACAGCTTCTCATTTAGCTTGGTATTTTCTGGCCAGGTTTCGTTTCTCAGGCCTGCTAGCAGTGGGCAGTCTTGCAGTAGGTACTCTGCCGTCATGTCATCTGAAGGATGTTTTCATTGTCTTTGCCAAAGTACTTTGTGAAAGACTATTCCCTCAAAATACCAAAACATCTTTAGTTTACTGATTCAGTGTATGCCTTTGAAGCTCTAAAAGAAATAGTAGACATTGTACATGCCAAAAATATCTCAGTAGTCACTACTATTTCACATGATGCTACAATAGTTATATAGTGGACCACTAGACTTCTGTCTAAACACAATCAACAGTAGATGCAAACCAAAGAGAATCAATGCTATCAATCCATGTACAGCAATAACACTCCAAGCAACAAACAACTCTAGAGACAGACTGCATAGAAAATTGCTTTAAAAAACACTGAAAGAGAGAGTTAGAGGCTTTTGGCCAAACATAATTGCAGTGACATGAGTCACCTTAAAGGAATGACAAGATTGACAACTGCACTGTATCTGGAGATTCACGTACCAGATTGCAAGAGCTGGGATTGAAGATTAGAGTGATCAGAAAAGAACAGCACAATAGGTATATGAGTAGACTCATCAATCAAAATTGAACTGCTACAGTCAGTCGCTGGACACTGTTGGAGATATTACGAAGGAGATCAGAACATCTATGGACATGTCCGGAGTGCAATGAAGATATTCTAACTTGAAACTAAAATTAATCCACTGAATAATCATGTAAGTAGAATGCACTCAAAACATGCTAGAGAGTACCAGCTGCACATACACCATTTTAAAGTTCATTTATGCTAGCGCACCGGGTAGAGTTGTTGCTGAGCAAAGTGAAGCTTACAGGACAACTACTTCTAGTATAAGGATGAAGCTGCCACTGATGCCCTTCAGTGGCTCTCTGGGACTCTCAGTTGATGCTTCAGACGATCCAAAACGGAATACTACAGTGTGAGTGGATGTCTTCTATTGAGGTTTCCAACCTCCAGAGGCTTAGCAGAGGATCTACTGTTCTGGGCATGCTAGTGATTGCGACATTGAGAAAGTGGACATGCTTGCATAGATCATCAGGGAATTGAAGATGTATAGAAGGGAAGTTCTTCGGTTTCTCAACAACTGCCTGTTAAGGGCACTAAAATTCATGTTGACTCTATCCAGTACTTTAAGGAGTTTGGAATTACACTTTGAACCAGCAGAATTGGATGCCTATGGGCAGAGGAAGTAGTGTGTTTAACCAGCAAGACACAGAAACCATCAGTATACATACACTTCAACATCTGTTGGGAAAGACTGAGCACCCATGGGTCTGCCCAGGGATCTATGACATCGGTTCAGTAACCAATAATTATTCTAAATTTTATGTACTTCAAACTTGATAAACTACTCTAGTTTCGTTGTTGAAATTTGATTTCAGTATTTGTCACAACTGAACTGTCCCTATGAGATCAACGATAAACGAGCATTGTTAGACTGGTTGCTGGGTTACGCTATACGGCTGGAGTTCGGAGATGAAGGTGAGTGTCATTACTGATTAACAGACATACTTGTTAACAAATTATATTAAACTTCTTCTTTTGTGTACACTCTCTCTGATATCAAATTGAATCTATTCAAAGTAAATAGTTCTCTGTCAAAGGCTGCTAACATTTTCAGATAGGTACTATTATGTACATATTATGAAAGTCTACTATATCTTTATTCTTTTATGTGTTATCATTTTCCTGCAACTTACAGTACTAAATTAATGTGTCATCGTTTTCCTGCAACTTACAGTACTAAATTCACACATGACCATGTCCATCTCAGAGATATTACTTGTATTAATATGTAAGGTTAAAAAAATGATGTGTACCGTATCGAATTGTTGGACAAAAATGAAACAAATATATACCTAACAAATATATGTTAGATATATGGATCAGAATGCTGGAGAATGGCAGAACCAGATATGTTCAAGTTCTCCACCTTCCATAACAACTTGTCTGTGATAGATCTAACACACATGTTCTGGCTAAATACTATCTCTAACCAAGAACTGCGTACACACTTCAACAAGAGAATATGAACACCATCATTCAAAAGGTCGCTGGAGATGAATCAGACATGTGATACGCATGGAGGCTAATTCTTTCATGAAAATTGTATTGAGATCGACACCAGAGGGTAAACGAAACGTGGAAGACCCAAAACAACCTGAAGGTGAACACTAGAACAATAACTGAAAGAAATGAATCATAGCTGGAACACAGTATAGAGGACAGTCAAGAATAGAGGAAGGTGGTGTGCTTTTGTTGCTGCCTCAAGTGCCAGAGGTGTCACAAACTACAGAGCGAGAGCTAAATATTTAGTGTAAGTTTTGTATTAGTTTATTCTTGTGAAAATTTATCTTCAATGTTTGTTTAGGATAATTTCAATAATGGGAATCATTTCTTTGCTTCATATTTCACAATTAGATATAATATTACAGATAAAAGTGAAAGGGATAACAATAGAAATGTAGAAATTAGAAGACGACTATGAATGAAACCAGTCATTCAATTCTTAAAATAATAACAGATTAAATAGTTTGATCACCTTAATTACAAAAATTCATTTGTATTGTCGACCACAGAGAGCCACATAAAATAAAAATATACTGAACACAGAACAAGAGGAAGACCACATAAAAGATGGAGTGACAGCATCAAGAATAAGCTCACATGAAATGAATACCAAGTTACAAAGTACTTTAGACAAGACACACAGAAGATTCTTACATCTTCCCCCAACATCTCACTGAAGTACAATGGAGGAAGAGAAGAATTGGAAGAAGATTTCACAATTATTTGAATATATCTTATATAACTTATAATAACTTAAAATAATTGCCAATATATGTGACCTTCTGTAGCTTAAGCAGTAGTGAGCTCGATCACAACCCAAGTGTACCTGGTTCAAATTCTGCGACGGGCAGTTTGGCAGCAAATTTGTTCCTGTGGAAACGAAAGTAAAATAGACCTCACCATTCGGAAAGCAATATCAAACTACTGAGTGTATAAGTGGCGCATAGAAAATCAAAGACTTATTTACTGTGGTTGATGACAACATCCTGTAAAGGATATGCTCCGATTTTAATTTTCAAATATTTGATGCAATTTGAAATACCAGTTTTGTTGACTATTATTATTGTTTTCTTCCATTTTGTAATTTCCATGTAGCAGAGAAGTACAAAAATGTTACAGCAGAAAAACACCAGCAACGTTTGGCACAGAAGCCAGGAAACTCAACCAACCCTCTAGATAATCTTGACTGTAAGTACAATCTTCTTCAAAATGTCAAGTTCAAATGATATCAAAATAGTCAACTAGCAGATGTTATCATAAGTCAACAATGTAATATAGTTATTTCATCATCAAGTAGTATGTCCCTTGCAGAACGTCGCTTTCATCACCAAGCCTGCCTGAAAAACTCTGTGTCTCTAGCAAGTTCTCCTGCCTCTTCTAAGTTCAAGGTTTCTTTAATATCCTGCTGCCACCTTTGTCTTCTCCTGCCTCTTCTAAGTTCAAGGTTTCTTTAATATCCTGCTGCCACCTTTGTCTTCTCCTGCCTCTGCCCCCCCCCCTCCTCCCGATTTAAATGAGTATTGATAAAGACAAGCATGTGAATGCTGTCTTCGGTGTGTAGAGAAGATTTGCTAGCTAATACCTCAAGTGCACACTGAGTATGGGAACACTGAGATGGCTACTACAGTAGAGGAGAGAACATGCATTAACTTGTCCATTGTACAAGAATGTCGATCAGGAACTCTTATACTGAACTTTTATTTGATTATTTCAGTTGAGGATGCAGAATTTAAGGCAGGGATTATGTCTCTAGCAACGATGCTACAAATCCCTCCACATCATGATCACTTAGACTTGCTGAAGGTAATATGTAGAACTTTAGTTTTCATCAAACTATTATCATGTTGTAGATAATAGTGTTATCATTTTAACTGTTTGATGTTCTTTTCTTTTGTTAGTTCTTTAGTGTGCTGGAATGTTGTGTTACTTAAGATGGCCATGACTTCTTCAATGTATTTTTGTCTGACTTACACTCTCTTATATTATCTTTCTGTGTTCTCGCTATGAATTCAGACGCAGTCATGAAGCCTAATATGGCACCTATGACTGGTTTTTGAGTGATGGCTTGCTTTCCTTATCACCAGTGTCCCTCACCTTTCAAAGTGAAACCACACAAAACAGAATTATAAACAAAATTAATTGTGTGAAAAACTGCATAGTTATTTTATTTAAAAATTAACTTAGCTGATTATCTTCAACATTTCTGCATGTTATACCAGTCGTCTACTAAATACATTTCCATGAGCCAATCTGTATTAAATTTACATGATTCATTAAGTAGGGAATGTCTCGATATAAATACCCACAGAATACATACCTATCATAAATATCAGTCAAATCACTCATAAACTTTTACTCTGTAATTTTGTTAAATCTCTGGACTCACTTATATGGCAATGTACACTGAATTATGGTGAGTCTCTGTAGCTTAAGTGGTAGTGAGCTCGATCACAACCCAAGCGTATCTGGTTCAAACTCCACCTCAGGCAGTTTGGAAGCATACTCATTTCTGTGGGATTTTTACAAAAGGTCAAAATAGACCTCAACGTTTAGAAAGCAATGGCAAACTACTGAATGTATAAGTGTTGCATAGAAAATCAATGACTCGTTTACTGTTGTTGATGGCTACGTCCTGTTTTTTGTTTCCGATCCAGAAGCACTTGAGCTTTCAGCTCTTCAGCTCGGTGCCACGAACACCGTAATTTTGGACAACCTGTGGCTTTTCTGCCAGCCTGCGGAATTGAACCTGCACTCACAGGAGCTGGAAGATCTCTGCGGCGGTGCACAAACTCCATAGCACCGCGAGGTCCCGGTGTAATTTAGAAGCGGTGAAAATGTTTTGACGGAATTTTATTTTTAAAGTTTTTCTAATGAATTTTCTTGGGCAACGACTTTCCAGTCTGCTTTTCTTCTCAATTTTGAACTGCCACATGTTCTTTTACATGCTGAACTTGAAGATGGCATCGATGTTGTATCGTCTGACTTACCATGTCAAATAGTAAGACTTGTGTTATATATGATGCCACACTACTACACAATTCAGCCCTCAGTGGCCTTATATATAACTTGGGGTTTTTAGCCCTATAAAGCTGGGACTCTGAACATGAGAAGTTTACATCTCAGACCCATATATCACCCGAGTGGTTACCTGGCCCAAATTGGGGTGTAAAGAATAGAACCACTGTTACCTGCCTCACATGTTGTAAGAGGCGACCAAGGAGGTTTGGCATGGGGCTAGCTACCCCATACTGTAAAAAACACTAGATGGCTACAGAACGGAGAGCGAACCGAGTAAACGCTGGCTGAAACCGGACACATCGCTGAAGGATAAGCACCAGAATTCCAAATAGTGCTGAAGATGTGACGTAAAACACACCAATGCTAAGGCTGCATGAATCAGATTTCCACATGGATAGAATTTATGGGAGATCTGGTACATCAGTCTGGGCAGTGTTCGCGTGAGTGAGAGAGACACACATATAGACTATCTGGTTTACAGGATTAATATTTGATTATTACTTTCTCTGTATTCAGGCAATATGTATCACAGTTGTGGAAAAGTTCTCACAAGATGCGTTAGATGCTGCACTGAAACAGAAAAATATTAAGGTACTAATAGTATTTTTGTTTAAGAGTTTTCCAAACTGAATTTAGCAATTACTTTAAACATGTTTCATAGTGTTAAGAGTTTTCCAAACTGAATTTAGCAATTACTTTAAACATGTTTCATAGTGTTAAGAGTTTTCCAAACTGAATTTAGCAATTACTTTAATACAGGTTTCATATTGTTCCTCTAGTCTAGATATATTGAAAGAATGAAAGAATGAAAATCGTGGCTTATCCTTTACAGGACTTTGCCATCAACTACTGTAAACGAGTCATTGATTTTCTAGGCATCACATATATATTCAGTAGTTTGCTGTTGCTGTCTAAATGATGAGGTTCTTTTAACATTTCGTAAAAATCCACTGGAACAAATTTGCTTTCAAACTGACCACAGCAGAGTTTCAACCAGGTACTCTTGAGCTGTGGTCGAGCTCACTACCACTTAAGCTACAGATGCCCACATACTGCATCTGAAATAAGACCATGAAGTCTACCACCATAGAAGTACTGGAAACTGTGACAGGGCTCCAGCCGATGGAGGACAGACGGGACATGAAGGTTCTTCAACAAGGAGAAAAATTCAAGAGACTGATGAACCATCCAATGCACCTCCGAATCAACAGCTATGGTAGGGGCAGATTAAAAAGAAGTAACTTTGTGGCACACTCCAAAGAACTTGCTCACAAAGATGCAATATTGACACTGGCTCAACCAAGACACATTCAACCAGCCAGCACCTCCCTCCCTGGGTATGCAGTCTCCCAGAGCTCTCAGAAGAAATAAGTGGCATTGGCAAGAAAGGAACACAGACAGACCTGGAGAGAAGGCTCATCGCAGAAAAACACATAAATGAAAACTACCAAATGGACTCATGGACACATGCATACACGGATGGCTCTGCTACAGATGCCACCCACAATGGAGGAGGGGAGTTGTCCTCAGACTAAAAATGGAGTAGAACTAACCTTAGCTCTGGCCACCGGCAAGTTCTCAACCAATTTCAGGGCTAAGGTAGAGGCCCTCAGTGCAGCTGCAAAAATGGCAATACAAAATATGAACCAAATACATGGAAAAATAGTGCTCTTGACTGACGCACTGTCCGCTATCTCAGCACTGAAATCTGAAAGGAACACAGAACTAAATGATCTCAGATCAACCTTAGCCCAGTTATCCCATGAATCTGAGAGGGTAGTAATCCAGTGGATACCCTCACACTGCAAGATCAAGAGGAATGAAGATGCTGACAGACTGGCTAAAGAGGGAGCAGGAATACCCCAATATGACAACCTGGTCAGCTATGAAGAAGCAAAAACGATCGCCAAAGGACACTACAAAGCAAAATGGGATAAAGAACACCCAAAACACAACAAGGACGACGGATATTACCAACTGTCCAGAAGGGACCAGACAGCTATACTTCACCTCCGGACGGGTCACAACAGAATGAGACACCACCTGTATACCAAATTCAAGATAGGCACCAACGACCTGTGCCCCTGTGGCTTGCAAGTATGACAACAGAACATATCCTTCAGAACTGCCCCCAGTATGCAGACCTGAGAAGAAAGAGGTGGCCCACTTACACCAGCGTCCAAGACAAACTGTATGGCGTGGCTGATAATCTGAGGCAGACGGTGGCCTTTATTAGAGAATCCGAAATCCAATCTAGTGAGAACGCAGAAGAAGAATACAATTTTGATGTTTTGATAAATTTGGATAAATTCTTGTGGTTCACATATAAAGTTATAGTGGGGCTTAGCCAGTATAGAAGAAAACTAGTCACGACAGAGATGGAGTTTCAAGAAGTGACCAGTTTAGAAATGAAAACAGGAAAAAAGTGGGTACAACATCAGTACTGAACTCCATCAAGAAACAACAAATTAAATGGTTTGACCACGTAAGCAGACTACCAACAGACAGTGCGCCACAAAGAGCATTGCTACTCTGATACAGTGGATACAAAGCATAAGGCAGCCCACGCAAACGGTGGACCTCAGAAATAACAGAGGTGACGAAAAACAGTTTAGTAGTGCACACAAAAGCCTGTTCTAGAAATCTCTTCTTATCCTGATGCTGCGAGGCAAAACAGGATTAGGGAAAAGAAGAAGAAATATTTAGCAACTTATTTAATACATGCTCCGGTGTCTGTTCCGCCTGCTGACACTAGCAGACAGCTGTTTGACTTATTCCTAGTATATGTGTCTTTTGAGTCTGCAGTGTCCGGTACCTAGGAGAAATATAATGACCTGGTCTGTTCTGTTGAGGTGATAAGTTTAAGAAACAGGACTGCATGTATGAACACTGTTTCCTTGTTGGGAGACTGATGTGTATTGCAGACCAGACAACTACTGTTAAGGTCAAACCTGGTCTAACATACGATTGTTGACATTGAGTTGTATGTCCGTTTATCAACATAAGAATTGTATATGATTGTTATTGCATTCTCTCTAACAACATGTTGTCTCAACCAAATAGTGAATCTATACTTGATCTGACCTTACATATCTGTTTCATATCCTAGGATGAGTTCATACCACTTGACAAGACTGAACTGGGTTTTGATGCTGGAGGTAACTAGTTGTTTTCTGGTCACTTACTTTCCTTACTGTACATTGTCTTCTTCCTTGATATTAACTGCTAGAGACTGATAGACAACAGTTTTGTAGTAAAAAAAAAAAAAAAGTAACGGAACCCTTTCATACCTCGTGGTATATAGGTCAATACAGTGTTAGGCCTGTATTTTCATTGACCGTCGGCACACGATGGGTGATGTGGTCAGCATCACACCGCCCGCCTTTACTTTCCCAGAGCATGTCTGGTACCCAGTTGAGGCTGGGTCGACCTGAGAGCCGTCGCGGTTTGGAAAAATTTCATGCGCACTGCGGGAGTTGAACCCAGACCACCAGCCTTGAGAAGCGAGTTCACTAACAACTACGCTACCGCAGCTCTCATGTTTTGTAGTTAGTGGTGGGGAAAGATAGGAACAGTAATGAGTCATGAAGGAATCATAAGTCTTTCTTTATTCTTCTTCGAATCCTGTTTGCCTCACAGCGTCAGGTCAAGAAGAGATTTCTAAATGGGCCCTTGTGCGCTCGTAGATAGTCTCTTTCGTCGCCTCTGTTATCTCTGAGGTCCATGTTTTGCGTGGCCGGCTTTTGCTTTGTACCCATTGTATCGGAGCAGCATTGCTCTTTGAGGTGCACTGTCTGTTGGTAATCTGCTTACGTGGCCGAACCATTTAATTTGTTGTTTCTTGATGAAGTCTAGTACTGATGTTGTACCCACTTTTTTCCTGTCTTCATTCTTCAACCGGTCTCTTCTTGTTACACCCAGCATTCTGCGTAGATACTTCATCTCTGTCGTGACCAGTGTTCTTCTATCATTTGTTGCCAGTGACCAGATTTGGCACTGGTAGCATAATGTCGGGAGAAAGATTGTGTTGAACATTGCTCTTTTGTGTTCATGGTGACATGTTTGCATCTTAAAATTGCGCCATTTGTCCTATCATTTGATTTGCTTTGTTGCATCTGTGTTGAATTTCATTAGTTATTCTTCCGTTTGCTGAAAAAATGCTACCCAGGTTTGTGAAGTCTTTTACTTGTTTTAGTGGGCGATTGTCGATGGAATCATAAGTAGCAAACACAATGTAAGTGATAATCTCAGAAGCAGAAAGTAGCATGATGATGAAGGGAATACTATTAAAACAAGTAAAAATTGTGAGAATATATATTACGGTAATGGTAATTGCAATCTGGCGGATTAGCGTGAGGTGTCAGCGTTCGCCTATCAACTCACACTCAAGAAGGTTGTTGGTTCAATCCTACACACAACATTCCATACATGAGGAAAGAAATTAGTACTCCTGCACACCAGGGTATAGAAATATGAAGTGACAACCACTGAGGTCTGAAAAAGCTACAAGAAATAGTATTTATAATGGTAATGTCAGATTTTCATAATCATATCAAAAAGACATGAAATATTGGACAAAACCAATATGGAAGCAAGCGTCTTCGCAAAGAGAAGATGAAGACCATGGAGATGTGAATAATTATTTGGGATGTTCAAGATGGACTAACTATTTGAAGCATGATGACCTCAGAGGCCAGTGAAAGAGAGATATTCCAAAGGACTGCTATTGTGGTGAAGTTCTGATCGGGACAAGCTATTAGATGAATGAATGATAATGTACGATGGGAAATGTAGTGCATAGATTAGGTATAAACAAGGCCAGGGAAATGTAGTGCATAGATTAGGTATAGAGAAGGCCAGAGAAATGTAGTGCATAGATTAGGTATAGAGAAGGCCAGAGAAATGTAGTGCATAGATTAGGTATAAACAAGGCCAGGGAAATGTAGTGCATAGATTAGGTATAGAGAAGGCCAGAGAAATGTAGTGCATAGATTAGGTATAGAGATGGCCAGAGAAATATAGTGCATAGATTAGGTATAAACAAGGCCAGAGAAATGTAGTGCATAGATTAGGTATAAAGAAGGTCAGAGAAATGTAGTGCATAGATTAGGTATAGAGAAGGCCAGAGAAATATAGTGCATAGATTAGGTATAAACAAGGCCAGAGAAATGTAGTGCATAGATTAGGTATAAAGAAGGTCAGAGAAATGTAGTGCATAGATTAGGTATAGAGATGGCCAGAGAAATGTAGTGCATAGATTAGGTATAAAGAAGGCCAGAGAAATGTAGTGTATAGATTAGGTATAAAGAAGGCCAGAGAAATGTAGTGCATAGATTAGGTATAAAGAAGGCCAGAGAAATGTAGTGCATAGATTAGGTATAAAGATGGCCAGAGAAATGTAGTGCATAGATTAGGTATAGAGATGGCCAGAGAAATGTAGTGCATAGATTAGGTATAGAGAAGGCCAGAGAAATGTAGTGCATAGATTAGGTATAAAGATGGCCAGAGAAATGTAGTGTATAGATTAGGTATAGAGATGGCCAGAGAAATGTAGTGCATAGATTAGGTATAGAGATGGCCAGAGAAATGTAGTGTATAGATTAGGTATAGAGATGGCCAGAGAAATGTAGTGCATAGATTAGGTATAGAGATGGCCAGAGAAATGTAGTGTATAGATTAGGTATAGAGATGGCCAGAGAAATGTAGTGCATAGATTAGGTATAGAGATGGCCAGAGAAATGTAGTGCATAGATTAGGTATAAAGAAGGCCAGAGAAATGTAGTGCATAGATTAAGTATAGAGAAGGCCAGAGAAAGACAGTATTTCAGATAAAGAAAGGCATATTATGCAACAAATGCTTGTCTTTTAAGAAAGGAAAACTAATTCTTCAATGTTACATATATCCAATACTGACAATTTTTAGTGAATCTTGGAATAATAAACAAATAGGCCCAAACAAATTTGGCAGATATTGACATGTTGGATAGCAAACAGTTATACGAGAACTATCATCATAGCACTGAGAACAACAAAATATAGTTGATACAGAGAACAGTGTAGAGATATTTGGTTTGCAGATAGAAGAAGAAGAAGAATTCATTATACTGAGAGTAGAGGGAACATTGAACTAGTGTGTTGGGCCGCTGGGCGCTGCTGAAGCGGAGATCGGAGCACCTAACGACATGTCCGGAGTGCTATGATGATGGTCCTCATATAACTGATAGAGGAACATTTAGTTTTACAGTTAAAATGAAAGAAAAATTGTGGCATATCCTTTACAGGACTTAGCCATCAGCAACAGTAAACAAGTTGTCGATTTTCTAGGCACCATTTATACATTCAGTAGTTTGCCATTGCTTTCAGAACATTGAGGTCTTTTTTATCGTTTCTTAAAAATCCAAGAGAACTAATTTGCTTCCAAATTTGCCTGCCGCAAAGTTTGAACCAGGTACAATTGCATTGTGATCGAGCTCACTACCGCTTAAGCTACAGGCGCTTATGTTTTACAGTTAGAAGAGCATTTATAATGACAATAATAGAACCATCATGAAATGCTGTTGTATATTCACATTTCAAAAATGCAATCACATATTTTAACTGCTTGTTCATTGTCCATGTTTCTGCATCATACAATAATGAATAACATTTGACCTCTACCATCTTTACTTCATTCAGATTATATACTGACAGAAGCTGCAAAGATTCTGAGGTTGATTCACATCCGAGATCTGAGAGATTTGCAAACTAAGATCAATTTAGCAATTGTGGAAGTACAGAAGATAACAGCCGATCCTAAAACTGACAGCAGACTGGGAAAAGTTGGATATTAAGATGTAATTTTCAGTTTTTGTTTTTGATGGTTGAATCTTTAGTTTTTTCCAGTGCTGCATCTACCGATAAAAGTATGTACACTTGTGTACTGTCATTACTTTCAGAAAGGGAGGTTTAGAACACATTGTAACAACCGGTAAAATCAAGGATAGACGAGACAGAGGAAGATAGAGAGAGAATTTTGGATAGCCTGCTTCATGGCACTGAAGAACATCAACATCTGAGATGATAGCAAACAACAGAGACATAGATTTGTGGAGATCCATGATCGTCTACACCAGCCGTCGCGACACCTGATGATGATATATTATCATTGTCTTTGAAAGCATTACTACTAATGTACAAGCACTGTAAGATTACATTATACTTTATTTGTGTGTGTTTTTGTTGTCTTTATTGCACTGAAGAAAGTGTTAATCCATTCTAGTGTCTTTAAATAAGAAACTTCCATCACTCAGGGCTGGCACATATATCACATTTGGCTTCCAGTAAGTCGGTTGTAACTATCATAACTGAGAAGTTGTGAAAGATGTACATCACTTGCACCCACGATCAGAGAAAGAAGGGGACTTGGATGTGTGTAGAATTTGGCAAAAGAAAGTTCTCAGGTGTGCAGCAGACAAAAAGGAGGAGATGGGGCCGACAAAGAAAATCTGGAGAAGGGCAGTGGAGAGAGAAATGAAAAAGTGTTGACAATATGGGATACCATGGGTAGGAAGAAATTGGATTAACAGTAATAGGGTTCACTTGTAAATGTCTTTTATATCAACTACGACATGAAGAAGTTATAGATAAAAGTTCAATGTAGCTTCATTGATTTTGCGTTTAGTTGGATACTATAAGCATACTGTACTAGCTCAAATTGCAGGTTAATTTGTGTGCAAATGTGCAACTATTTGGTGAACTATAACCTTATTGTGGAAATGTGCAACTATTTGGTGAGATATAACCTTACAGAGCACTTGTGCATACCAAAAAAGTCCCCAGACTCCCAAATATATTTTGTAGGCATGTTCCTCTTCATAGTTTCAAATCAGATCCCCAATAGAAAAGAGCAAGTTTCTACCACATATCAAGGAAAATGATGTTTGTCAATAAATAAGTAGCCTTAAAAACCCCTGGAGAAATGGAAGTAGCTTGTAGTTAACATGAGTAAGATTTTTTGCAGACAAGTTATTTGGAATGTATGATCTTAGTAATTTAATTTTTGTTGCCCTATCTATTCCACTCCATCAAGATTTGAGTTGGCTGAAGTTTTTTTGAAAAGTTGTGTTTAAAATTGAAGAAAGCTACTATTATCTGAATACAATGTTTAGTTTTCTGACATTGATGAATATAATGTTTAGTTTTCTAACATTGATGAATACAATGTTTACTTTTCTAACATTGATGAATACAATGTTTAGTTTTCTGACATTGAAGAATACAATGTTTACTTTTCTGACATTGAAAAATACAATGTTTACTTTTCTAACATTGAAGAATACAATGTTTGATGAAGTCAATAAATGTAATATGAATTTGCTTATGTGCTTGAGAGACTTTGTTCTGTTTATTCTGTTCATCCTGGCTGTATAAAGTGTTGAGTTTAACAAAGGATCATGGAATTTGTTGGCTTTAATATTAAGGTTACCTGTTATGTTTGTCTATATTTGAAATGGCATGTCGTTAATGGCCCAAGTGGAGAGAACAGTTGGCCAAGTGACCACAGTTGTGACCCTATCAAGAGGAGAAGAGTGGATCACGATAGATGGTAGGCCAACTTCTGCAATGTTGTGATTGGGGCAACATGAAGACTGAACTCAAAATAAAGCAGCTAATGCAGGTGGCGATGATAAGTCAGTCTGGAGTTTCCTGGTTAGTTCGCATGGTAGTGTCATTGCAGAGTGAACAGAAGCATACAGGACAACCACTTCCAGTATGACGATGAAGGTTGAAACCATTACTGCTGCCTTCCAGTGGCTCTCTGTTTACTAGGGCTATTGTTGTTTCTGACTCAGTCGATACTTTGAAAGGTCCAGAATGACTAGTTAGAGTGTGAGAGGATGTAGTCTGTTCAGGTTTCAAACCTTCAGTCAATTACAGAAATCTGCTGTCCTGAGCATGCAACAATTAGAGGGCAGCAATTAGAGGGCAGAAAGGGAAGAACTTCCATTGTAGGGAAGTTACTGATGGATAAGGGGGATGTCTCTTGGTGATCTCTTGTTGGATGAGGGCAGCTTGCATCAACAGCATTGATAGTAGGGGAGTTACAGATGGATAAAGGGGATGTCTCTTGGTGATCTCTTGTTGGGTGAAGACACTAACATTGACGCTGAACCTATTCAGCAATTCAAGAAAATTGGAATTAAACATAGTACAAATAGAACTGGTACCTGAGAGGAAGAGTATGTTTAACCAGCGAGTCATAGGAATCAGCATGCCCTTCAACATCTGTTGGGAGAGATGGAGCACCCATGGGTCTACCCAGAGTGCTATGATGTCATTTCATCAACTCTTAGTGGACCAGGGCAAAAGTCATGTTTTTACAAGCCATTTGTTTTTAGAAAAAAAAAATCCCTTAAGTGTATAATAATAATAATTTCTCTCGCACCGTTATACGATACATAGGACCTGCAAGCTCTCTATCCGCTCTATCCTGGGCAACTCAATCTCCTCCATGGAACTGAGACAGATATTTCTTTCCTTCTCAGCAAAGTTCATTTCAGGGTCTCCTTAGGTCGCCCAATTTTTCTTGAACCCTTTGCATCCCACTTCAATGCATGCATTGATACTCTTTGATCATTTCTTCTCAAGGTGTGTCCAACATATCTCCATCTTCTTCTTATAACAGTTGTTACTTGTGGTTGACTTTTAGTGTGGCTTGGTAAAAGGTGTCCAACCCCGAGCCACGTGTGGCGTTTGATCCACAAGGAGGTAACCAATAACAGATATCAGGACATAGGCTTATCTCATATTAATCTCATATTTCTTATCACAAAATATGGTCACAACAAATGTACAGACATACAGAGACATATAGAAATGTATACAGACAATTTATACAAATTCTCCATGTGATGTGTTGTAAGTATAATTTAATAAGCAACTTCCAAAATTCATATAACTACACAATAATGCTCTACGTGACATGTAAATCCAACCTTACATATATATATATAATGTACATACTTATTATTGATTCACTTTCAGACATCCATATTATGGACTTAAACAAAAAAAAAGCAATCAGTTCTAGGTTCCTTACATTGCCTAATGTCTTATTCACTTATTGTCTTCCATTTAATCTGCAATACTAACCAGACTGCAAGAATATCAAATCAAATGTGGTGTAGCTAGACAAGAGCACTATACTGTAAGTAAAAGAGGGATAGTAAACCAACATAGAACAGGTGTCGTTAGTTGTCACATGCTGAGAGATATACTGAGGAGGAGATCAGAGCACTTATGGACTATGGCTGTGCAGTGATGATGATCTGATGACCAAGCTGAACTAAAACTTCCATTTAAATGACTGACAAAGAAAGTGGTACACTTTAGCCCCCTAACATTAGTAATACAGTTTTTAACGAAAAGAGTAATAGTATAGCCACTTATGCACACCATCATACACTGAGCAGGAAAGCAACTGTCTATCATAGATATAATACCACTAGATGTCCTCTGTTCTACATAGGTAGAAACAGAAATATTGAAAAGTTTGAAATAATTAAGTGTGGACTAGCACACTGTTGCTATTTGCAGTATTGAGAAAGAAAATATATCAACCAAAATCACTTGAGTACAGGGAGTTTTGGAACACTAAGATAGTTGCTACATTGGAGGATGGAGCATGTATAAACTTGTCCGTTATGCAAAGATGTTTGATCAAAAAGAACTAAAATTGACTAAACAGCTAGTGACACAAGGATCATGTATGGACTTGTCTGCTGTTCTAAGACATTTAATTAGAAGACCTAAAATGGACTAAACAGCTTGTGGCACAGGTACACGGAAAGCATGTGTGAACTTGTCCGTTGTGTGAAGATGTTTGACCAGAAGACCTGAAATGAACTAAACAGCTAGTGCATCAGCAAACACAGATCTGTTATGTCTATCTAAATAAATAAGTGTAACCTCTCTCTGTTGTTTCTATCTATTCAAGTAATAGTGTTGAATCTACAACCTTAACCATACTGTAAAAATACCAAGTCAAATGCGGTGTAGCTAAACAAGATCTCTATACTGGAAGTCAAAGAAGAATAGAAAACCAACATAGGACTGGTGTTGTTAGTTGTCACACGCTGAGAGACATACTGAGGAGGAAATCAGAGCCTTAATGGACTAATTGATTTGATTTGCAGTGATGATGATCCGATGACTAAAGTATCAATACCGGTGTTGTTAGTCGCCACACGCTAAGAGACATACTGAGGAAGAGATCAAAGCACTTATTGACTAATTGGTTCGATGTGTAGTAATGATGATCCAATGACAAGACTAAACTGTTTTTCCAATCTAACACATCAATTTTTTAGATGATATCTCCATCTGTTACGGTCTGTGTTTATAGCAGAAAAAATAGCGTGCTACACCCAAATGGAAAACTGATGACAAGTAAAATTTTGTATTTGACATGTAATTATTTTATACCCCACTTTAATCTCGGTGAATTTATGAACTATTATGGCAATTTCATATGTACAACTTTATATACAAAATTCATTCAGAAACAGCCATAATTAAGAAGCAATCAAACATGTTTTTTTTTAAAAAGTACAAATTATTGACAACTAATGCACATTAGAAGAAAGAGCAAGCAAGTCTAATTTTAAGCTCTTTTGAAATATTTACAGCTGGCATACATTGTTGTTGTTTGTTTATTATGTCATGAAGAACAGGCTATCTCCTTAATCTCACTTAAGGAAATATTCCAGACATATAATACAAATACAGTTACATGTATATTACAAAGTTCAGGGTCATATCAAAACATAGAATAGATTTGAGTATGTCTATTGCATCTAAATTGTGTTAGGATTCTATCTCTGTTATGGATCATGGTAACAATGGTTAGTTCACTAGTTTCCTAGACAGGTGGTCTAAGTTTGATCCCAAGTTTGAGTTAGATTTCTCCGACTGCAAAAGACTCTCAGATCGATTGAACGTAAATTTGGTGACAACAACATTGGGAAGTAAAGATGGCCGGCATGGTGTTGAACACATTATCCATTATGTGTTGTTGGTCAAAGAAAAAACAGATCTAACGCTGTATTTCCTCAATATACTGCTAGTTTATCAAACAGATTCTCTCACTTTACTGCTGGTCTCATCATTAAGTACCATATCCCTTGTAGAACATCACTTTCATAACAGCCTGCCTGAAAGATTCTCTGTCTCTAGCAAGTACTCCCAGCACTTCTACAGGGTGTTCAACTTAAAAGCAGCCCCAGTGATAAATAGAAGTTTGCCAGGCACGCACAGCATCTCGTCTATTTACTATTTAAACCGGTTCTGACTTGCTCGTCCTACTTCAGATTTGTTCATCACCCCTTCCCGCACTACAATTACATACCATCACACAACCTTGACCTATACTACGTCATAACTGATTATCTCCATTCACAGGCTGCTGTTAAGTTGAACACCCTGTATCATCCTGTCCAAGGTTTCTTTTATGTCCTGCTGCACTTTCGTCTTGGTCTTCCACTGTCCTTACCCCAGGAACTTCTATGCTGCAATATTTTTAATTAATTCTTGGAGCTTCTGAATTGATAATAAATTTTAAAATAATCATCAAATGTGTAAATTGTCTGCTGTTTATGTTTACAACTCACTTAATTAAAGGGATTTAACATCAATGGAGGTGTTCTGAGAGCACAACAACATTGATTCAAATATTTTTTTGTCCTGACTACATACAAACATGAATCTAGACAGATTTTCTAATTGAATTGCTATTTCAGTCATGGACGGTAAACAAACAGATAGAAAAATCTCTGGAGGCCACAGAGATGTGGTTCTACAGAAGAATGATGAGAATTCGATTGACTGCTAAAATAATGAATATGGAGGTGTTGAATGAGCCAAGACACAGAAAAAAAGATATCAATATAAGAAAGAGGTAATCATCATTTTTCAGATTGGTGATGAGAAGGGAAGGTTTAGAACACATTGTGACAACCAGTAAAATCAAAGGGACACGAGAGAGGATGACAGAGAGAAAATATTAGACAGCCTGACTTCATGGCATGGAAGAGCGTCAACATCTGCGATGATAGTAAATACCAGGGATAGAGATTTGTGGAGATCGATGATCACCTACACAAGCTGGCATGGTTGTTGATGATGATGACATACATACATGAACCCAGGCAGATTTTCTAATTGTATTGTGATATCATTTACACGCACTTTACATTATACAACTAAAACGTCATATTATATGAGAAAATAGACTATATGAGAATTTCACGACTTGATAAATTAATACATTTGAATACTTGGTACAAATCTTGACTTTAAATTGATATTTAAAAAAACACACAACTAATTATGAGATTTAATGTTAAGATCGATAAATACACAATTATTTGATGTGACTTAGTGTGATATATGACTTGATATAGTAGAAATTGTAAGCAAAAACTATACATTTGGGATAAGTCATTCTGTTACTGGCATATACAAAATGTATGAATTGATTTCACATAATGAACTGTACATCATAATGAACTGCAGAAACTTAACATAAATTGGGCCTGATAAGTTAGTGAATAATTCTTGTGGTGAATTATAAAGTTGAAACATTAACAGAGACATGCATGCATTTAAATAAGTGATATTTGATATGCTGTCTGTTTTAGTGCATTCAAAGATGATGTACTTTCAGATTTGACTCTTTCACAGATGATGTACTTTCAGATTTGACTCTTTCACAGATGATGTACTTTCAGATTTGACTCTTTCACAGATGATGTACTTTCAGATTTGACTCTTTCACAGATGATGTACTTTCAGATTTGACTCTTTCAAAGATGATGTACTTTCAGATTTGACTCTTTCAAAGATGATGTACTTTCAGATTTGACTCTTTCAAAGATGATGTACTTTCAGATTTGACTCTTTCAAAGATGATGTACTTTCAGATTTGACTCTTTCACAGATGATGTACTTTCAGATTTGACTCTTTCAAAGATGATGTACTTTCAGATTTGACTCTTTCACAAATCATATGTTTTCATAATTAAAACTTTTACAGATCACATACTTTCAGTGATTTGACCTACTTATGCCTGTGTGGTACCGGGCCTGCACGGAAGCAAAGAATAGTACCACTGCAACCTACAATGCATATCGTAAGAGGCGACTGAGGTAGGGGCCTAGGGAAGCTATCCTAGTAAATAATGAGGGTCGCAGTAATCGGATGTGCTGGTCTACTTGTAGGTGCATAACTGGCTACAACGTACAATCACTCAGTCTCAGATCACATACAAATCATACAGAGTGATTAACAAATGGTCGTTTTGGAGCGTTTGAAGAAGAACTTTTTCACAGATTCAGATACTACTTTCAGATTTATCTCTTTCATAGATCACATACTTTCATAATTACAACTTTCACAGGTGACATACTTTCATAATTACAACTTTCACAGGTGACATACTTTCATAATTACAACTTTCACAGATGACATACTGTAATAATTACTACTTTAACGGATGACATACTTTCATAATTACAGCTTTCACGGATGACATACTTTCATAATTACAACTTTCACAGGTGACATACTTTCATAATTACAACTTTCACAGGTGACATACTTTCATAATTACAACTTTCACAGATGACATACTTTCATAATTACAACTTTCACAGGTGACATACTTTCATAATTACAACTTTCACAGATGACATACTGTAATAATTACTACTTTCACGAATGACATACTTTCATAATTACAACTTTCACAGATGACATACTTTCGTAATTACAACTTTCACGGATGACATACTTTCAGATACACTTTCACTGATTTGACCTACTTATATTTGTATGACCTACACTTGAAATCTAGGGAACACCTCTAATCATTATTTCAACTCTGATCAATGATATCTTGTTCTTAGCGTAGGTGAGATTACCTTGTCCTTTTGGAGACAATCAAAAGTATATCCTGTGGTCAAAGGTGAGTAGATAAAATAACCCCTAGTTACTTAAAATTGATAAACTTATGCCAGATAAGCCACTGTCCAGGCAAAAATAAGAAATGTCAGTTAAACAATTTATACCCATTTTCACCTTTCCGCAATTGCATAAGGAGCCCAGAGGAGATACTTGGATTTTGTGCATTGCATTGAGAGATGCTCTTATCAGTGTTTTAGAAGTTGTGCACTGTCAGAGATCCTCCTGTGTATTAAAGATATTAAAGCATACATGGCTATTCACCAAAGTGCAATGATGATCAGTCAATGAGACCTACTTTTCTAGTTTGAAAGGTCCACATATCTGAAATGCTGTTAGAATTAGTATGGCACACACTTGACTTGACACTTTCACAGACTTTATCTACTGTTCAGATTTTCATTTCACAAGTACTGTCAACTTGATACTCAAAGGTTTTACTTTCAGATGACACTTACATATATTTGATCTGCTGTACAATTTGTTGACACTTTTCTAGTCTTTACAAAGTGTCATATTTAACACTTTCATAGACTTGAAATATTGTCAGAAATGACACATTTGTAGACTTGACAAGTGTCAATCTTAACACATCCACAAACTGTTTGGGATATATAGTGTGTATAAATCGATGTTGAATGCATAAAAATTGTTAAACAGAAATAACACATAAAGTCAAGAAGATATACAAAGTGAAACTTTATTGCAAAATGAATTAATGAAATAGAAAATTATTAAAGAGAAATGGAGACAGGAAAGACCTATAGAGAAATAAATCTGCATCTAAAACTTCACTTAGAGAATAACTATTGAAGAAAAATAGATATGTTTAGTGATAATGTAGTTAGTATAAATATACATTAAATACATCAATTATGATCATATGAACAAAAAAATGGTCAAAATAATTTAACATATGTAATACAGTGATATATTGGTATCAAAAAACATAATTCACAAATTCAGAAAAACCAATATTATACAATTTTAATAGTAGGCAGTGATTGATGGGACTAGTGTTATAAAATTAGCATGAATATCAATCAAATGCACAACAAATTAAAGATACAAGACGAACTTAAGAAAATATGAAGTAAACAAGTGGACTATTCAAAAATAAATGTAAAGTAAATGTAATATTTGTTCATTTTTAGGTAATAAAATTTGAAAGATGTAGAGTTTGAGAATGGATGTTTAAAACAGTTGCGGTTTTAGACTTACAGGGCAATAAATACAAAAATTCAGGAACCCTTTTTCATACCTCAAGGTTATTCGGTAATATTTTGATAGGCCCATTTTTTCATTGAACGTCAGCTCACGGTGGGTAATGTGGTCAACATCGTGCTGGCCGCCTTTACTTTTCAGTGCTTTTCCTGGTACCCAATTGAGGTTGGGTCAACCTGAGAGTCGTTACGATTGGAAAAATATCCACGCCCACTGTGGAGTTGAACCCAAACCACTATCATAAGAAACGAGTTCACTAATAACTATGCTATTGCAGCTCTCATTACAGGGCAATAGGTTGGTAATTATATTATCAAATATGGTATTTACTTTGAGTTTCAAATTCTTCTTCAATATAAATGAAAGGCTGTTTAATATGACCTTTTTTTCTTAGTACTGAACCAGCTGGTGTAAGTAGATAGTTTAATTTGAATAAGCTGATGCAATACTGTCAGGGGATCTCTGTGGTCTAAGTGGTTAAGCTCTTGCCTTGTGCTCCAAATATCATGGGTTCGAATCTGGACCCCACCGTTCTGTTCATGAGTGTATTTTTCTCAGAGACTCCTAGAATTGTTTGCCAAAGCTACGGAGCTTACGCAATACTCTTGGCAGGTGGTGGTGCCATTTCCGCAGAGAAGCAGTGAGCCATATTATGTAAAGTGTGGTGCAATGAAGTCAATCTTTCGGCTTTAATCACTTTTGTCAGAAATTCAATCCGTTTTTTTCCATAACAGTCTAAATATGCCAACCTGGTTTGTTGAGTTAGTGAAGGGAAAAAAATTAAGAAGAGAATTGATCACCGTATCTCCAAAACTGCAGACTATTATTGTGAGGTCTCCCAGCTGCAGCATTATATGCTGCTATCGAGATTACTTCTATTGTCTATTGTCCATTCCCAGGTGGAAGATGTAGTTGGCTGTCCACTCTTGTCGTTAAGCGTATGGGGTGGGAGCTTTAACTTGAGTTCTAGGGCCAGATGAGTCGCCCTTGTTGTGTTATATCCGTGTTTATGTAGTGTGGTCTTGATATTGTCTATCCATCTTTTTCTTGGTCTTCCTTAGCTCTAGTACCCGATCTCTTTATTGTATGCTGTTATTGGTGGTTTCATTCTCATTAAATGCCCAAAGAGTTGTTGTCTTTTGATGTATTCGGTGCATGAAGTTATGCCCACTCTGCTTCTGATGTCCTCATTTCATAGTCTGTCTTTCCTGGTGACTTCCACTGCCTTCCTCAAGTATTTCATTTCACATGTGGTAAGCTTTCTGTGGTGTGTTGCTGTAAGAGACCAAGTTTGGCACTGGTAACAAAGTGTTGGTAGGAAAATACTTTTGTCATCTGTCTTTTCACTTTCATCTTGATCTTTGGGTGTTGTAGTAATGGTGCCAGCTGGTAGGACACTGCATTTGTTTTTTGACACCTTGTCTCTATTTCTCTATTGAGATTACTTCTGCTTTGTTTAACAGGGACAGTAAGTAGCTTAGTCCGCTACTTATTTGTAACTAGGAAACTTGTGACCAACATCACAGGTTGAAAAGTACAACAATAGAATGAGTAAAAAGATAATTCAATAGAAAATGGAAGGCTCAAAATCAAAATTTTGCAATTAAGGGAAGAAAAGTATGCTCAGGAACATGTGCAGTTATAAAAAAATATGGACATAAAATCAGATGCAAAAATAATGTTGACATTTAATCATTTATTATTTTAACCCTTTCACTCTGTAATGTTTTTTTTACACTTTACCCTCGGATGCAACTGTATTGTAATATATACTAAATTAGACAGTATACTGGCTTTGCATCATCCTAAAAAATATAGTGAGAAAGTATATCGTCTCAGAAGAATGAATAGGTTAATATGGTTGAAAGAAATAAGAACTTTTACGACAGAACAGTACAAAGCAGTCAAGCAAGGGGTATTCAAACATCAGTATGAAAATTGAATAAATGTGTATTTTTAAGGTCAATCAAAGAGCTTATAAGGAAATAGGAAGTAAATTAGGTACAGTTCCGCCCATGGGTTTCTGGGGCTCGTAAGGGAAGCAAAGAATAGTAACAGTGCGACCTACACGACAACTGAGGTAGGGGTCTAGTGCAGCTACCCTAGTAAATAAAAAGTGTCACAAAAATCGGATGTGCTGGCCTACTTGTAGGCGCATAACTGTCACAGCGTACAATCGTTCTTAGGCTCAGATCACATACAAATCACACAGAGTGGTTAACAAGTGGTTGATATGGAGCGTTAAAAAAAAGCAGTACAGTTCAATTAGTTTTACAAAAGCAAGAACACAAAGTCATGTGAATAAGATTTTTTTTTAAATATATGTTTTGATAAACAGACTTAAAGTGAGGTTCTTTTCTCGAATCCTGTTCTACCTCACAGAGTCTGGATAAGAAAAGATTTATTTACTTTTTCATTTGATTTTTCCCTCCATTTGATTTTCAGTTACTTCTCATTTGATTTTCAGTTACCTTTAATTTGATTTTTGCCTCCATTTGATTTTCTCCTCAAAGGAAATAGAAAATGTAGACATAAATAAAAGAATATGTTGAAATGAAATCTTCTTCTTTGAATGCTTCATATCGACCACTTGTCAACCACTCTGTGTGATTTGTATGTGATCTGAGCCTAAGAGCGATTGAACATTATGCCAGTTATGCGCCTACAAGTAGGCCAGCATATCCGATTTCTGAGAATGCTTTTTATTTACTAGGGTAGCATCCCTATGGCCTACATCAGTTGCCTCTTACGACATGCCTTGTATGTCGCAGTGGTACTATTCTTTGCTTCCTTGCGGGCCCCAGCACCGCATGGGCGGAAATGAAATAAAAGTACTCAAATAACAGATACAAACAATAATTTTTTAAAATAGAAAATATGTAACAACTAATCTGTACATCCACAAGAGCATATGATAATGATTGATTGATTGATTGATTGAGATTTGTAATAACAAATACAGACTGGCCTAAAAATGCAGCAAAATTAAAATACATGTGAAAGAATGTCATAATCCCAGCATAGTGACACACGCTAGAAGCTAATTGTTACAGTAGCTGCATAAATGTGTAGCATAATACAATGACAATCTAAAGGAACATTGATGACATAATAACATTACAATGGAACTTGAGATTGACTGTGTCCAGGAACAAATGTGTCACATCTATTTTCTAATCCTGTTTTGCCTTTCAGCGTCAGGTTGAAATAAGAGACATCTGAATTGAACCTCCTTATGCGTTTTGTACAAGGTGGATATTAGTGTCTCAGATATTTTATCGATACATCGATTAACTGAAAAAAATCTGTCGTCACCGATTGTGGTGCCGCTTTTTATGGCGGCGTATGACAGGGGGAAGATGAGCTTGTGGAATTTAATGGCTGCATGGTTAGTGCAGTCACCGTGAAACTATTCAAGCTATGATTTTTTCTTCATACCACCGACAGAAAAATACTAATCTGAACAATAAAGGGATCTAAGTACAGTTGTTCATTTTGATGTGATGCCATTTTTGAATCTGCTGCATTTTTCCGCCTCAAGGTTGTTAATAATAATAATTCCTCTTGTCCCGTTATACATTACCTAGGTCCTGCAAGCAATTTCTCCATACCGCTCTATCCTGGGCAACTCGCTCAATCTTCTCCATGGAACTGAGACTGATATTTCTTGCCTCTCTCAGCAAAGTTCGTTTCAGGGTCTCCTTAGGTCTTCATGTTGTTGCTTAAATTATAATTATAAACAAAATCGCAAGTACATCATTAAGTGTTTTGATACTTCTGGTGAATTTAAATATGGTGTTGATTAAAATCTGAAGATCAACATATGGGACACAAGGAAAAATTACTGGTTACTTATGGATGAGGCCGCTGTAATAATAAACAGCCTAAATATGAAAACTGACATGAATGTCTGACAGACATCTGAAAGTGTATGCAGAAGTAAGGAAAGTGCCTCATTGTAGCTTATTATAAATCTTGGCTTGTTTTATCCACATGTGATGTGAAACATTGTGGAGAGTTTCAGTCTTCTATCCTGTGCCAGATGTGTTGCCTCTGTAGTTGTTAGTCTTTGATCTCGCAGGATATCAGTAATATTATTTATCCATCAAGTTCTTGGTTTTTCTAGGCTCTGTGTCTAAGTTGCCGGTTGTTATAGGAGCGAGATGGTAGTAGATCTGGTTTCATTCTCATTAGGTGACCAACAAATTTTATTTGTTGTTTTCTAATATGTTTGATGCATGGTGTGATTCCAACGACATTTCTAATATGTTTGATGCATGGTGTGATTCCAACGACATTTCTAATATGTTTGATGCATGGTATGATTCCAACGACATTTCTAATATGTTTGATGCATGGCATGATTCCAACGACATTTCTAATATGTTTGATGCATGGTGTGATTCCAACGACATTTCTAATATGTTTGATGCATGGTGTGATTCCAACGACATTTCTACTATTCTCATTATTATAAGTATGTGAATGGAAATAAAATTGGAACAAAAATATTTAACAAAAAACAACATAATTTGAGTCCTTAGTTCTGAGAATTCAAATAATGTTGTAGATGGTAGCATGTATCTGATAGTGGTCAAGTATAAATGAAGACATCAACAAGACTATACAATAAACACATTTAACATTATCATCTGAACAATCTACAGGTGATGGCTGCTAAATTATTACATATTTGCTATATACAAAAATACGTTATAAAATTCATTTGTTTCTTAAGTTTTTTGTTTCTCGTTATTTTGTTAAAGAGCTCATGGCCAGCATCGACTATGATGTACTCTTGCAGCGGTGGTATTTGAAGTTTAAACAATATAATGAGATTATTGTCTCATTTCCAAGTTTTGATCTGTCCCCGCTTTGATTTGCTTTGTAGAACATGGCAGTGCTAATATTAGATTCTCCAAGACTCTCTAAGTCTATAAGTTAGGTGTATAAGTTAAAGGAAACGATATCAGAGTGAAGTGAACTTACTTTAGCATACAGAAATATGGGGAAAGAGGAGTAGAGTAAGGCCTAAAAATACCTAGAGAAGAAAGCTGGAGATTGATATTAAAAGGATAGGCAATATGTGGAAAGAATTGGAAGCTATGTCAAGAGAGAGGAAAGCCTGGAAGAAGTTTGTTAACTCCATGTGGGCTGAACACCAATGTGACGTTTTTTACTCTAAAAACATATATGCCCTGGTCCACTAAGAGTTAAACACCTGTTCTCTGTGGGAGTTGAAAGGTGAAGAAGAAAGAAAAATACAGCAATATACCAGCACAATTGCTATGTTTTTATTTGCATATCTCAGAAACAGTGTGACATAATATCAAACGAGTTATCATATAAAAAGCACAATTTATTAACATAATCATACATTCAACATTTCATAAATAAAAATATTTATTGCAAGTGTATTTGCATTATATTTTGACATGAGACAACATGATTACACTTTCAATATTCACTTCTCAAATGCCTTCGTTTTTATGCCAGATACAAGTCACTTTGTGTATCTATATACTCACTCAAGACAAATTATTTTCAATTCAAGTTAGCACAAATTGACCAGATTAAAAAAAATTTACTTTAAAAACAAATTGACTAAAATGTACACATAACAAATGATAAAATAAAAATGAACTCGATCTTATTTGATGTGTCAAAGAAGCAATATTTAAAAAAATTTTGGTTGATTACACATTAGTTTTCCTGTCTTCATTTATTTTGGATATAGATAAATGTCAATAAATTTGTATTTTTTATTTAAAAAAATCCTTTCTGTTTCCTGTAGATTGGTTGTAAGTAAACTTTACTTCTTTATCCTATTAGTTTTATTTTTAAATAAAAGACATCAAGAGAGTACGGTCCCTGCTTTTTGTTTACTTCTGCACCTAAACTGTCATTATGATTATTCAAACAAATTATAACTAACATCAGACACAGTCACCGTTAGTCAAAAATTGACTTATTGTTATAACAAGATCAGGAAACACTGGTCTGCTAGCAGAAGCTACGGAGCAGCACTGCATCACAAGGTCTGTAATCTTGCTGGGACACTGTTCTGCAAAGTCTAAACGTGGTACGGAACTAGTAGTTGTAGTTGCAGGGGTACCACACACAGACTTAAAGATCTCATCATCACTATGAAGACGGTAGGGAAGGTCACACAAGTGGAAGACCTCCCACACAAAAATACCAAAAGACCAGACATCTGTTTGGAAAGAGAATTCTGCTTCCCGAACAGTCTCTGGTGGCAGCCATCGGATAGGGATATGTACTGGTCTTGTTGGATGGGCAAAATATTCCCCAGCATAGGCATCTTTAAGTAAAGATAAACTACACACCTGGTGAGAAATAAAAAAAATATATTTATATATTAACAATTTGTTGTTTATTTATTAAGTTATTTGGTTTATAAACCAGAATAGTAGCATAGCATGTAGACAGACCTATATGGGCACAGTCTCACTAAGCAATTGTCACAGAATATGCATGCTGTTAGTTTCTGTGGTTTCCTGGTTCAACATTGTTACAAGGTGTTTGAGTAAGTACCCAACATATCTCCACTTTTTTCCTTCTTATAACAGTTGTTACTAGTGGTTGACAAGACATTTTTATTATTTCATCACTTCTAAATTCATCCAATTGATTGATTGATATAACCATCATCATTACATTTCGATAGGTAACCATGTGTGTTCTGATTTCTTTTTTACAACAGGAAGATCTCAAGGATAGTGCACAAACTTTTCAGCACCGGCAAGGGTCCTCAATGTAATGTTTAAGATAGTGAAAATTGGGCAAAAGTTTTATAAATTTTCAGAATATCAGTAAATAATAATAAAAAAAACAATCTACCAAATCAAATGTGTTGTAGCTAGACAAAAGCACTATACTGGAAGCCAAAGAAGAATAGTAAATCAACATGGAATTGATATCATTAGTTACGACATAGCCTAGCGAGAGACATACTGCAGAGGGGATCAAGCACTCATGGTAATGGTTTGATGTGCAGTGATGATGGTTCAATGTGAAGTGACGATAATCTGATAACTAAACTAATACTAAATTAAAACTAAACATAAAAATAAGCAGAAAATATTGTTACCTTGAGTTCCATCCGAGATGATAGAAGAATGTTTCTAGCAGCAAGATCTTTGTGCATGAATTTACACCCTGACAGATACTCCATCCCAAGAGCTACCTGCTGACACATTTTCAATTTCTGAACAGAAGAAATGGTTGGTACTCTTGTAGCTGGTGTTCGACGACCATTATCACTTCTGGTTGCTAACAGAAACTGTTTCAGATCTCCCTAAAATAAAAACAAAGTAAGTAATTTAAAGTTGGACTTGTTTTATAACTTTGAGAAAAGAAAATTAAAATATGAACTGTAATATTTCTCAGAGAATAAAAATGGAAATTGTCAACTGTATATGAAAAGGATAACAAAAAACATTGTTTCATATCTCTCTAAGAGTAACAGTAAATAAAAGCATAAAGAAATATAAGGATGAAGAAACTATTTTGGATGCTCATGAAAGCCCCACAAAAAATATGGACAGCGGATGGGAAGAGAAGGCCTGGGCGTCCAAAAGGAAACATGGAGAAGAACGGTGGAGAGAGAGTTGAAGGAGTGTGGCTTGACGTGGGAGACGATTGGTAGAAATGTAGCAGAACGGCAACAGTGGAAGTCTCTTGTGGAAGCCTTATGTGTCAATCGGGACACGAAGAGGATATAGATGAAAGCAAAATATAAAATCAAACAAATAAATTCCATCAGATTTAAATTAAACAATGTATAGAAAATGTGAACAGAGATGGAGTGTCTACACAGAATGCTAGGAGTATCAAGAAGATACAGCCCTATCAAGACCGGTTTAGAAATGAAGACATCAATACAAAAAAAAGCGGATACAACATCAGTACTGAACTTTATCAAGAAACAGCAACTTCAATGATTCAGCCACATAAGCAGACTACCAACAGACAGAGCGCCTCAAAGAGCAATGCTACTCCGATACAGTGGATACAAAGCAAAAGGGCATCCATGCAAAATGTTAACCAGAGAAATAGCAGAGGTGGTGAAAAACACTACTTATGAAGTGTACACAAAAAGCATGTTCTTTAAATCTCTTCTTATCCTGACGCTGTGATGAGGCAAAACAGGATCAGAGAAATGAATAACAAAGAAAGTGTTACCTAATTTACATTACAAAATAGAACAAGTAGTAAAGTTTTTGCAAGAGAGCAAAATCTAAATTTAAAATAAAAGACAAGAAACTACCAGCATTCTTTATATCAGATTTAGATAAGAACATCAAATTATAGAAAGTAATTCAATCTACATGAGGACAATAGAAACTCAGAGAACAGAAAGGTAGTCATAATAAGAAAGAGAGAGAGAGAGAGATGGAGAGAAGAGAAACAGCTAGTGACAAGTAAATAGAAAAAGATCAACAAGTTGTATGGTGTTGGATATGCAAACACTTTAGTCAAAATTTGGTTGTGCCTGCCCAATATGACGTAGGGCAGTGTTTTCCAAACTGGGGTCCGTGAGGTACTCACACGGGGGTCCTCAAGCTATTGAAGAAATATTATGACCTTTGACATTTCAATAAGAAAAATTAATTTTTTTAATTGTATAAAAAAAGTGGTAAACTATTTCCGCTGCGAATCGGACTGGACCGTAGTCTAAATGTCTGACAGAACAAATTGAAAGTTCATTTGAAGTTTCCCTCAGTGAGAAATTGGAGCCAGCTTGACAGTTGGTGTGGTGTAATAGTAACTCTATCCCTAGAAGATTTTCATATATAGAAGCTTTTGGAGGTCCGTGGCAGCAAAATGTATTAAAAGGGGATCCACAGTATTGCAAAGTTTGGGAACCGCTGGCATAGCGGACTAAATGAATGCAATTTACTCAAGTTCTCGGCACAAACCACAAATAATGGTTAACTTGGTTGATAGGAGCACATGCAAACAAACAACGTCTAGCACCCACTTTGCTTATAAATGTAACTATAATAATATGTCCGAAAAAAGTCAACAAATAATGATAGCTACACAAGCAACAACATACCCAGTCACAATATTCGGTGATCATGAACAATGGCTCCACCTCCCGACAAACTCCGAGCAGTTTCACAATGTTTGAGTGATCCAACTTGCTGTACATCTCCATATCACTGTGAAATTCAGCAGTGATTGCATCACCCTTTGTTAGCAAAGATTTGACAACTACCAGGGTCTCTGGTTCAGATACACGTATAGCTCGTGCCTTGGCCAAGAAGACATCACCAAATTTACCTTTTCCTGTGAAGTAATTAATATTTAGATTATAACGTGAACTATGATTACAGTTTTAGATTATAACGGGAACTATGATTACAGTTTTAGATTATAACGGGAACTAGGATTACAGTTTTAGATTATAACAGAAACTAGGGTTACAGTTTTATATTATAACGGGAACTAGGATTAAAGTTTTAGATTATAACGAGAACTAGGATTACAGCTTTAGATTATAACGGGAACTAGGATTACAGCTTTAGATTATAACGGGAACTAGGATTACAGCTTAAGATTATAACGGGAACTAGGATTACAGTTCATAAAAAAGTAGAACATTACACTAACAAGTATGTAGTCATTTATCGTTTTACTTCTTCCCCCCTTCACCCCTAGGGAGACATAGGTCCTCAAAAAATGTTTATATATATTGAATGAAAATCATGGCATATGCAGGACGTAGCCATCAACAACAGTAAATGAGTCGTCAATTTTCTAAGTACCACTTATACGTTCAGTAGTTTGTCATTGCTTTCTCAGCGGTTTGGTCTATTTTTACAGTTCGTAAAAAATCCAAGGGTACTAATTTGCTTCCAAACTTGCCCGAAGTGGAGTTTGAACCAGATACATTTTGGTTGTGATCGAGCTCACTACTGCTTAAGCTACAGACGCTCACAGATATTTGAATATATTAAAATATGAATACTATTGATATATCAAAGAACATAAACATCATTATTACTAACCAATAATTCCTAGTGTGTGCATGTCTTGTCTGGGGAATGCAAACTTGTCTAAACTTGCGTTACGACATCTTGCAGCTGTTACTGATGCTGTAACATGAGAAGCCGATGCTGAAGCAGATGTAGAGGAGTGTGATGGGTTCGAGCTCATGCCAGACACGTGTGAACGGTTGTCACTGTCACTGCGGAACTGAAGACCAGAGTCTCGATCCTTCATCAGGAGCTCATGTTGTTCCCTGTGATGTTGAAACTCTCCAGTGCCTAACTTCAAGTTTTTGGGAGTAACTGCAGATTCAAACAATATCTTTTAACAAAGGATGGCTAATAAAAATGAAGTAGACAGGATGAAGATGATGTATGGTTGATGAAAATGAAGTAGACAAGGTGAAGATATTGTATGACTGATGGAAATAAAGTAGACAGGATGAAGATATTGTATGGGCAATGGAAATAAAGTAGACAGGATGAAGATGTTGTATGGTGAATGGAAATAAAGTAGACAGGATGAAGATGTTGTATGGCCAATGGAAATAAAGTAGACAGGATGAAGATGTTGTATGGGCAATGGAAATAAAGTAGACAGGATGAAGATGTTGTATGACCAATGGAAATAAAGTAGACAGGATGAAGATGTTGTATGGGCAATGGAAATAAAGTAGACATGACGAAGATGTTGTATGACCAATGGAAATAAAGTAGACATGACGAAGATGTTGTATGACCAATGGAAATAAAGTAGACATGACGAAGATGTTGTATGACCAATGGAAATAAAGTAGACATGACGAAGATGTTGTTTGGCCAATGGAAATAAAGTAGACAGGGTGAAGATGTTGTATGACCAATGGAAATAAAGTAGACAGGATGAATATGTTGTTTGGCCAATAGAAATAAAGTAGACAGGATGAAGATGTTGTATGACCAATGGAAATAAAGTAGACATAACGAAGATGTTGTATGACCAATGGAAATAAAATAGACAGGACGAAGATGTTGTATGACCAATGGAAATAAAGTAGACATAACGAAGATGTTGTATGACCAATGGAAATAAAGTAGACATGATGAAGATGTTGTATGACCAATGGAAATAAAGTAGACAGGATGAAGATGTTGTATGGGCAATGGAAATAAAGTAGACATGACGAAGATGTTGTATGACCAAAGGAAATAAAGTAGACATGACGAAGATGTTGTATGGCCAATGGAAATAAAGTAGACAGGATGAAGATGTTGTTTGGCCAATGGAAATAAAGTAGACATGACGAAGATGTTGTATGACCAATGGAAATAAAGTAGACATGACGAAGATGTTGTATGACCAATGGAAATAAAATAGACAGGACGAAGATGTTGTATGACCAATGGAAATAAAGTAGACAGGATGAAGATGTTGTATGGCCAATGGAAATAAAGTAGACAGGATGAAGATGTTGTATGGTGAATGGAAATAAAGTAAACAGGATGAAGATGTTGTATAGCCAATGGAAACGAAGTTGGAAGGGTGAAGATGTTGTATGGGCAATGGAAATAAAGTAGACAGGATGAAGATGTTGTATAGCCAATAGAAATGAAATTGGAAGGGTGAAGATGTTGTATGGGCAATGGAAATAAAGTAGACAGGATGAAGATGTTGTATGGGCAATGGAAATAAAGTAAACAGGATGAAGATGGTGTATGGCTAATAGAAATAAAGTAGACAGGACGAAGATGTTGTATAGCCAATAGAAATGAAGTTGGAAGGGTGAAGATGTTGTATGGCTAATGGAAATAAAGTAGACAGGACGAAGATGTTGTATAGCCAATAGAAATGAAGTTGGAAGGGTGAAGATGTTGTATGGCTGATGAAAATGAAAAGTTTCAGATGAAAATAAAACAAAGTTGAAATAGTGAGAACAACTGAAACAGATTCAAGTTTTGGTAAAATTAAGACATGTCAAATAATAACTACTATCATTCTAGAACCATCTTTTCTGAAACATTCTTCTTCCTTTCTCTAATCCTGTTTTGCCTTACAGCGTCAGAAGAAGAAGATATTTTAGAACAGTTTTTGTGTGCACTTCATAAATAGTGTTCTTCGCTGTCTCTGTTATTTCTGAAGTTCACCCTTTGGTGGACGACCATTCGCTTTGTATCCATTGTATCGGAGTAGCATTGCTCTTTGAGACACACTGTCTGTCAGTAATCTACTTATGTGGCCCAAGAATTTAATGTGTTGTTTTTTGTACCCGCTTTTTTCCTTATGTCTTCATTTCTAAACTGGTCTCTTCTTGATACTTCCGGCATTCTGTGTAAACACTTCATCTCTGTAACATTATCATTCTTATAGTGACTACTGTTATCCTTGATAAACACTCATCATCATCATCTAGTTCCTCTTCCTGTCCAGTGATTGACTTCCATGGCAGCAGTTCTAAGTGCCTCCATGACTTGTGTGAGATGTCTAGTGTCTGCTGATGTCATACTCAGCTCTAGTTACTTAATTGTTGCTAATGAACACATCTTCTCAACTGTTGCTAATGTACACATCTACTTAGTTACTGTTGTTAATGTACACATCTACTTAGTTACTGTTGCTAATATCACAGCCGACTCTATAATCCTATCCGCCATTAAAAAGGGAGCATTGTGGCCAGATAATAGAGTCGGTCGTGCTAATATACACATCTACTTAGCTACTGTTGCTATTGAACACACTACACAAACCCAGCTGTTCGTTAACAACAGCTGTTTCTAATAGTCACAACTACATACACTTACGAAGCTGTTACTAATAGTCACAATTACTCTACATAAACTTACGAAGCTGTTTCCTAGTCTTCCTCTGCATCAAAAGTCTGTAGCTACAGTAAGCAGTGAGACCAATGACAAGAGCTAGATACGCTCCTGCACTACAGACGGCTATGATCACTGTCTTAGCCATATCAAATCCTTCATCCTCTTCTATGGGCTCTATAAATCAATGTGAGCAAAAATGTATTACAGAAACTAATATCAAATAACAAGTATATTATTACAGACTATGTAATATCACATAGCATAGACTCTCAATATAGCAGATAACTGACAATGGTTAGTTCACTTGTTTATCAAAAAGGACTCTCTCTTTCTCTCTGCCTTTTTAATCCGGAGTGGGGCATGGGCCCTGAACAAACTCATGTCTAGTCTTCCTATCTCAAGCTGTCTCCTGCAGCTTCCTCCAGCTCTTCTTTATATTGTTGATCTCTGTCTTTTTTTCTTTTTTTTTCGATCCAGAAGCACTTGAGCTGAAAGCTCTTCGGTTTGGTGTCATGGACATCGTAACCCTTCGGTTCGGTGCCACGAACACCGTAAATCTGGGGAACCTGTAGCTTTTCTGCCAGTCCGCGGAGTTGAACCCGCACATACAGAGGACTTGTCACCCTAGTCCAACGCGCTACGAACACGCTGGACACGCGGGCGATCTCTGTCTTCAAATTCAGTCTTCATGCATATCTCGACCTCCCCTTCTTTTGCTGTCTCGCAGGTTCCAGGAAAGGACCCTTCTTGTTATATTCCCGTCAGGTTTTCGCAAAGTGTGTCCTATCCAGCCCCAGAGTCTTTTTTTAACCTCTTCGTTCACTGGAATCTGTCTTGTTCTCTCCACAAGTTTCTCATTTTTGACGCTATCTCAGTCCCTCTATTCTGGGGATCGAGAGCGATTCCCTCTATTCTGCGCAGACACCAGTTGATGGGTGTTTACAATGTATGCATCAAAGTGGACTACTCTTTGATGAACAGCAAATGGGACGGAGCTAAGACATCAATTTAAATACCTAGGAATCCTGGTAACATCAGATATGACAACTTGCTGACATGAAACGTACCAGGAGAAAGCAGAAATAAAATCTACCATTGGTGATACGCCCAGTTTCTCTCGAGATTAACATGATTCCATGAGAGAGAGAGAGAGAGAGAGAGAGATTAACAGATAGATGGACAGAGAGATGAACTGGCAGGCAGGCAGACAGAACAGGACAGATAGACAGACATACATATAGACATACAGACAGCCATACAGACAGACAGACAGGCAGGCAGGCAGACAGAGAGACAGATAGACAGATAGGAGAGATAGACAGACAGACAGACAGACATATAGACAGACATACAGACATACAGACAGCCAGACAGGCAGGCAGGTAGACAGAGAGACAGATAGACAGATAGTAGAGATAGACAGATAGACAGATAGGAGAGATAGACAGACAGACAGACAGACATATCGATAGATAGAAAAGCAACTTACGTGCAATCAGGAGATTGAACTCTGCACGAATCTTTCCGGCAGAGTTGTTGGCCGTGCATACATATTTTCCCTTGTCCTCTATCAATACTTTCTGCAGTAGTAAAGTTCCGTTGGGAAACACCTGGCATGAAAAATAAACAAAAACACATTTACTTTATGTATTCAATATGGTTAGACATGGAACTACATACAATGTAATAGTATCACGTCTATAAATTAAAAACAGATTCTGTGGCACTGAAAAATCATTGATACGATTTTGATAAGAAAAACTGAATAAAATAAAACTAAAATAAGTCCAATATTCTGGTTACGTAAGAAGATAGCCAACAATGCTGACAAATATTATAGAAAAAAATGGATTAAATTTGGACGGATAAGATGAAGATGGCAATATCAATGGAAGGGTAATATTCCGGAGATGAATAAATTGACTATCATGCATGATGTGCAAGCAATGCGAGAGACAGCCTATTTGAGATCCATCGCATGCCAACTATCGATACAGAAACGGTATATACCCTGACATGACAGCAGTACTAAAATTCCATTCATTAAATCTACTTCTTGAATAAGTTATATCTACGACATTGCTGCAATCATGTAATTGCAGATTATTATTTTTTATAGGGTCCAACCCTGTAGTGCCCCAACTGGTGGACCCAGTACTAGTGAACGTGCCATCAATCTTTCGAATTAGAGAGCTCGGAGTTTGTTTAAGGGGTTTTATTTTGCTATTTGGCGTTTAGTGAAGGCTCCTACCCTTTGACCGCGACCAAGTGGGCACTACACTTTGATCTTAGCCAAAAGGCCGAGAAACGATCGCAGATTATAATGTTAACTTGTCTGCATTATTTGCAGTTTCTTGCAATTATGTCTGATTATATATATATATATATATATATATATATATATATATATATATATATATATATATATATATAATGTCCAACTTATTTTTGCTCACAGACGTGTTCTCCAAGTGATCAGAATGTTGTAGTATATCTTCTGCTCTGTGCAATTTGAGTAAAATCCCTGTTTTGTTATGTCAGACGCTACTCTTTCTCAATTTAGATCTTCGATAGAGATTCAATGGTATTTGTTGAGTTTTTTCCCCTTCGCCCAGTCATCAAGTTTTAGTTACATATAATGAAAAACTTTTTGGTTTTTATTAGTTTATACCGTCCATGTATCTCAGACAAGACGTTGAATGCCCATGTGAGTGTCCATCTCTCACATCTGTAACAAGCGGATAGATAATACCAATGATATGTAATCGTGAATTATTGTTTTGTTGCTGATTTTGCTTTTCCAAATGACTTTCACCCAAGACATGGTTGCTGTAGCGATTTCAAATCTTATCTTGATTGTACTTACTACTTACATAAACAACATGGCTTCATTAGTCATATTCTTTTTATTCATTCTCCACCCATAGGGAGGCATAGTTCAGCAGCAAAGGTCCTCCAAGGCCTCCTGTCCAGACTTCTCCACTGTATTTTCTTGCATTCCATCTCCAAATCCCGCAATATGTGCTCTTGCGTCTTCCCTTACCTCTAATACCCTGGTGGTTCTCTAGCTTTATATTAACCAATCGCCCGTGTGGCACCGGCGGCCACACGGGAAGCAAAGAGTAGTACCACTGCAACCTACAAGGCATGTCGTAAGAGGCGACTGATGTAGGACCTAGGAAGCTACCCTAGTAAATAAAAAGCATCACAGAAAACGGATCTGCTGGCCTACTTGTAGGCGCATAACTGGCACAACGTACAATCGCTCTTAGGCTCAGATCACATACAAATCACACAGAGTGGTTAACAAGATGTCGGTGTGGAGCGTTCGAAGAAGAAGAAGAAGAAGAATATTAACCAATAAATATTATAGTAATTAATTATAAAGTTTGAAAACGAACGAAGAAGAGGGATACAATCGGTTATTAGTGTTAGTAATCTATACTCACGTAATAGGTAGGTTATTCGTTACTTTTACAGAATACTAGTTCAGTTCAGTTTCAGTTTGGAATATCTTCATTGCACTCCGGACATGTCCATAGGTGCTTCGATCGCCTTCGCAATATCTATAACAGCGTTCAGCGACTGACCGTACCAGTTCGATTTTGATTGATGAGCCTACTCATATACCTGTTATGCTGTTCTTTTCATGCTACCCCAATCTTAAAACCCAGCTCCTGCAATCTAGTAGTTGACGTGGATTAGTTTAACTGAAAATCTTCTTTGCGGCCATACTCTATGAGGGCGTTCAAAATATCAGCTCTATCCATCGGCTGGCCCGCTGATAGGGTAGCAGAGCCAGCCAGCCTGTCTGCTCTCTCATTGCCAACGACACCCATGTGCCCCAGAACGAAGATAAGTGTGATTCTGCAAATTGTTAACGCTTGTAGTGATTCAGTTCATTGCCTGCGCACCGAACCAGCCTCCACTTTTCGGATCATACTCAATGGATCACTCAGAATGCGCGCATGAGTGTAGTTTGTGACCAGCCAGAGTAGTGCATTAGTCACCGCCAGTACCTTCATTGTCATGCTGCTTGTTGTCATACGAAATGCACCACTGCTTTCCTGGACCATTCTGACACAGGAGCTTGCAGCGAAGGTCCATGCAGACTTGTCGTGGCGAACTACAGATTCATCCGTGTAAATCACAACGGCACCTTCATTGCAGTTTTCATCAATGATGGCTTTGACGTCTGCTTCCAACGTCACGGGTTTCTTCTCTCTGCAACCTTTGTCAAATTTAATGATGGTGGAAAAAGTATTCCCGTATATTGCAGGCATCGTTATCCATTCTTCCTCATGGTCGATATTTGTGAGCCCGCATACCAGCTGAACAGTGTCTGCAGCACGGTCAACCCACAACTTGCACCGCTTTAACAGATTTCCTCCAGAATACTAGTTATATTTCACAAAGTTTTTTAAAATATATATATACACTAACTTTAACAAATAACTGTTATTACCAAATATCTGTTGTTGGATGTGGTTCCAGGATCTGATCCAGTTATAGACATAATTCTTCCATCTTTTTCCCAGACAATCTGCGGTCTTGGATCTCCTAGAGCAACACAGTGAAGCATTATGGGCTGACCTTCAAACGCTGTGGTCACATTTAGAGAGCGACTACTTAAAGTGGGTTTTTCTGAAAGTAATGACAATGTTGTGATAAAAGATTTGATATTGTTAGTAAATGTAATATAAACTTTATGAGTGAAGTAGGACAGTATGCTAAATGTAATATACAGTTTATAAGTAAAGTGTACAAATGTTACTAAATGTAATATAAACTTTATAACTGAAATGTAACAATCTTACTAAATGTAATATCAACTTTATAATTGAAGTGTAACAATGTTACTAAATGTAATATAAAGTTAATGATTTCTTGTGATTTATGACAATGAAAGTATAATGTTTTGTCTGGTTTTTTTGCTTCATTAATTTGTTATATCATGATAATTCCTATGTTTGTGAAGATAATTGTTATGTATATACTGGTAGTCTCTCTCTCTCTCTCTCTCTCTAGCATGGGATGCTCCCGGAACTTAGGGTATCAACAAAGGAACACCATTCTTCTCTACTCTCAGTTTTCCACTGTATTGTGTACCAGTTGGGATTAATTTCTTTCAGTTCTTGTTCTACTGTTCTCCTCCATGTCATTTTAGGTCTTTCATGCTTTCGTTTACCCTCTGGTGACCATATCAGTGCAGTTTTCATCACAAGAGCTAGTTTCCATGCGTATCACGTGTCTAATCCATATCCAGCATCTCTTTTATAAGATGGTGCTCATATTCTCTTGTTCACACTGTGCAATCGTTCTTGGTTAGAGATAGTAATATATATATACTGGTAGTGGTATCCTTTATTTCATTGATATAAACTGTTTAACATCATGTTACATAATATTCAAGTGTGCTCTATAAAATGAGATCATTACCAACAATCCTGACAGTTACTGTAGCGTTGATATATCCTTGCTGCTTCTGTGTAGCCACACATATGTACTTGCCCTCGTCTTCCCGTCGTACTTTCACAAAATGCAGTGTTCCTCGCTCTTCGTATAAGTGGTCAGGTAGCTTGAGCCCGTAATTGACTTTCAGCCATTTAATATGAGGGGGTGTAAGAGCTGCTGCTTGACATTTGATGCTGGCTGATTTGTCCAGCTCTAGATAGTAAATCTCATCAGGCTGGGGGTCAAACTTCAGTTTTCCTGGAACAGAAAGAAATGTTGATCAAAATGGAGACAAACAGTTTGAAATTCCCACCTAAAACGAAAACAAAGGGATCTTTTTTTTTACACAGACATTTTACTATAACATATGTGTACATATTACTATAACAGCTGTGTACATTTTGCTATAACATGTGTACATTTTGCTATAATTGGTGTGTACATTTTACTATAACATATGTGTACATTTTACTATTACAGGTCGCCCGAGTGGTTACCGGGGCCCAAATTTGGGTGTAAAGAATAGAACCACTGTTACCTGCCACGCATGTCGTAAGAGGCGACTAAGGAGGTTTGGCTAAAATCGGATGCACATGTCCTAAACGTGTCTATGCGTTTAGGGCCTACGAAACCAATGTGCAACGTATACACGTTCTTGGCAAAGATCAAACATATCACAAAGAGTGATTAAAATTGGTCGTAAAGAACGAACACAAGAAGAAGAAGACTATAACAGGTGTGTACATTTTAATATTACAGATGTGTACATTTTAATATTACAGATGTGTACATTTTACTATTACAGATGTGTACATTTTACTATTACAGATGTGTACATTTTAATATTACAGATGTGTACATTTTAATATTACAGATGTGTACATTTTACTATTACAGATGTGTACATTTCAGAAGCCTATGTCTTTAAACGCAAGTGCTACAAGGAAGATTACACAGAATACCATGGACAGAAAAAAAATTAACAAATATGTCAATTTGGAAAGAGTTTCAAATTGAAGGGAAGATGCTAATGAAGAAGATAAACAAGAGAAGCATGAAATATTTTGGAAATATAAAACAATATGATTCTATGGAGAAGATCATTCTGGTGGACATGATACCCGGCATACGAGGGAGAGAGGGAGACTAAGGACAAGATAGGTGCATCATATCATAGACGAGTTGAGTATGACTGTGGCAGAAGTTGGACACCTCACACATTCCATGGTGGCATTTAGAGCTGCTATCATGGGAGCCAAGTTCCAAGTGTCCATATCTTCTCCTTCTTATAACAGTTGTATATATATATATATATTTCCGATAATTTGTATGTGTGCCAACTTATACACGGCCTCAATTTACATCCAAAATTCATAAAAATAAGCTGGGATACTTCTCATTCGAATCCGAGATTATCTAAACAAGATTGTCGAAATCGGATCAATATTCGTTTTAAAAAATCGAATTTGTGATGTCTGATTCGACTTTGTGTTACCACGCGGTGAAGAAAGGTTACCAGGGTCAAAGGGATATATCACTAAAATTACCAAGTAAGCATGGATTACACCCCTTAATTAAGATACGTCATTAGCTATTCAACGTATCCACATACGTGCAATAGCTATGCTAGTTTTAAGACGTTATTAGATCATTGTTGTCCGCAGACGACATGAAAACTACAATCTGCGCCGACATAGTTCCGGCCGGTCAACACGAGTTGACTTAGAACGCGCCTGTAGTAAACGAAGTGCTGGGATTGATTTGAGATCGCACTGCTTTAGCCCTGGTCAGTTATATGTGGCATGTCTAAATTTGAAAGGGAAAAAACGTATATGTGCTTGCAAACAACGGGAAAACAAGGAATATTGTTTACTATCAGGTTTTGAAAGAGAAATAAATATAACTTACACAATAAGTATGTAATATTTTGCTAATTGCAACAAAATATTACTATTAAAACAATTTTTTTTAAATATTTTTAATTCCTATTACATACATTTTCGATTCCCGAGCGAAGCGGTAATTATAAGATATATATATATATATATATATATATATATATATATATATATATATATATATATATATATATATATATATAAGCTTGTTAACAAGCTACAGAGGACAGCTGTCTTTTTAAATTGTAGTAAATTATTCGTTTCCTAGTAAAAGACATTTTATTTTCCGACTTAGAGTTGAGCACTGTGTACATATTACACGTCAGTAACATACATTACATAAATATATGCCGGTCTATGTGGCGTACAGGTTAGATGCTTGTCTCTCATGCTAAAGTTTGCTACCTCGTGGAGGCATCGGAATATTTTTCCAGAGATCCCTGATCTCAGTGTAGGTGAGATCGACTTCCTAGTCCTATCGGAGACGGACGATAAAAAGTGGGTCCAGTGTTCAATTTGAGCACGTAAAAGAACCATTGGCAGTTCAAAATCGAGAAGAGCGGGCTGGAAAGATTAAAAATAAAATTCCTCCAAAAATATCTTCACCATCATCAAAATTACATCGGGGACCCTCACCGGTGCTACGGAGTTCGTGTACTGCAGCTGAGATCTTCCTGTGTAATAAAGAGATCGGATTGCTGGTTACTCACCGAAGTGCAATGATGCGACCTATCAATAAATCATACAAATATATAGCACACATTAGAAACAACTGTTTTACAAATAAGCCATGTATATAGTGCTACCATCTGTTATATAAATACAAACTGTGGACAGAGAGAAAAATAGTCACTATGGTATGACTCACTGGACACTCTTAAGTTAGCTGGACTTGACACCCTGACGGCATGACCAGTTGTATTAGCCACGCATGCGTAGTTCCCTGCATCTGATGCTCTGACTATTGGAATGAGCAGTGTTCCTTCTTTGGAGTTAATGTGAAAAAACTTGGATCCCTGGAAAAAAGAAAAACAAATAAAGGCTTCTGAGTTTAAATCAATCCATACCAGGAACCACTATAGCGGCGTACAAATATACACCAATTATACCTCTAGCCGATATATGGCTTTCCCATAGATCACTTTATTTTTCTTTGTACATAATTTTCAAGATTTTCTTCATAGCTTTAAATAGTAATACAAACTCCTAAAGAATACCAGCATAACCTACACACACCCCACAAAAGCTTAGATTGTCACTTGCTCACAAACTCATGAAGGACTACCAACAAAACCCACACATATTACTTCGCACACACACTAAAGCTTCTCACTTGATCACAAAGAAGAGCCAGGGCATGCAGGTGTAAAGGGGAATGAACGTGCGGATAGGCTTGCAGGTATGGCTGCTGTACAAAGCGGACGAGCAATGGACCAGGCTGATATTATAAGTTCCTTAAGGGAGAGAGGACGTGTACATGATTCACGTAATAGCGGTGAATCTACAACTCTAACCAGACTGCAAGAACTCAAAGTTAAGTGTGGTGTAGCTCGACAAGAACGCTATGCTGGCAGACAAAGAAGAATTGTAAACCAACAAATAACCGGTGTCGTTAGTCGCCACACGCTGATGGACATACTGAGGGAGAGATCGGAGCACTTATGGACTAATTTGTTCGACGTGCAGTGATAGTGATCCGACGACTAAACTAAACTAAACTAAAACTAAACTTGATCACAAACTCATAAAGGACTACCAACACAACCCACACATATTACTTCACCCACACACACTAAAGTTGAGTCTCTTATATGCCCTCAAATACTCAATTGTTCACTATTACTTTTACCCTTCCATGTATACACTAATACTCCATTCACTCACATATTCACGCTTACTTTTAGCACATCACGCACTTATATTTCCAACTCATTCATTTATACATTCACTAACCCACAAACTCACCAACCCCTTCTCTCAGATCACCACACACCCATTCACTCCTACACTCCAAAACACAAACCGATTACTTTCATTCACTTACTCCCACCTAGTCCTCACCTCACACATTCATTACTCTCATCCATTCCCTCACTCCCTCACTCACTTTCTCCTACTCCATACCTCACACATTCATTACTCCAACTCATTCAATCCCTTCATGATCGACTTGCTAACAACACATTTCATTAACAACTAGAAATATAATAGACGCAATCCATCACATCACATACCATAGGCAATGGAATCCCATCTTTCATCCACAGAATGGTGGTAACCGGATATGGTGTTCCGGCCACCTGACAGCTAAAAGATGTAGTGCCATCTTCATCCACTGTCATGGGTTGGGGAACTCTGCTAATGATTGGAGGAACTGAAACAGAAGATATCATTACTAATCAAAAGTACGGACACTTGCTGGATCTCATAACAGCGGATTCATCACTTGAAATAGTCAGTTCTGAATGTTCGCCCATGTGGAGTCGGGGCCCTCAAGGAAGTAAAGAATAGTACCACTGTGATCTACAAGGCAGTGGTACACCGTCTGTTGGTAATCTGCTTATGTGGCCGAACCATTTAATGTGTTGTTTCTTGATGATGTTCAGTACAGATGTTGTACCAATTTTCCCCCCTAATATCATCATTTCTAAACCAATCTCTTCTTAATACTTCCAGTATTCAGCTTAAACAATGCATCTCTGTTGCATCTATTACATTTCGCTATAAACACACATATTACCAGAGTAAGTAAAACGAACAGGAATAGTACTTAATTATAAATGAAATAATTCCAAGAAGAGCCTTATAAGTAACACGTCTTTGTCCATAGGTGTAAGTTGTCCATATAGGTAAGTTGTCCATACAGGTAAAGTTGTCCATACAGGTAAAGATGTCCATACAGGTAAGATGTACATACAGGTAAAGTTGTATATACAGTTAATTTGTCCGTACAGGTAAGTTGTCCATACAGGTAAGTTGTCCATACAGGTAAATTGTCCAAACAGGTAAAATTGTCCATACAGGTAAAGTTGTCCATACAGGTAAAGTTGTCCATACATGTAAAGTTGTCCATACAGGTAAAGTTGTCCATACAGGTAAAGATGTCCATACAGGTAAGATGTACATACAGGTAAAAGTTGTATATACAGTTAATTTGTCCGTACAGGTAAGTTGTCCATACAGGTAAGTTGTCCATACAGGTAAATTGTCCAAACAGGTAAAATTGTCCATACAGGTAAAGTTGTCCATACAGGTAAAGTTGTCCATACAGGTAAAGTTGTCCATACAGGTAAAGTTGTCCATACAGGTAAGTGGTTCATACAAGTAAATATTTTATTAAGTTTTCTCTTCAAAGACATGACGTCAGTACATTCAGGGCATGACTACTGCTCAATCTTCTACAGAATGAATCGTCAATGAGCGATGTGAACATTTACAAGGATGTCATCACAACCTGAAGAGGGCTACTGGAAATTCATTGGAGAAATTCTTGCAGTCATATATTTGCTAGGGTGCAACATACCATTTCGGGGTACATGGATGTCGTTGGCAATGAGATAACAGACTGGTTGGATGGCTCTACTACCATATCAGGGAGTCAGGCAAGGGATAGAGTTGGCATTCTTAAAACCCTCATTAGAGTGTGGCCGTAAAGAGGATTTTTATTTCAATAAATCCAAGTTAATTGCTAGATTGTAGGAGCTAGGGTTGAAGATTGGAGTGGTCAGAAAAAACATATATATAAGTAGGCATCAATCAACATCGAACTGGTATGGTTAGTCACTGGACGATGTTGGAGATACTGCGAAGGAGATCGGAGCACCTATGGACATGTCCGCTGTGTAATGAAAATATTTCAAACTGAAACTGAAAAACATGTAGACACATATATTAATGACCTACCTGACACTATCACCCATACGCTTTGCTTCTTTTCTCCAGAAGTGTTGTTGGCAATGAAGGTGTAATTACCCGAGTCCATCTCCTGGGGTGAGTCGAAGACCAAGTTATGTCCTTGAATATGGAGGCGTCCAGTGTCTCCAACAATACGATCATTTCTGTCCATCCAACTGTCATAGAAATCAAGGCATAACACGATTAGTATACATTTATTATATATAATTTTACGTTAGGTATACCAACAGCCAAAAATACGGTCTTTACTGCATGCAAGACTGCTTTCTAGGATGACTTAGGGAAGGGGGAATATATGCCTGTGGAATTTTATGGTCGCATGGCTAGTGCAACTGCCACGAAACTGCTTAGGTTAGCATTTTTCTTTATTCAGGAAAAAAAATATTTGGTCTTACCGGGGGTTGAACCCCAATCTCCTGCATGGGAGCCCACGCTCTAATCCATTCGACCAGACACTTCATTTATGCATACTAATAAGTTCGAATCAGGAGTCTTCCTACAATAAAATAAAACGAAATTGACTATCTGATGAATACAATTTAGAATCGCAGCCGGAAGAGCTGTGAAAGCGCTCTAATATGCAATAACACTATGACATGCTGGAGTACACGGTAACGAGCGTACTGACTTTCTTGCAAACAATGTCCCGACTCAAGCTGACAGAAGTATGGACAGAGCCAATGTCATCAATGCGGTACGCTCTCATTTATGTGATATGTGCGAGTCTTAGACACTGGAACGAGTGCGAGAATTAGGAGTTAAGTTTGTTCATGCCAGACAGTGTTGTCTTTGTGGTAGAGAGAGAAGATATACTAATCAATTTCTCATGGGGTCGGTGAGCAAGTGGATTTTGGAATGGCTGTTGCAGCGGAGGACAGAGCGCGCATGGGAATGCACAATATACTATGACGTCGATCGTATAACATATAATAACATTAGGAACGATTTGTTAAAATATATAAAATGTCAATAAATGGAGTGATGAGCTACCACTTCCTGACACAAGAATAACATAGGATGAGGCGAAGATGTTTGTCGTGAGAAGATACTAGAACAAGTATAATACAGTTTCCATGTAATGAGAAAGATAAGTTGTATTATATTGTCAACTTCAAGATTAGGGTCTCAAACCAACTCTATTTTATTTTTAGTATACAAGTCGCTCATGTGTTGCCGAGGATCGCATGGGGAGCATAGAATAGTAACACTGTGACCTACAAAGAATGTCGTAGAAGGCGACCGAGGTAGGGGCCTAGAAAAACTACCCTAGTAAATAAAAATCATCACATAAATCGGATGTGCTGTCCTACTTATAGGAGCATAACTGGCACAACATACGATCGCTCGTAGGCTCATATCACATACAAATCAGAAGAGTGGTCGATGTGGAGCTTTCCCTGAAGAATAGGAGTATACAAGTATGGGTCGGCAGAAAACGCAGTAAAGAATGGAGAAGCAGTAAAAAAAATGGATAGCAGAGGGAAGAATGAAAGAGCAGGAAAGAATAGACAAGCAGAACAGAAAGTGTACAAAATATCTATACAACCGTATAAATACGATGAGGGTAGCAACGGGGAAACTCTGTCAAAACGTGATGCAGTAATCAAGGTAGTAATTGAAAAAAGTAGTGAACGCCAATCTTGGTTCACAACCTGTGGTATTCTTGACAGATTCAAAATCAGCACTTCAAACACTTCAGGTGAGAAAATTACCTGGCCTAGAGGCTATACTCTCTGAACTGTCTAACCATCACAAGGTCGTCATGTTGTGGATTCAATTTCCCCGTGGAATACAAGGAGATGAGAAAGCAGACTGATTGGCCAAGAAAGTTACTGTAAACGAGTAATCTGGTGTTCTGGTTACGTATTATTAGAAGAAAAAAATGATTAAATCAATCAGAAATCCTACAATAAAGATTGATTGATAGGACCATCATCATTGCACTTCAGTGAGTAACCATGTGTGCTCTGATCTCTTTCTTTGGAACGAGAGGCGAGCACTTACCCTCCACGACACAGAGAGCTCTCGATATCACCATTTCTAACACCCCTCGATATCACCATTGCTAACACCAGATGACTACTAAAATATGAGCAGATTACAAGTTGTCATTCTGCGCCTTAGAACAGGACACTCGACTCCGCAGCACCATGTATGCATTGAAGATTGACACTTAAGCCAGGTGTACATCTGGACATGCCCCCACTCCCCGACTGCAGAGCACATGCTTCCCAACTGATCCGATTATGTACGAGAGGAATAATAGTATTTGGTGATAGCGGTAATAGAAGACATGGTTCCTGGAATACGAGGCAGGGGACGAACAAGACGAAGTTGACAGCAGGACACCAAAGAAACCTTTAACATAACGCTTGAGGAGACGGGAGAACTTGCAAGAGACAACGTTTTTCAGGCGGGTTGTGATGAAAGCAACGTACCACAAGGGGCATGCTACTTGAGTATTCGGTACATTCAGAAAAACTCAATAATATGTATTCGAGTAGCGAACAGTTACTATTCGCACATCACTACTCTGAAAAACCAAAGTAATCAGGTCTTGAATCCTGTCTTGAAAAGTTGTGAAGAGCAAGCCTTCAAACCTCACAAATCTGTTAAGTAAAGGAAGCTAGTTAATTTGTTTTCTTGTAGTAAACGAATTTTTGGTGCAGACTTTCTGGTTAGAAGGTAGTAAGAAGATGTATTTTAAAATAGGTACTGACACTTGAGTTATGTACATGATAAAGATGGCGTACATTCTTCTCCCTTACTTGCACTGCTAAATCCACTTGAAAATGTTAACAAAGATTTTCTAGTGTGCACGTTCTAGAATAAAATAAAGTAGACAAGTTTCCAGAATTTTTGTTTACAAAAAAAAAATGGAAACAAGAAGACAGGAATTTTGCTGAAAACTGAATCAGAAGACGTTAGATGCGTATGCTTGGAAGGTTTGACTGCTAGGTCAAAGGCTAAAAGGACATTGAATCGACCATGAAAATAGACTTCACTAGGTCAGCCTTTTTTTTTTAAAAAAAAGTTGTCCGATGGGGAATAAGTAAAAAAAAAAGTAAAGTAAAGGAACCCTTTCATACCTCGTGGTATATAGGTCAATACAGTGTTAGGCTTGTATTTTTCATTGAGGCTGGGTAGACCTGAGAGCCGTCGCGGTCGGGAAAAATTCCACGCGCACTGCGGAGTTGAACCCAGACCACCAGCCTTGAGAAGCGAGTTCACTAACAACTACGGTACCGCGGCTCTCGATGGGGAATAAACCTGACACAAAATCTCAGAGGTGGTCTGGCCCCTAGACCTGTGATATAGAGCCCACCAAAGAGTGGATTTACCCTGATATCCAAGAGCCACACTTCCAGCTATAGACTACACCACCTTGTGATAGACAAAGGTTATGAAAGTAAACCCAAACAGAGAATTTGGAGTAGATCTCTTAAAGCGGGCAAGCATCATGTGATGCCCTACCGACAGCTCAAGCAATCAAACTGATATTAGACGTAGTGTTTGCACTTCTCTAGACTCAATCAGCGAAGTCGATATTGGGCAGTTGACTTTTGGGCAACTCGGTTACTCCATTCAATTTCCCAAGCATTCGTTACGCCTAGGAGCATGTAAACCTTGTTGAGCCATCAACATCTGAGATGTTTGGGATACATATGTCGCATACGCGATGGTAGAATCCCAAAGGGCATATTATATGGCTAACTCGCAACTGGTACATGCCAGCATGGGCGCCCATTACTCAATTCATTGACACCTGCAAGCGTGATCTAACTTCATGCAGCGTCGACAAAGAACATTGTGAGAGGTTGGCCAGAGATAGTCATGCATAGCGAGCGGCATTGAGGGATGGCTCAAAAAGAGAAGATAACTCCGTCGCATTTATATATGTATATGTGTTTATATTTAGGTATGTTTATGACAATCTAACTTTGAACTTTGACTGAGGTCGTGTCTTCCACCAATGAAATTTCAATCTTGAATTTACAACTTCAATGGATTCGAGACATATCCGTCAACATTTTTTTTTTACCTGATCTAGAAGCACTTGAGCTGAAAGCTCTTCGACTCGGTGTCATGGACATCGTAACCCTTCAACTCGGTGCCACGAACACCGTAAATCTGGGGAACCTGTAGCTGTTCTGCCAGTCCGCGGAGTTGAACCCGCAGTTACAGAGGACTAGTCACCCGTAGTCCAACGCGCTACGAACACGCTGGGCACGCGGGCACCACATTTTATTTAAGCACTCCTAACAAATGCTTTTTTTTTTTTAAATGATCAAAATAGGGGAACATTTCCGAGTCGTATAAATATTGTCAATGGCATGCCAGATGCATGGTTAGTGGTTGGGCTTAAGAGAGGATTATGGCAAATGAAGCCATCGGATTTCCTGATAGAAGTTTCATATTTCATTCTCGGAGCTTCTTCTGTGCTAGTCAGCAGTTAACACTAGCCATGGAAAACAATAAGGAGCAGCAACAATAGCTCCGGTTGCAGAGGGAAACAGAGAAGAAATATAAGCTGATTGCAGTGGGAAATAGAGAAAGAAACAAAGTTGTTAATTGCTCGGGAACATGCATTAGAATGAAATATCTCCGACTATTTAAGGAAAGAGAAGAAGCAAAGATATTGTTTATTGATTGAGGAAGCAATGAAAGTACTAAGATTGTAGACTTCTAATACAGATCAGGTAAAAGAAGGTCAGATAATGGTTATCACTGACTGCTTCAGATAATATAAAACATTCATGATATCTTCTATTGTTTGGGGAAACAAGGAATGATTGCAGATATTTTGATTGTATGATATCTTCTATTGTTTGGAGAAACAAGGAATGATTGCAGATATTTTGATTGTATGATATCTTCTATTGTTTGGAGAAACAAGGAATGATTGCAGATATTTTGATTGTATGATATCTTCTATTGTTTGGGGAAACAAGGAATGATTGCAGATATTTTGATTGTATGATATCTTCTATTGTTTGGGGAAACAAGGAATGATTGCAGATATTTTGATTATTTCCTGAAGTGACTACAGACGAAGGATTGACTTTATTGCACCGGGTTTTACGCAATATGCCTCAGTCTCTCTCTGCAGAAATGACACGCCATCTGCCGAGAGTATTGCACAAAGCAAGAACTCCGTAGCTTCGGCAACAATCTTGGGATCTCTGGAAAAAATGCACTCGTGAACAAAACCGGATTCGAACACACGACCTTCGGGAAGCACGGCAAGGGCGTAACCACTTAACCACAGAGACCACCCCCTCCCCAACCCCATCCAACCATGTCAGAAAAAAACTTGATGAATTGAAAGAAACAAGTAAACTGATTGAGTCTCATACAATCCAGATTAATATTATTCTGCAGCTGTTAATTATCAGTTACTAAACACTGATACTCTTCCGTTAGTCCTTGGAAATACTCACCGGAAGTCCGGATCTGGTCGTCCTGTGGGAGGGAAGACTTTGATCTCAAACCTCTCCTGAACAGGAATCACAATTGGATAAGAAGGAAGTAGGCGTGGTTCAAATGACTGTGACGTAATGTCGTCTAAATCTGAAAACAGAAGCAGAAAAAAATAATTAATGAATCCATGTAATTCCTTTATAACACTATTGAAACAAACCCCACTGAAACACCATTGTAACACCATTGTAACACCATGGTAACACCATTGTAACCATGCATGAAGAGTCAGATAAAATGTGTTTCGCTAGCTATGAATTCAAGCACAGTCAGGGCCTATAATATACGAGAACTTCTGACTGACTTTTGAGCGATGGTATGATTTGTTTTCTTTGTCATTTCTATCCCTCTCTCTATTATTTTTTTCTTTTTGGATCCAGAAGCACTTGAGCTTTCAGCTCTTCGGCTCGGTGCCATGGACATCGTAACCCTTCGGTTCGGTGCCACGAACACCTTAAATCTTTAGAACCTGTGGCTTTTCTGCCAGTCCGCGGAATTGAACCGCACTCACAGAGGACTTGTCACCCGTCGCCCAACACGCTACGAACACGCTGGTTAGGCGAGCATACCTCTCTAGTCAAGTAAGCCTTATTCCTGAGGTTCCTCTAATTTAGATCCCTCAAGTAAAGGATCAGGAAACATGTAACCCAACCACGTACCATGAGTACACCGAAATCATTGTTGGCTCAAATTGTTCTTGAACCCTGGAATAAGGATGACGAGGACTTATTAGCGAAGCGTGTTACCAACTTCGCTATCGACGCTCCAAGATTAGTAATGAATACATGTAACATCAGAATGGCGACAGCATAGTGATTAGTGTACTCGCTTTTTAGGCGCCTGGTCTGTCGAAATAATGAATATGAGAAGAAAACTGAATAAACTAAACATCCATGTCAATGGCACTACAATCAACCAAGTGCAAGAATTCAAATACTTAGGACGCATATTCACAGAAGACGGAAGACTAGACTGAGAGATAGAGGCTAGAGTTCAAAAAAGCAAATGCTGTAACCAACCAGCTAGTCACATGTTAAGGTACCCAAAAATCTCACTGACATCAAAACAACAGATGATCAGTATCATTATCATGTCTACTTTGTGTTACCAGTGCCAAACACGGACAATTAGCAAAGCGAAGTCGCAAAAAATAATTACATGTGAAATGTAGTTCCTACGAAAAGTTACCAACAACACCAGAAAAGACAGAGTCACCAACATCAGCATAAGAAAGAAAGTTGGCACAGAACCATGCTTGAATTATATTGAGAAACAAAGAATGAAGTGGTTTGGCCATTTAATAAGAATGCATAAAAACTCAACAATATACAGTCTTCTACAAAAGAACAACAGGAAAGAAGGCGAGAGGAAGACTAAGAAAAAAAGATAGATGGCATAGCAGAATCTTGTTAATAGTAAAAATAACAATCTCCCTAGCCACTAGAGTATCGCAAGACAAAAACAGAAAAACCACAACATTGGACAACAACCTGGTAGCAGTGTGACGACAAAAGAAGATAAAGAAGGTATGGGTTCAATTCCACAGGGAAAGTGACATCCCCCACCACCTCCTCCCCACTGTAACGGCTCTCAGGTCGACCCAGCCTCAACTAGATACCAGAAAACCAATGTCATGCGATGTTTGATGTCGGCAACATCAAGCAAGCCATCTTTATTCCCAGTGTTTTCTCTGACACCTAACTAAGGATGGTTTGACATTTGAGCCGTTAAGGGTTCAAAAGTCCCTCCACAACTAGAGGTTTTGATCCTAGGACAACGCGCCTGCGAAGCAAATGCACTAACCACTACGCCTACTTCACTATATATTTTTCCTATATCTCAATCTGCGCTCGTTCTGATATGCCCTTAGTTGTATCTCTTTTTTATCTCTGTCTCCATTGTTTATCCTTCTCTCTCTCTCTCTCTCTCTCTCTTCCACGTTCATCATTCTTCCTCTCTCTTTTCCTCTCTCTCCTGGTTCTTGATTTTTCATCTCTCTCTCTCTCTGTGAATCCCTGGTTCTTAATTTTTAATATCTCTCTCTCTCTCTCTCTCTCTCTCTGTGTCTCTCTGTCTCTCTCTCTCTCCCTCGTTCTTTACTTTTCATATATATATATATATATCATCATCATCATCATCATCATCAAATAGCTTGTCTTGAGCAGAACTTTGCCACCCTAACAGTCTTCCGGGATTTCTGTCTCTCATAGGCCAGATGTCCTGCCTCTGCAGCCGTCATGTTCAAACCATCAGTTACATCCTGAATCCATCTTCTCCGTGGTCTTCCTCTTCTTCTCTTTGCCGGCATACCTCCTTCCATGATGGTCTTCTCCAGCCATTCATGTCTTTTATATATCCAAAATATCTCAATTTTCTCTTTCTTATTTGTAGCATCAGCCAGTTTTCTTTGATTTTGAGATCCTTCTGGATAGATCTATTTGTTCTCTTCTCTGTCCATGATATACGAAGGACTCTTCTGTAAACACTTATATTCAAAAGCACATATATGTTTTCCACTGCTTTATTAAATGTCCATGCTTCACACACATACATATATATATATATGTATCCCCTATTTCTCTGTTCCCCTTTATACTTCTCTCTTTATGGACCGACGCCTCTTTTTTTAAAATTCTTTCCACATAAACTACTTTAAACACACAAAAACTCATATATCACCAACTACTTTACACACACAAAAACTCATATATCACCATCTACTTTAAACACACAAAAACTAACAAACTAAATTTAAAAAAAAAACATCTGTATTGTATCATCTTTCTAATAAATTTCTCAACAGAATCGCTCAAAACAAAACATGAGTGACCTGGCTATTCCCATGTTCAATTCAGTTTTTAAAGACATTATTAAGCAACCCTCAAGGAATGAAAATGACTGCTTGTCAACCACAAGAAATAGGAAATCACTGCCAGCATTTTTCTAACGATCTTCATTCATACAAAAAAGTTCATTTTTCGATTAATTAATTTATGACAGTATCTTGAAATCAGAATGATAAAATGCATATAGATGTGGTAGGGCTGGATACAAACACAGGATTTGGGGAAACAGGTTCATTTTAAAATGTGGAACCGAAGGATGTGCAAAAAACGAAATGTATTTGCTGGATAAGTTTCTTTTAGGATAGAGTCGAGTAGACTTGATGAGTAGACTTGACGAGTAGACTCGACGAGTAGACTTGACGAGTAGACTTGACGAGAAGACTTGACGTGTAGAAATGCGTTCTTATTTTATGTTTAAAAAATAAATATGTGGAATTGTAAGAGTGTGTGTGTGGCCGTGTAAGAGTGTGTGGATGTGTAAGAGTGTGTGGCGTGTGTGATTGTGTAAGAGTGTGTGGCGTGTGTGACTGTGTAAGAGAGTGTGGCGTGTGTGGTCGTGTAAGAGTGTGTGGCTGTGTAAGAGTGTGTGGCTGTGTACGAGTGTGTGGCAATGTAAGTGTTGGAGCGTGGGACAGCGTAAGAATATTTGTTTTCTTTGATTCTCAGTCAATGCTTCGGAAGATGCAGAATTTCAGGCTGCGGAACCAGTGGATGTCGTCTGTAAAGGTTTTCAACCTCCAGAGGCTTACGTGGATCTGCTGTCCTGGGCATACGGGTATTCGCGGCAATGGGTGAACGGACATGCTTGCGTCGGCAGCAACGATTGTCGGGGGGAAAGGAGAATGTCCCTCTGTCTCTTAGCAACCTACTGTTGAATGAGGACACTAAATTGACATTGAATAAAGACAACAATTTAAAGTTTAGTATTTCACGATGTACATGTTGACATGGATGTTATCAGTATATTTTTTGTTAATTCTTACATCTTCAGTATATTTTTGTTAATGTGTACATCTTCAGTAGTTTTGTTAATGTGTACATCTTCAGTAGTTTTGTTAATGTGTACATCTTCAGTATATTTTTGTTAATGGGTACATCTTCAGTAGTTTTGTTAATGTGGTGTACATCTTCAGTATAGTTTTGTTAAATTGTATTTCTTCAGTATAGTTTTGTTAATTTTTCAAATTTTCAGTGTATTTTTGTAAACTGTTTATATTCTCAGTATATTTTTGTTCCGTTTTAAATATTCAGCATAAATTTGTTTAGTTTTTAAATCCGCAAGAAACTTGAAGAAAGTATGAGAGAGTATATCTTCATCTTTAAGTCAACCATTCTTCTATATCTTCATCTTTAAGTCAACCATTCTTCTAAATCTTCATCTTTAAGTCAACTATTCTTCTATATCTTCAACTTTAAGTCAACCATTCTTCTAAATCTTCAACTTTAAGTCAACTATTCTTCTATATCTTCAACTTTAAGTCAACTATTCTTCTATATCTTCAACTTTAAGTCAACTATTCTTCTATATCTTCAACTTTAAGTCAACTATTCTTCTAAATCTTCAACTTTAAGTCAACTATTCTTCTATATCTTCAACTTTAAGTCAACTATTCTTCTATATCTTCAACTTTAAGTCAACTATTCTTCTATATCTTCAACTTTAAGTCAACTATTCTTCTATATCTTCATCTTTAAGTCAACCATTCTTCTAAATCTGTATCTTTAAGTCAACTATTCTTCTAAATCTTCATCTTTAAGTCAATCATTCTTCTAAATCTGTATCTTTAAGTCAACTATTCTTCTAAATTTTCATCTTTAAGTCAACTATTCTTCTATATCTTCAACTTTAAGTCAACCATTCTTCTAAACCTGTCCTTACAAGCGAACATCTGTGTGTTTTTGTGGGGGGTTGGTTCTTTTGTGAGGTGTTTTGTTTTGTGGTGACAGTAATTCTTGCTAGCAAGTGCAATCTTTGAGTAAACCTGTGTGTTCAGTTTTGATGGACAGCCGCGCCGCGCATTCAGACAACTTCAGAAGAAACCAGTATTGGCATTGAACGAGGAGGTTGTGAGGTTTGAGAGGGGGGTGGTGTCTCTATTTGTTTCTATTTTTGTATGCAGGGAGGAGATGAGAAGAGGTTGGAGGAATGGAGAGGGTGATGGTTGAAAGGATAAGGAGGGAGTTGATGTCTTCATCTAATAACTGAAGAATGACTGTAACAAATCTCTGCATTAACTGTTTTTAAAAATACATTTTTGACTTTATGTCTCTCTATTAACTTTCTCTCTCTATCTCATTCGCTCATAATGACTTTCTATAACTTCCACATACTCACTCATATTCCATTTCTCTCACTCTATTGCTATCTCTCTCTCTCTCTCTCTCTCTCTCTCATTCGCTCAAAATGACTTTCTGTAAATCCCACATACTCATATTCCGTTTCTCTCTCTCTTTCTCTCATTCCTACATATTGACTTTTTGTCTGACCGTCTCTCTCTCTCTCTCTCTCCGTCACTTACATTGATAGCCTCACTCTCTCACTGCCTCACATTGACTTTATGTCCCTCCATCTTTAACTCCGTGATATGACTGTCTATCGCTTACTCCCTAATATTGACTTATGTCTGTCTTTTCCTCTCACGCATATCGACTGTCTCTCACTCACGCATATCGACTGTCTCTCACTCACGCATATCGACTGTCTCTCACTCACGCATATCGACTGTCTCTCACTCACGCATATCGACTGTCTCTCACTCACGCATATCGACTGTCTCTCACTCACGCATATCGACTGTCTCTCACTCACGCATATCGACTGTCTCTCACTCACGCATATCGACTGTCTCTCACTCACGCATATTTCCTCTTGTCTTTCCCCACACCAAGTTTACCTGTTGTCTTTAAGTATTCAACTTTATTCCTCGCAATAACGTGTCCACATCTTCACATCTTTCTTCTGTAATCAATTTGCAGTTTTTTTGGTTTTTTATGACCGTCTCATTCGTTTTCTCTCCGTCAGTTGTACTTACTTTTTCTTGTTTGCATGTTTTCATCAGAAACCACACCTTCGCTGTCATTTGATTTTTCTCTCAGCTTGTCTGTTCATTGTCCATGTTTTACGTGCATACACCAGTATAGGTTATAAAGATTAATGGTTGTCTTCAGTGCACCGGGATTTACCCCATATGGCTCGGTCCCTCTCTGCAGAAATGACCAGTTGTCTGATGCGAGTGTTGCACAAAGTACGAACTCCGTAGCTCCGGCAACAATCTTAGCTGTCTCTGGAAAAATGTCCACTCGTGAACCGAGAAACGCGGTCCGGATTCGAACACACATTCTTCGTAACGCAAGGCAAGGGTTTAACCATTTAGCCACATGGACTTCCCGGTAACACTTCTACATGTTTCTGTTACACATTTCTTATTTCTTTTCTGCACACCAGTCCAGCACTTCACATTCAAATATGTGCACAATTTTCAACAACGGATTTATACTTCCATAAAAGAAATGTTAAAAAATTCGCCAGTCTAACCTTCAGCAATCGAAGAGTCATAAAGCATTTTTCATGCGGGCTGAGAATGAAAACAGCGCATACGAATTGCGTGCAAGGAGACAACTCTAGTTGAATTAGGAAACTTTAGAATTCTGTAATACCAGTGATTATGGAACGTGAGTTTTCCCCTGTCCCGTTATATCTCATTTCTAGCTTTAGCACGATATTTCACTGATTAATTTTCCTCCACATTCTCCCTATTTTTCTAATATTTTCCACTTTTAAAACCCCCCCCCACCCCACCCCCTCCCCGTTTTGCTAAGAAAAGAAAAAAAGTAACACGAAGGCAAAAATAAGAAGAGGCAATTGAAGAAACTTGGACAATTCATAATAATTTATGAAAAATGGAATATTGTCTGATGAAAAAACTGGAACGGAATCCCTTCCTAAACGAAGAATTCCCCAATCAACAAAAGTCAATGGTTGATCCTATCCTGTCGACGCTAGGGTGAAACTATATTCTGGTTAAATTGAATTGTGCAAGATCATTTATTTTTGTCACCAAAACAGATCTTTATGCCCACAAATCTTCAAGAAGAGAAATACAAAATACAACAGCCAAACATGCCCTTCCCTTCACTAGCTACTATGTAAAGCAATTACCAGCTGTCTTCCAGATATAAGAACTTCTTCTAAAGACATTCTTCAATTACAAAACGAAAGCGTTTTCGCTGCAAATAAGGACAGAAGTAATAAATATATTTTTGTTCAAATAGCGTCATCATCAAGTAGCTTTTTGCTTTTGGAATCTGGCTCCTATGACATCAATCCTGAAAAACTCTCTATTCTGTGCAAGTTGACCGGCGTCAACCGCAGTCATTCTCAGATCATCAATGACATCTAGCACCCATCGTCTTCTAGGTCTTCCTCTCATTCTTCTTCCAGGCATCATTCGCTCCAAAATGATCTTCTCCAGGACCTCATGTAGTTTGATTTGTCCGAAATATTTAATTTTCCTTTATGTTATGTTCTTTAATAGCCAACTCTCTTTAATATCAAGCTGTTGCAGACAAGAAAAACACAAAACAAATCTTAAAATGTTATGTTAACTCATTCGTCCTTCTAAGCTTATATACTGGCTAGCTATATTTTTAATAGGTTGCTTATCCAGAATGGATGTTTACATAGAATAGAGGGACTGAGATAGTTTGATAAGAAAACGAATGAGAAACTCAGAAAAAGAACTAAGTAGATGTCAGTGGAGAAAGAGCTAAGGAAGAGACGCTGGCCATGGACAGGGTGCACATTGAGAAGACCGACTGGAAGCATTACAAGACATGCACTGTTTTGGAACAAGCAGGGAAAGAGGAGTAGGGGAAGGCCTAGACATACCTAGGAGCTGGAGACTATTAAAAGGATAGGTAAAACATGGAAAGAATTGGAAGGGACGACAAGAGAGAGGAAGTGCTGAAAGAAGTTTGTTGAAGACATGTGCTTCGTTGGGAGCTGAAAGGTGAAGAAAAAGAAGAAGAAGCAGAAGAAAAATAAAGCCTGCACAGTGCCTAAGTCAGTATATATTCAATATAAATACGACCGATTAAAAAAAAAGTACCGTGTAAAAGGGTTACAAGAAGTTAACGAAACATACATTCACATTTTGATTATTAAAATACAAGAGAAAATCTTGTCTCAATGAAGGAAGACACATTAACAACAATACATTTGATTGTTTTTCAATTCAGAATTATTCAACTTTTGTTTTTCATTTAGATTTTGTTTTTCAATGTTGGAAAATGTTTCCCATTTAACGTAATTTTAATGCAGTCTCCATTCATATTGTGATTATTTCGCTATCTAACGTGCTCTAATCGTACCTTATCCTATAAAACCCATTCCAGTCGAAGAATTGTCTTACACATCATGTCAAAAGTTATATATCTAGTAGTGTCACTGACATGTCAGCGACGATAATTACGACTAGTAGCATAGAAATAGTTGTTTTTTACTAAAATATTTCATATATATATATATATTATATTATATTCATCTTCTACCTTGATAAGTTACATACGTCTTGCAAGCAATCTTTCCATATCGCTCTAACCTAGACAACTGCTTCATTCTCTTATATTTAATTGTGTCCAATATTTCTCACGGTATCAGAAGATGGAGATGTGGCCTGACATATTGGTTCGACAAAAGATCGACGTCCTAACTGATTATCTACACGAAGGATAGAGAGTTGTGGAGAGACATAATCGCCTACGTTGGCAGGCATGGCACTTGACTGATTGAGTTCTCACCTCTCTCAGTGACGTTCGCTTAGGGGTTACCATATGGCATCATTTCTTACTTGAATCATTTTCCACACACTTCAATGTTTGCTTTGTGATTCTATGATCATTTCTTACTTGAATCATTTTCCTCACACTTCAATGTTTGCTTTGTGATTCTGTGATCATTTCTTACTTGAATCATTTTCCTCACACTTCAATGTTTGCTTTGTGATTCTGTGATCATTTCTTACTTGAATCATTTTCCACACACTTCAATGTTTGCTTTGTGAGTCTGTGATCATTTCTTATCAGAGTATATATATATATATATATTTCCGTTTTCATCTTTACAGACAGTCAATTGGCAATTGTTTTACTGTGACAACTCCTGAGTTTTCACTTTTCTCGCTTGTCGTTCAGCTCATACATAAGTCTCTTCTCTCTCTGTGCCTAGACTGGACAGCTGATATGGAGAATGTGCCTTGCCCATTTTGCACAAACCCCTTTCTACTCTACTGTTTCATCCAAAGGAAAGACTATACGTTTAGAATCAAGCAGGGTTTGCAGGAGATGCCAGAAGATGGCAAAGAATACACACTTAACCATCAACTGCCTTAGGGTCCCTCCCTCCGGATTTTTGGTCCCAATATATCTCCATATTCTCTTTCTTATAACAGTTGTTACTAGTGGTTGTCCATACGTTTCTCTGATTTCATCACTTCTCCTGTATTTATCCCATTTTACATTCATAATTTTTCTCAGAAATCTATTTTCAAATGCATTCAACTTACTTTTTTCTATATTTGATCTATTTATACGTATATAAATATATAAAAATAGAAATATATAAATATACAAATATATATATATATATATATGTAAATATATAAATATATAAATATATATCATCATCAAATAGCTTGTCCTGAGCAGAACTTTGCCACCCCAACAGTCCTCCGGAATTTCTCTCTCTCATAGGCCAGATATCCAGCCTCTGCAGCCATCATGGTCAAACCATCAGTTACATCCTGAATCCATCTTCTCCGTGGTCTTCCTCTTCTTCTCTTTGCCGGTATGCCTTCTTCCATGATGGTCTTCCCCAGCCCTTCATATCTTTTTAAATGTCCAAAATATCTCAATTTTCTCTTTCTTATTTGTAGCATCAGCCAGTTTTCTTTGATTTTGAGTTCTTTCTGCATAGATCTATTTGTTCTCTTCTCTGTATATTTATAAAGTAAGTCGATGTGGCCAGATTGCACTAAAGGAGAACCAATTGCTAATCAATCAGTTTCTTCAGAGATTAATTACGATAGATCACGTTATCAGTATCTCCCACGGTGACACGACATTTTCAACCCCAACTGATCGAGATTGTACCACGTTTACATTTGAATCTTATAGAAACCTGACCCTTACCTGGGCATTACACGTTTCGGTTGAGCAGGTAACTCATTAACAGCTTAGAAACGCTATATAGTAACAGGGGCTGCACGTATCGTACTGCTAATTGGAGATACTATTCTCTGATAAAACTAACAGACGTGAACAAGTCTTGACACTTACTTAGACCTCGCTAATGGAACGTGTCCAACAACAAACAAACAACTGTTTCTTCTCTGCACAAATCATACCTAATTACACGTCATATGTTTGTGTGTTCTTGTTTTCTTTTCTCAATATATTCTTTCCATTGTTAGATACACTTCTCTTGCTCACAGTTATGTGTTCCTCTCACCCTTTCTCGCTCTCTCTCTTTCTCTCTGCCTTTTTAACCCGGATTGGGGCATAGGCTCTCAACCAACTCATGCCAATTCTTTCTACAGGGTGTTCAACTTAAAAGCAGCCTATGAATGGAGCTAATCTGGCATATATGTATGGAAATGAAAGGTTCAGTTATGACGTAGAATAGGTCAAGGTTGTGTGATGGTGTGTAATTGTAGTGCAGAAAGGGGCGATGAACAAATTTGACGTAGGACGAGCTAGTCAGAACCGGTTTAAATAGTAAATAGACGAGATGCAATGCGTACCTGGCAAATTTATATTTATCACTGGGGCTGCTTTTAAGTTGAACACACTGTATCTCTAGCTATCTCCTGCAGTTCCCTCCAGCTGTTTCGTTATATTGTTGATCTATGTCTATAAATCTCGTCTCCATGTACTTCTAGGCCTCCTTTTCTTTCGCTGTCTCTGTGGTTTCCAGGAAAGGACCCTTCTTGTTATTTGATGTGTTTCATAGTAACATAAAAATCAGAAAAAAATGTCTGGTCTTCTACCTTCTTCTTCTTTGAACGCTCAACAACGACCACTTGTTAACCATTCTGTGTGATTTGTATGTGATCTGAGCATAAGAATGATTGTACGTTGTGCCAGTTATGCACCTACAAGTAGGCCAGCAAATCCGATTCCTGCGATGCTTTTTATTTACTAGGGTAGCTTCCCTAGGTCCTTCATCAGTCTCCTCTTACGACATGCCTTGTAGGTTGCAGGGGCATTATTCTTTGCTTACCTCGTGGGCCCCGACACATCACGGGCGGAATGTCTGGTCAAACACTATAATAAAAATAATAATTTTCGTATCCTTTTTAGACTTTAGGGTATGAGGTCACTGTACTTCACATATTTATAGGTACTAGTGTATAGAAAGTATGACGAACATTGTTTTTGGTTATATTAGAACGTGTAGCCAACAAACATGGCAAATAGGAATGAAGTCCTTTCATAGAATGCACGTTTAGTATACTAACAACATACAAGTGTGTCGTATGAGTGATGATAGAATCCCAAAGAACATTCTATATGGTCAATTCACAACTGGTACTAGACAGCATGGGCGCCCATTATTACGCTTCAATGACGCCTGCAAGCGGGATCTAATTTCACGCGGCAAAGACAAAGAACATTGGGAGCGGCTGGCCAAAGACAGGCAAGCATGTCGAGCGGCAGTGAGGGGTAGCTCAAAAAAAAAAGAAGAAAAACAACATCACATATAGAGGAAAATAGAGAGAACATCCTATGTATCAGCCCCAGTCTCCAGTTTTACCTGCAGCAACTGTGGCAAGGATTGTCACTCCAGAATAGGTCATTACAGCCACAAGACACGTTGTGATTCAGTGCAGAACATACTACGTGACGCAAAACCTATTGTCTCCTGAGACAAAGAGGCCAAGATGGTGATAAGTGTAGACTTTTACACATTTTACACATTTTACACATTTTACACATTTTACACATTTTACACATTTTACACATTTTACATATTTTACACATTTTACACATTTTACACATTTTACATATACTCGGACAATTTTTTGGATTATTTTTGGGAACTCTCAAAAATGTGATTCTCTGTAATTCTTCTTCTTCTTTTGTCGTCACACTGCTACCGGGTTGTTGCCCAGTGTCGTGGTTTTCTGTTTTGTCTTGCGCTGTTCTGGTGGTTTGGGGATAGTTATTTTTGCTCTTTGACAGGATTCTGCCATGCTATCTAACCATCTTTTCCGTGGTCTTTCTCTCGCCTTCTTTCCTTATGTTCTGTTGTAGAAGACTTTGTATACTGTGGAGCTTAGATGCATTCTTATTACGTGGCCAAACCACTTCATTCTTTGTTTCTCAATGTAATTCAAGCATGGTTCTGTGTCAACTTTCTTTCTAATGCTGATGTTGGTGACTGTCTTTTTTTAGTGTTGTTGGTAACTTTTCGCAGGTAATGCATTTCACATGTAGTTATTTTTGTGACTACGCTTTGCTCATTGTCCATGTTTGGCTCTGGTAACACAAAGTAGGTATCTCTGTAATTATTATATTTAAATCAGCAAATGCCTTACTTGTTACACATTTCATGTTATATTTTGTAATTATTTAGCTAGTTATTTTACATTTTTCTCGCTTTCAGAGTTCTTGACAAAATTCCTGTAGCAGAAACGTCGACACCTCTTCGTATTTATATTGTAGTCTATATGTTCATTACACAATGCTTACCTGGTAAATTAAAGAGCAAGAAGAGAAAGGGATACAACGGAACAAATAACGAGAATTATTTTTAAAAAGCAGAGAGTGAGATAACAGAGGAACAAAGTGAAAGAGAAAATGATAATAAATAAAAGCATGAGAGCGGGATAGAGAGGAAAGATAAGATAGAAGATAGAGAGGGAGATAGAGAGGGAGATAGAGAGGGAGATAGAGAGGGAGATAGAGAGAGGAGATAGAGGAGATAGAGAGGGAGATAGAGAGATAGAGAGGGAGATAGAGGGAGATAGAGAGGGAGATATAGAGGGAGATAGAGAGGGAGATAGAGAGGAAGATAGAGAGGGAGATAGAGAGGGAGATAGAGAGGGAGATAGAGAGGGAGATGGAGATAGAAAGGGAGATAGAGAGGGAGATAGAGAGGGAGATAGAGAGGGAGATAGAAAGGGATAGAGAGGGAGATAGAGAGGGAGATAGAGAGGGAGATAGAGAGGGAGATAGAGAGGGAGATAGAGAGGGAGATAGAGAGCGGGATAGAGAGGGAGATATAGAGGGAGATAGAGAGGGAGATAGAGAGGGAGATAGAGGGAGATAGAGAGGGAGATAGAGAGGGAGATAGAGAGGGAGATAGAGAGGGAGATAGAGGGAGATAAAAGACGATGTAAGCTAGAAGCTAGACATGGAAAGAGAGGGAGATAGAGAGGGAGATAAAAGACGATGTAAGCTAGAAGCTAGACATGGAAAGAAAAATCAAGATGGAAGATGAGATATAGAAAAGGAAGAAGAAATTGAGAAATGGAGACGGAGAAGAAGAAGAAACAAGATTTAGAGAACGGGATCGAAATAAAGATCAATTGTTGCAGTTTGTGTGTGTGTGTGTGTGCGTGTGTGTGTATGTGTGTGCGTGTGTGCGTGTGTGCGTGCGTGTGTGTGTGTGTGCGTGTGTGTGTGTGTGCGTGTGTGCGTGTGCGTGCTTGTGTGCGTGTGTGTGTGTGCGTGCGTGTGTGTGTGTGTGTGTGTGTGGGTGTGTGTGTGTGTGAGATAGAAGAAGGTAGAAAGGAGATAGACAATGAAATATTTAAAAAAAAGATGGACTGAGAAAGGAGAAAAAAAATTATATGAGGTATCGCTCGTATGTTACTGGGGCTCGCAAGGGGAGCAAAGAATAGTAACACTGCGGCCTACAAGGCATGTCGTAAGATGTGAATGAGGTAGGGGCCTAGGGGAGCTACCCTAGTAAGTATTAAGCGTCGAAGAAATTTGATGTGCTGGCATTCTTGTTGGCACATAACTGGTATAACGTAAATCGCTCCTTGGTTTAGATCACAAACAAATCACAATGAGCGGTTCAATAAGTGGTCGATATGGAGCGTTTGCAGACGAAGAACATGATGTATAAGAGAGAAGATGAAGAAGAAATAAGCGAGGTAGAGGATCGATAGAAGAAGAGCAACAACAAAAAACCAGAAGAAGGCAACGAGACAGAAATAGAAAAAGAGGTATTGAAAATAAGAGAAGATAACCAATTGAAGACTTCTGAAGGCAAGTTAGACAACTCGAGTAGATCAAACGATTATAGATATAATAAATAGTACATTTTGTGAAGTTGTGTCGATAAGTCTGTATATACCTCAAAGTTCTAGATATCTCTCATGATAACATTATCTCTATCTGCGATAAAGGAAACGTCATATTTGAGATATGTTCCAGACTAGTTTCTTTGAAAATATTCTGCACAAATTATAGAAGGAATTCTCTGTGAAGCGATGCTGACCGTATTACGTAGCGTGCACTGTTGGACAAAGAGAAGGGAAAAAAAGTACTTCCTCTGTATTTCTCAACATACCCTATGGTATTAAATGAGTTCTTTACTTTATGGAAGGAATGGCGAAAAAAAACTAGAGCGCAATAGTTACCTTTATAAAGTATACATTCATATGAGTTCCTCAACGTTATCTACGCCATCCTTTGTAAACGTTGTAAGACGACTTGCATAGATGAAACTGGCAAAACGTTTAGTGACCTTTTCCATCAAATTTTACGCGATTTACGCAAATATTTTGTGACCATATAAGCATTTTCTTCAATACTACTGACCTTTTGGAAGCTCGTGACATAAAGGTCACAACCATCTGATGATGATGTTCTTCTGTTGATAGAAGTTGATTTTCTCTTGTAAATGGTTTTATAATTTTATATGGTAACTTTATATGGCTACGGTTATCTCTCCAATGGACAGCGGATGTGAACAATATTTCTACTTTTGTTTATTTTATCTGCGGTAAAGTGATAAAATAGTCTGTTTACATTTTGAAAGTCGTGAGTTCGAATCTGGACTGTCTCACCAGGAACAACTATTTTTTCCTGGAGATTACTATGACTGTTGTTGAAGCTACAAAATGTGTGCTTTCTGTCATTTTCTTTGGCGAGTGACTTGTCATTCTTGCGGAGTGGGACCGGGCAACTCATTGTAATGAAGTGAACGTCATAATGAAGTAAACGTTTACATCTTTTTTTGAAAATATTGAGAGAGCAAACATGATCACCATTTACATTCCCCAAGCAGAGGCGACTACGGTAACTAGGCCATATCTCCTGCATAATCATGGCTGTATTTTGAAGAATCTCCTTTATATTGAGGATTAGTCTTGAAGAAGAGAACAACTGTAACATCCCCATTGTGTTATAATGATGTCCGTAAGCGAAATTTGAATGCAATTGGCATAAAATGTATTAGATTTTCAATATCTCCGTGCATTGATGAGAAAAGACGGAAATGATAGGAAGAAAATTCAATATCTCCGTGCATTGATGAGAAAAGACGGAAATGATAGGAAGAAAATTCAATATCTCCGTGCATTGATGAGAAAAGACGGAAATGATAGGAAGAAAATTCAATATCTCCGTGCATTGATGAGAAAAGACGGAAATGATAGGAAGAAAATTCAATATCTCCGTGCATTGATGAGAAAAGACGGAAATGATAGGAAGGAAATTCAATATCTCCGTGCATTGATGAGAAAAGACGGAAATGATAGGAAGGAAATTCAATATCTCCGTGCATTGATGAGAAAAGACGGAAATGATAGGAAGGAAATTCAATATCTCCGTGCATTGATGAGAAAAGACGGAAATGATAGGAAGGAAATTCAATATCTCCGTGCATTGATGAGAAAAGACGGAAATGATAGGAAGAAAATTCAATATCTCCGTGCATTGATGAGAAAAGACGGAAATGATAGGAAGAAAATTCAATATCTCCGTGCATTGATGAGAAAAGACGGAAATGATAGGAAGAAAATTCAATATCTCCGTGCATTGATGAGAAAAGACGGAAATGATAGGAAGAAAATTCAATATCTCCGTGCATTGATGAGAAAAGACGGAAATGATAGGAAGGAAATTCAATATCTCCGTGCATTGATGAGAAAAGACGGAAATGATAGGAAGGAAATTCAATATCTCCGTGCATTGATGAGAAAAGACGGAAATGATAGGAAGAAAATTCAATATCTCCGTGCATTGATGAGAAAAGACGGAAATGATAGGAAGAAAATTTAATATCTCCGTGCATTGATGAGAAAAGACGGAAATGATAGGAAGAAAATTTAATATCTCCGTGCATTGATGAGAAAAGACGGAAATGATAGGAAGAAAATTCAATATCTCCGTGCATTGATGAGAAAAGACGGAAATGATAGGAAGAAAATTCAATATCTCCGTGCATTGATGAGAAAAGACGGAAATGATAGGAAGAAAATTCAATATCTCCGTGCATTGATGAGAAAAGACGGAAATGATAGGAAGAAAATTCAATATCTCCGTGCATTGATGAGAAAAGACGGAAATGATAGGAAGAAAATTTAATATCTCCGTGCATTGATGAGAAAAGACGGAAATGATAGGAAGAAAATTCAATATCTCCGTGCATTGATGAGAAAAGACGGAAATGATAGGAAGAAAATTCAATATCTCCGTGCATTGATGAGAAAAGACGGAAATGATAGGAAGAAAATTCAATATCTCCGTGCATTGATGAGAAAAGACGGAAATGATAGGAAGGAAATTCAATATCTCCGTGCATTGATGAGAAAAGACGGAAATGATAGGAAGGAAATTCAATATCTCCGTGCATTGATGAGAAAAGACGGAAATGATAGGAAGAAAATTCAATATCTCCGTGCATTGATGAGAAAAGACGGAAATGATAGGAAGGAAATTCAATATCTCCGTGCATTGATGAGAAAAGACGGAAATGATAGGAAGAAAATTCAATATCTCCGTGCATTGATGAGAAAAGACGGAAATGATAGGAAGGAAATTCAATATCTCCGTGCATTGATGAGAAAAGACGGAAATGATAGGAAGGAAATTCAATATCTCCGTGCATTGATGAGAAAAGACGGAAATGATAGGAAGAAAATTCAATATCTCCGTGCATTGATGAGAAAAGACGGAAATGATAGGAAGAAAATTCAATATCTCCGTGCATTGATGAGAAAAGACGGAAATGATAGGAAGAAAATTCAATATCTCCGTGCATTGATGAGAAAAGACGGAAATGATAGGAAGGAAATTCAATATCTCCGTGCATTGATGAGAAAAGACGGAAATGATAGGAAGAAAATTCAATATCTCCGTGCATTGATGAGAAAAGACGGAAATGATAGGAAGGAAATCAAAAGAAGAACAAATGTAACATTACAAAAGCTTTTAAAAAATCAATATGGATTGCAACCTATTTGAAAACAAAACTTGAGAAGCTGTACGGAGGGACGGAACCCTAAAAACAACAGCAGAATTTATAGGTAAATATGGTAAATCAGTCTAAGCGGTGATCGAAGAAGAGAAAACAAAGCTAAGAATACTAAGAGCATGCTTATTCCCAGTTGCAACAAATGAGTGAGAAATTTGGACAACTAACAAGGCAGTAGAAACGCGTATATGTGCTTTTGAATATAAGTGAGGTTCTCAAAATACAACGGACAGCGAATACAACAAATAGATCTATAATCTAGACAGAACTTTAAATTTACAGAAAAATAGCTGATCCTACAAATAAGAATGAGAGAATTAAGATGTTTTGGGAATAGAAAAAAAGTCAGGAACGGTTGGAGAAGACCTTTATGAAATAAGATATCACAGCAAAGAGAAGTAAAGTAAGATCACAGAGAAAATGAAATAAGATATCACAGCAAAGAGAAGTAGAGTACGATCACAGAGAAAATGAATCCATGATGTGACATGATTTGTGCATGACGCAGCATAGTCGGACATTTGGTCTATGATAGAGAGACATTATTACGGACTGTTAAGCCTTTCACTCTTCTAAGCCTGTTTACAGGTTCGCTGTACTTTTTTGAGATGACGCAAAACGAGTGTAGTGGCTAGTTCACTATACATTGTAGTCATTGGGCCGATCACGTTGCTCGGATGACTGATGAACGTATCCCAAAACAGCTGATGTATGGCGAGCTTGAAGGGGCAGATGTTTTGCTGATGGACAGAAAAAACACTTTAAAGACACTCTTAAAGTGTCTCTGAAATGCTTCGATATTGACACCACGTGCTTGGAATCCCTGGCCGAAAATCACCAAATGTGGCACTGTAACAGCGCAAGAGGAATCCGCATAGCTGAGAATCATCGTGTCGTTGAGGCACAGAGAAAACGAGCTGCACGAAAATGCAGAACGCACAACACCACATATCTAACTTTGATCATGTACGCCCCACCTGTGGTAGTGGATTGTGTTCTAGGATTGGACTCTACAGTCACCTCTGCACACACCAGAGAGTTGCAACAGCACACGTATGAGGCTGTTTTCATCATTGCTTGCGATGGACGGCTATACATTGCAGTTTAAGTACCCCCGGAGGTTACACAAATTTACGGAGTGAAAAGGTTAACGTGGAAACGTTCTGCACAAGACACGCTAGTGGATGCCGACATAAACAAAAAAAACAGTTGGACACAGTTGGCAAGAACATATGGTCTTGAAAAAAAAATTGAATTTTAATGAAATATTTTAAAAATTCTCCCAGGCCAGAGACTATTTTGGAAAACAAATACTTCGGTTATACCTCCAAAACAATATTTTTAACAAGATTACGATCTGTAAAATGTGTTATTTCCCTTGGTTTCCTTTTTTACCAAAACAACAGCAAATTACCTCCCCGCAAGCTAGGTTCATTTTGGAAAACTTTCTCCTGCTATCGGCAACATCTACGGCAATGAGTAAACATTATGTCTATGTGAGCGACGCGCCATGTTGGGCTTCTAGTCACGTCGTACATCAAGTTCACCTACACAAACACACCGTTGGGCACACATGCACAAAGGTGAAATATCAAAACGTGATGTCAGGTAGTTCTGAAAGGTGCAACAACAGACCAAATCAAACGTTTCCATCAAAAGGCCTTTATCAGGTAAAGAATCATGGATGAATAACAAAGGAACTGCAGCGGCACTGCATGGAAATGCAAAGTAAATGAAAGAATGTATCTGATAAAACAAAGGTGAGTCAAAAGGTCTAGAAGTCTATCCGCCCCTCTGCTGTCGGGGCTTGCAATGGGAACCAATAATTGTAACACTGTGACCTACAAGGCATGTCGTAAGAGGCGACTAAGGTAGAGGTCTAGGGAAGCTACGGTATTAAAAAAATCGTCGCAGAAATCGAATGTGCTGGCCTACTTGTAGGCGCATAACTGACACAACGTGCAATCACACTTAGCCTCAGATCACATACAACTCACACAGAGTGGTTAACAAGTGGTCGATAATGAGCGTTCTAAAAAGAAAAAGAAGAAGAGGTTTATCTACAAGGTGTACTCTATGGCTGACTATGCATCCGACAGAGTTAGGGTAGGCTAGTATCCAAGTGGTGTAGACCAGGAAACTTTTACCACGAGGTCAAGTTCTAACGGAGGCCATTGCTCATCTAAAGGGATGTCCTTTTGTGTAAGGTTTTGGTTTACTTAGGAAAGCGAACCCGAATAAAAAAGCATGCAGAAACCGGATGTATTGGTTGTGACTGTGTAGGCGTCTAACTGACACAATCAACAAATTCGAAATCGCCAATTTGTAAAAAAAAAAGAACATAATTTCAGACCTTATGGTCTATAATTTCACATTTCTTGTCCCTTGTATTCAGGAGGAAGAAGAAGAAACATAAGCAGAAGAAGAAGAAGCAGAAGAAGAAGAAACAGAAAACGAAGAAGGAGAAAAAGAAACAGAAGAAGAAGAAGAAGGAGAAGAAAAAGAAAAAGAAGAAGAAGAAGAAGGAGAAAAAGAAGAAGCAGAAAAATAAGAAGAAGAAGAAGAAAAAGAAGAAGAAGAAGAAGAAGAAGGAGAAAAAGAAGAAGAAGGAGAAAAATAAGAAGAAGAAGAAGAAAAAGAAGAAGAAGAAGAAGAAGAAGAAGGAGAAGAAGAAGAAGAAGAAAAAGAAGAAGAAGGAGAAGAAGAAGAAAAAGAAGAAGAAGGAGAAGAAGAAGAAAAAGAAGAAGAAGAAGGAGAAAAAGAAGAAGAAGGAGAAAAATAAGAAGAAGAAGAAGAAAAAGAAGGAGAAAAAGAAGAAGGAGAAAAATAAGAAGAAGAAGAAAAAGAAGAAGAAAAAGAAGAAGGAGAAAAAGAAGAAGGAGAAAAATAAGAAGAAGAAGAAGAAAAAGAAGAAGAAGAAAAAGAAGAAGAAGAAGAAGAAGGAGAAAAAGAAGAAGAAGAAGGAGAAGCAGAATAATAAGAAACAGAAGAAGGAGAAGCAGAAACTGAAGGAGAAGCAGAAGAAGGAGAAACAGAAACAGAAGGAGAAGCAGAAGAAGGAGAAACAGAAGAAGGAGAAGCAGAAACAGAAGGAGAAGCAGAAGAAGGAGAAACAGAAACAGAAGGAGAAGCAGAAGAAGTAGAAACAGAAGAAGGAGAAGCAGAAACAGAAGGAGAAGCAGAAGAAGGAGAAACAGAAACAGAAGGAGAAGCAGAAGAAGGAGAAACAGAAGAAGGAGAAGCAGAAACAGAAGGAGAAGCAGAAGAAGGAGAAACAGAAGAAGCAGAAGAAGAAGAAACAGAAGAAGAAACAGAAGAAGGAGAAGCAGAAGAAGAAGCAGAAGAAGAAGACACAGAAGAAACAGAAAAAGAAGAAAAAGAAGAGGAAGTAGAAGAAGAACAGCAGAAGAAGAAGAAGAGAATGGATTGAAAGTAATATAAACCATAAATGAAATAGATAACACAATATTTGACAATGAGAAAGAAAAGATAATACTACAGGATGGGACTGCTTGCCAACACTTGATACTCTACCCTCTTTTATAACAATTTGTTTTAATTGCATTCTTTACAGTTCCAAATGTAACAGATACTCACCTGCCAACACCAACTCGGCGGTGAACGTTTGTGCCGGTGCTGTAAGACTGAGCCCTTCACATCTGTAGGTACCCTCGTCTGCAGCTCGTACTTTGGGGAAGTATAGAGAGCCATTGGGGTATACTACATGTCTGAGAAATGTAAACAAGAAACTCATTGTATCGGTTATCTGTTGTCTATTGTGTTACTTACAATATCAGTCTGTCTGGTTTTGTTTGTTCTATCGGTCTGTCTGTCTGGTTTTCTCTGTTCTGTCTGTCTGTATGTCTGTCTGGTCTTCTCTGGTCTGTCTGTCGGTTGGTATGTATGTCTGTCTGGTCTTGTCTGTTCTGTCTGTCTGTTTGTATGTCTGTATATATGTCTGTCTATCCACCTACATGGTCGATCTGTCCGTCTGTCTATATGTCTATATTTATGTTATTATCATATTACATATATATATATATAAAGAAAACAACCAGAGATCGAGAAAAACGACGAACAACTGTTGAGGCCCTATGCTCCGCGAGGAGCGGAGAGGAATAAGTATATAAGTAGTAAGTCTATATATATATATATATATATATATATGCGTGTGTATGCGTGTATCTCGGCGCGCCGTGGATTGTATTATATATAGTATACACATCTACCATCTGTATATCTCTATCTATGTTCCTGTCTATTATTTCATCAATATATAATAACAACTATAATTGCATTCATGTATATATATAGTTATATCGACTATTTGCACATATTCAGTTGAAAAGTAGACACTCCAAAAAAAAGTGTTTATTTTCATCAAATATGAAAAAAAAAAAAAAATTCAACCTCGAGTGAAATCTCAAAGTTTTGAAATAATCTGAAAGGTAATTTGGTTTTCATTATTTCTTCCTGTTTTTAATTTTGAAAGTTCATTGTTACTGTGTATTCAACAGTAATTATAACATTCTAGAAGGGCCCATAGGTGCACAGTCTTCCCTAGCATATGTTGAAGGTTATGTATGCTGATTATTCGAGTTGCTCGCTTGAGGAATATACCTCGCAGTTTGTTTCTTGAGTGACATTTATTTGAAAAATATAATTCATTACAAAACATTTCCTAACACATTTCCCATGCATCTTCAAAATTACATCAGGACCCTTGTGTGTGCTACGGAGTTCATGTACTGCCGCTGAGATCTTACTTTGTAAGAAAAAGATCGGAGCGCACATGGTTGTTAACCGAAGTGCAATGATGATGATCATATCAATCAATCAGTCTGTTTCTTTAGGTACGTACAAACTTGTAAAATTCATTAAAATACCCCAATTGTTAAAAATATTAAACAACGATGCTGTCGTCACGATCCACATTTGAAACCTGAAACTGTTTTTCTTCCAATCTCTCAGCTCTCAGACCTATTCAACGTTAGTGCTGAAGTGTGAAATCTGCAATTCGAAACATTTTTGCTGAAGTTCTGTTGAGTAGATCTAGAAGATGACAACATTAACCACTTTTCAAGACTGGACGATGATTACATACAAAAATAATCTCGTTCAAATTTCAACCATTTTCTTCTATTAATTTGCTGTTGCCTTGTCTCACAAAAATGTTGTAGCAATAATTCTCACACTGTTGATTCGTTGCTTCTTTTCGTTTGTTATTCCGTCTGTGTGGTGCCTGGGTCCACAAGTGAAGCAAAGATTAGTACCACTGCAACCTTCATCCTTACATTTCGTAAGAGGCGACTGATGTACTACATAGGGAAGCTACCCTAGTAAATAAAAAGCAGCGCAGAAATCGGATGTGCTGGAATACTTGAAGGTGCATAACTAGCACAACGCACAGACCCGCTTAAGCTCAGATCACATACATATCACACAGAGTGGTTAACAAGTGGAGCATTTGAAGAAGAAGTATGTTATTGATGATCAAGTAACTGGTCCCTTCTGGAACATGGCACCCACGATAACAGTCCTGAAAAATGCTCTATTCTGTGCAAGTTGACCGGCGTCAGCAGCAGTCATTCTCAGAACTCAATAACATCTAGCACCAATCGTCCTCTAGGTCTTCCTCTTATTCTTCTTCCAGGCACCATTCCTCCAGAATGATCTTCTCTAGGCACTTGTGTTTTTTGATGTGTCCGAAATATTTAATTTTACTTTATTTAGATATATTTGTCATTAGACGTTCTTCTTCTCTGTGCACTTCAATGTTGGCACATGATAAACTAGACTTTGTTTACTTATTGTCTTCTGAGAGTTAAGTTCCCCGAAGAATAGAACCACTGTCTACTTTCGCATGTCCTGAAAGTGGGCAAAGAGGGGTAGGTGATAGGGCCGACGATCCTACCACACGGTAATAAGAGCAAACAGTTACAAAAACAAAGACAGAAAAATGTCAAATTGTTAATGAAAAAGAAAATGGATATTTTTTCTCTCTGACTTATGTCCCCTTAGAGGTGATAAGGACTGATGATGAAGTGATCATGATGATGATGATGATGATGTTGATGATGATAATAGTGATGACAATTATGATAAAGATGGTCATGATGATGATGATAATGATGATGATGATGAAGATGATGTTGCAGAGGAAGATGTTGATGATGTTGATGGTGACGATGATGATAAGGATGGTTAGGATTATGATAATAATGATGGTGATGATGGTAATGATGATGATTCTGATGATAGTATTGATGACGAAGACCAACACGTTGTGTCATATTTACATCAAAACTATGATGTCCTCATCTTCTGTCAGCTTCTCTCTGATCTATATTTCATGATGGTAAATATGGTAAACATTAAGTTTAACTTGACATATCTCAAAGCTAGAACACGATTGCTCTATAGTCTACACTCTTATCCTTTACCCAACTGCTGCTTGTTCTATTATATACTTATCCTGAACAAGAAATCTGAAGTTATATCTCTGACCTCCAATAAGACGACACATTCCATATTTTTCGTTATACGTTCTTATATTATTTGTCTTGATACTTACTTGATAGAGAGAGAGAGAGAGAGAGAGAGGTACCATCACTGCACTTCGGTAAAAAACCATGTGTTCTTCAATGTCTTTCTTACGCAGAAAAATCTCATCAGCAGTGCACGAATTTCGTAGCACCGGCGAGGGTTCTCGATGTAATTTTGAAGATGATGAGGACGAACATTTTTGCGATAATGTCTATTTTAATTTTAATTTTTTATGAATTTTTCTAGAACGGTGGCTTTGCCATTACACACATATCGAAGTTCAAATATAGAGCGTTCTTTTGGGCGCTCAGCTTAAACACAGACCTGCTTTTTTATTGTTTGTCTCCAGTTGAACTTAGAAACTCAGTCTGACCTACATTGCTATCAGGAATCCATGGAAAAATTGATTTTGAAACAAAAAGCGAGACCCTTGCCCACAGATGCGATCAAAAACGTATGATACTTGCTTATGATACTCTGGTACCACGAATTATTGGAAAGCAGTCAAATCGCAATCACATGGAACGCGAACCGATCGACTTTCAAGCGTCAGTCAGTCACTCCACGTCAATGCCACTTATTCTGTTTGTTAGTGTATAAAGTGGAATGGAAAGTTGCATCATTTTCTTCTTCTTCTTTGCGTTCGTTATTTACGAGAAATTTTAATCAATCTTTGTGATTTGTTTGATCTTTGCCAAGAACGTGTATACGTTGCACATTGGTTTGGTAGGCCCCTAAATGCATAGACTTCTACACGCTTAGGACACATGCATCCGATTTCAGCCAAACCTCCTTAGTCGACTCTTACGACATGCATGGCAGGTAACAGTGGTTCTATTCTTTACACCCCGAATTTGGGCCCCGGTAACCACTCGGGCGGCATCATTTTAATTATGTTGTTTACATTTAGTGGTCTGTAGTTTATACAATTTGAGAATCGCTGATGTAAAAGAACTAAAATACTGTAACAGAAGACGCTGACAGAATATTCATCTTAATGTCCGCTGACTGTAATTTCATGTGTCTGGTTGATTCTTTGTCAATATTGTCAGAATTTGAGTGTTGATGCACTTGCAAATTTAAGTGTATATTACTTTAATTTAATAGCATAAGTTATAATGTAAGCGGGAACTATCAAGTTTTGGATATAGTATAGAAGTATGACTAGAAGTTATAGTGCAAGTCTTGGATGTAGCATTCCGGTGCACGTCTTGGATGCAGCTGACATGCATGACCAGAAATCCTGGTGAAAGTCTTGGATGCAGCTGACATGTATGACCAGAAATCCTGGTGAAAGTCTTGGATGTGTCAGACAAGCATGACAGGGAACTAAGATGTATCTTAGAGATAATACATCTCTGGAACATTCAGAGCCGTGTGCTAGGAAGATCCGGAGCAAATCTTGAAACATTTAGAACCATATAGTAAACAGGTGTACCCCTTATGAAGATATTACCTTTTAGTGGGGGAGAGGAGTGTGTGCTCTAATGATACAATTGGATAGATAGGAAGAAACTTATGTTCCTGACAGGGACCACCCATGTTAGACAGGTCACTGATGAGGTGACATACTAAATGTGGCTTATTGGTGTGCCAGGTTGGGGAGTTTGGCTTGGGACCAACACTCATATACTGTAAAACCCTTTATGTTAAGTATTGGACACGCAGGAGTCAGTGGCAATAAACGAGCTGATAGATTGGCTGGCATGGCTACTATATCAGAAAGAGAGCTGCAATGGACCAAAATGACATTCTTCACGCATTGGAAGAGTCTTTCTGAACGGAGGAGTTTCATGATTGTGAATCCCAGTCGCTGATCAGATTGAGAGAGATGAGTGTTGATATTGGTACAGCCCGAAAAGAACGACATACCAAATATGCTAAAAGATTGATAAAGATTATTCAACATCGAACTGGCGTGTAGGATCGCTGGACGCTGCTGGACGCGGCTGGACACGGCTGGACGCGGCTGGACGCGGCTGGACGCTGTTGGACTCTGCTGGATTTGTTGAGGCGGAGATTGGAACAGCTATGGACATGTCCGGGGTATTATGATGATAGTCCTCTGATAACTGATGGTAAAGAAACAGTAATTAAGACTATAAAATGCTTAACGTATATTTCGGAGAGTATATATAGCCTTTTTACGTCTTTACAGACGGTCAATTGAAGTAGGAGAGTAGAAGTCACAAAATTAGTCAAGGTTTATCATGTTCTGCTTCACAGTGTCAGGATAAGAAGTGATTTCTAGAACAAACTCTTGTATGCGCTTCATACATGGTGTCTTTCACTGTTTCTGTTATTTCTATGGTCCACATTTTGGGTTGGTGGCATTTTGCTGTGTTTCCAGTGTATCTGAACAGCATTGCTCTTTTTGGGCGCACTGTTTGTTAGTAATCTGAGTATTTTCTTCTTCTTCAGCGATCTCTTGTCATGCGCTTAATTTACTGTGGACCACAAACTGGGCAGTCAGCTTCAGGTCTGTCATGGTTTCCCCAAAGCTTAGTTTTCAGGTCGACTGGGTGTGGCCACATGTTGCTTCTCAGCTCACACAGAAGAGGACAGTCTTGCAGGATATGCTCTGGTGTCTGTTCCGCCTGCTGACACTGGCAGAGAACTGTTTGATTTATTCCTAGTCTATATAAGTGTTTGTTGAGTCTGCAGTGTCCTGTGCGTAGTCGAAATATAATGACCTGGTCTGTTCTGATTAGGTCTTTGAGGAAGTCTTTTCCATAATCATATCCAGTGTTGTAATCTGAGTGTGATCCGAAGCATTTAATTTGTATTTCGTGATGAAGTTCGAGAGAAATATAAAGACTATAAAGGAATATAAACGTAGTTGAGATCCCGCTTTCTGTGAGATTTATAAAAAAAAGTATTGTGTTTGTCAGGATTTCAGTAATAAAAAGGATAATGGTAAATGCTAATCACATACCTTGTGCTGTTGGACAGTTTCTCATAGTTTGAGAACCAGTCTATTCTTGTAGCGCCTTCAAATGGACAGTCTAACCTTGTATCTTGGTATTTCAGTGCAAGTTTAAAGGGTGTGAACTGGTCAGCTTGTAGACGGGGTGCTCCATCCGCTGGCAAAATATAACAAAAATACATTATATAACAGTTGATTTGAAATTTCACTGTTAATTTGGTCCAAAATTCATGTTTATAATGTTGTATGCACAATATAAAGAGAGATAAAGAGAGATAAAGAGAGATAAAGAGAGAGAGATATATCTTCATAATTATCTGTGACTAAGTGATTAATCATTGCCTCGCGTTCTGAAGATTGTGGGTTCGATTCCGGACGTTCTGATCACGAGTGTATCTTTTTCAGAGACCCCGAGGATTGTTGCCAAAGCTACGGAGCTCGTACATTATGCAATACTCTCTGCAGAGGGCGCGCCTTTCTGCTGAGAGGGACCGAGCCATGTGGGGTAAAACCCAGTGCAATGAAGTCAATCCTTCTTCCCTCTTTTAGACACTTTTTTTAGACACTTTTTTTGACACTTTTTTAGACATATCTTTCTTTCTCTCATTTCTCTTCTTTGTCCTATCTCCCCTTTGTATTTCTTTCTTTCTCTAGTCCCGTTTTGTTTGTCCCTATCTCCATAACTTTTCTTTTCTCTTTCTTTCTCTGGTCCATCTTTGTTTGTCCCTATCTCCATAACTTTACTTTTCTCTTTCATTCTATAGTCCAGCTTTGTTTGTCCCTATCTCCATAACTTTACTTTTCTCTTTCTTTCTCTGGTCCATCTTTGTTTGTCCCTATCTCCATAACTTTACTTTTCTCTTTCTCTGGTCCATCTTTGTTTGTCCCTATCTCCATAACTTTACTTTTCTCTTTCATTCTATAGTCCAGCTTTGTTTGTCCCTATCTCCATAACTTTTCTTTTCTCTTTCTTTCTCTGGTCCATCTTTGTTTGTCCCTATCTCCATAACTTTACTTTTCTCTTTCATTCTATAGTCCAGCTTTGTTTGTCCCTATCTCCATAGCTTTACTTTTCTCTTTCTTAATTTCTCTGGTCTCTCTTTGTTTGTCCCTATCTTCATAACTTTACTTTTCTCTTAATTTGTCTGGTCCATCTTTGTTTGTCCCTATCTTCATAACTTTACTTTTCTCTTAATTTGTCTGGTCCATCTTTGTTTGTCCCTATCTTCATAACTTTACTTTTCTCTTAATTTGTCTGGTCCATCTTTGTTTGTCCCTATCTTCATAACTTTACTTTTCTCTTAATTTGTCTGGTCCATCTTTGTTTGTCCCTATCTTCATAACTTTACTTTTCTCTTAATTTGTCTGGTCCATCTTTGTTTGTCCCTATCTTCATAACTTTACTTTTCTCTTAATTTGTCTGGTCCATCTTTGTTTGTCCCTATCTTCATAACTTTACTTTTCTCTTTCTTTCTCTGGTCCAGCTTTGTTTGTCCCTATCTCCATAACTTTACTTTTCTCTTTCTTAATTTCTCTGGTCCATCTTTGTTTGTCCCTATCTTCATAACTTTACTTTTCTCTTAATTTGTCTGGTCCATCTTTGTTTGTCCCTATCTTCATAACTTTACTTTTCTCTTAATTTGTCTGGTCCATCTTTGTTTGTCCCTATCTCCATAACTTTACTTTTCTCTTAATTTGTCTGGTCCATCTTTGTTTGTCCCTATCTTCATAACTTTACTTTTCTCTTAATTTGTCTGGTCCATCTTTGTTTGTCCCTATCTCCATAACTTTACTTTTCTCTTAATTTGTCTGGTCCATCTTTGTTTGTCCCTATCTTCATAACTTTACTTTTCTCTTAATTTGTCTGGTCCATCTTTGTTTGTCCCTATCTTCATAACTTTACTTTTCTCTTAATTTGTCTGGTCCATCTTTGTTTGTCCCTATCTCCATAACTTTACTTTTCTCTTAATTTGTCTGGTCCATCTTTGTTTGTCCCTATCTTCATAACTTATTTTCTCTTAATTTGTCTGGTCCATCTTTGTTTGTCCCTATCTTCATAACTTTACTTTTCTCTTAATTTGTCTGGTCCATCTTTGTTTGTCCCTATCTCCATAACTTTACTTTTCTCTTAATTTGTCTGGTCCATCTTTGTTTGTCCCTATCTTCATAACTTTACTTTTCTCTTAATTTGTCTGGTCCATCTTTGTTTGTCCCTATCTCCATAACTTTACTTTTCTCTTAATTTGTCTGGTCCATCTTTGTTTGTCCCTATCTCCATAACTTTACTTTTCTCTTAATTTGTCTGGTCCATCTTTGTTTGTCCCTATCTTCATAACTTTACTTTTCTCTTAATTTGTCTGGTCCATCTTTGTTTGTCCCTATCTTCATAACTTTACTTTTCTCTTAATTTGTCTGGTCCATCTTTGTTTGTCCCTATCTTCATAACTTTACTTTTCTCTTAATTTGTCTGGTCCATCTTTGTTTGTCCCTATCTTCATAACTTTACTTTTCTCTTAATTTCTCTGGTCCATCTTTGTTTGTCCCTATCTTCATAACTTTACTTTTCTCTTAATTTCTCTGGTCCATCTTTGTTTGTCCCTATCTTCATAACTTTACTTTTCTCTTTCATTCTCTAGTCCATCTTTGTTTGTCCCTATCTTCATAACTTTACTTTTCTCTTAATTTCTCTGGTCCATCTTTGTTTGTCCCTATCTATGTAACACTGATTTTTTGTGTTTGCCTTTTTTCATGCACTCTATTTGTTTTGTTTCCTTACTTTACTTTTCCCATGTACGATTTACAATTTCTTTCTTATTTCTAACATTCTGTTTTTCCATCTTGTGTGTGTTTTTTTCTTTCTTTTTTCTTGTTTTGACACATTCTCACGTTGTCACATTTTTGTTTGAAAGAGCTTGCTTGTTATTTTCTCATTTTACCATCTCGCTTTCCATCTATCTCATTTTTTTCTTCGTTTTTCCACTCTTTCCAGCCTACGTCCGCGTATAATCGATACTGAACGCTGCTAGCGTAGCACTGTAGCTACAACATTTCTGTCTTGCTGTCTGATTTCTGATACAAACATCGCACAACATTTTTCACCGCGTCTGTTACAACCAGGAGCATGTGAAACCCATCGCAGCATCATAAATAATATAAGCAACGTTTGGATTGCTTCGTAATGACGGAAAACAACGCCTTGCAAAATAATTACGGTAGTCGCTACCTTTTCCCTCTTTCCGTTTCCTCGCAGGATTTTATATTTATTTTTTTTGTTACATATATCGCTATGTTAATGGTATTTATTTTTTAAAACATGGTTTTTAAATCCCTCTGGCAAGTTGATGGTTCAAGGTGCCAGATTTTTCTGACATTCTGGGGCTGATTCCAAACTGTGATTTATTATGTTAGCTTTTTTTCGTTCTTGTGAAAATAAAACATGAATAACAACATAGATTATGTGAGAAAATCTCATTACCATTCAAAATAGAACGATATATAACGATTTACACACACAAAACAAACAGATATGCTTCAAACATTTCATTCAATCATAGAACTAGCATATAGAATAGCAGGTATATCCATTTTCACATTGCAACTAGAGAAATTGAGTTCAATTCTCGTTTTACAAGATTTTAAGCAATTGACTGTAACATGTCTGTGGATTGTAGCTAGCTATAGATGTGTCTACCGTCCAGTCTAATGGTCTGAAGCCGAAGTATGGACTTCATTGCACCGGGTTTTACCCCATATGGCTCGGTCCTCTTCACATAAATGGTACACCCCTGTTGATAGTATTTTCCAAAGCTTTGAACTCCGTAGCTCCGGCAACAATCTTATGGGTCTCAGGAAAAAAATGCGCCCGTGAACAGAACAGTGCGGTCCGGATTCGAACCGACTGCCTTCAGAACGCAAGACAAAGGCTTAACCAATTGGCCACAGTGATCTCCTAGCCATCGTCCAGTATCTTATATGAAACTGTTGTCCCTAGCCATCGTCCAGTATCCTATATGAAACTGTTGCCCCCTAGCCATCGTCCAGTATCTTATATGAAACTGTTGTCCCTAGCCATCGTCCAGTATCTTATATGAAACTGTTGTCCCTAGCCATCGTCCAGTATCCTATATGAAACTTTTGTCCCTAGCCATCGTCCAGTATCCTATATGAAACTGTTGTCCCCCAACTATCGTCCAGTATCCTATATGAAACTGTTGTCCACTAGCCATCGTCTAGTATCTTATATGGAACTGTTGCCCCAGACAAGCAGGAGTTGCCAGTGACTTTGAACGTGGCTGTAATGGGCACATCTTATCTGGACAGAAGTGACGTGTTCATGACGTTCTGAGACAGAGGTTCTAATGTAGTTATCGTCTCTCAAGAAGAGACCTGTTTAGAAATGAAGACAGCAGGGAAAAAGTGGGCACAACATCAGTACTGAACTTCATCAAGAAACAACAAATTAAATTGTTCGGCCATATAAGCAGATTACCAATAGACAGTGCGCCACAAAGAACAAGGTTACTCCGATACAGTGGATACAAAGCAAAAGGCCGGTCACAAAAAAAGTGGACCTCAGAGATAATAGAGATAAAGTGAAAACAAAGCAAAAAGCCGACACAGTGGGAACAAAGTAAAAGGCCGTCGGTAGATGTACAAACTGCTAGTAAAAAACAATAATGTTCTTTATTATTTGAAATTTCGACCTTACAGTCTTATAGAATAAAATGTTTTTAAATTTTGGGAAAAAACAAGTTAGTATAAAAAGTTATTAAAACAAAAATATCAACAAAATGTGTATAACGTTTCACGTCTTCCTTGCTACCGTCTGACAACGTTCTTGGGGAGCGTGATTCCCAGGCTGAGAACCACTAGTCTAGACTGTGACGTAATACTCAGGTCACTACCACAATTCAACATTTAGAAATGATGTACGTTTTCTTGATTTCTCTTACAAGTAAAGTGCAACATAAAACGTTTTTAAAACGTTCTGGACAAAAAGGTGGCATATACAGATATCTTACATCACCTGACCATTTACCAACATTGGCTACTGTGGTCATACGAGGTACGACCCGATGGAATAAAGTCAATACTTTGTCTTGAGACTCTGTAGGCTCATAACCAGTACCAAGTCTAAGAAACTGAAATAATTTATTTCACATTAAACGTCACATTGGTTCTGAGCACAGCCAACTTTAGCTGGGCCTGATAACTGACGGTAAACCCTGACCTAGATCAGAGCGGTGGGGAGGAGGGGGCTGGAATTAATATATGTTTGATTGAACACTGCTAGCTTGTTTGCAATTTTACTCAATTCTGTGAGTCTATGGTTATTTATTGGAGAAAAACATTCATAATATTGATATTCCTTATTGTTAAACTTAACTTGTTGCATAATATAACGTCGATTTAGCATGGTGTGTTGATTTTAAAATGAATTCGTCTTTATACAACAATACTGGAATGCGAGGTCACGTGACCGGTTGTGGTCTGATTTTCCATAATTTTTACCTGAATCCGCAGGCCCATAGTTTTGTAATTGGCTGTGTTTTGAGAGTCTAAGTGGTCTAACGGCGAATGACTGAGTTCATTGCGCCGGGCTTCCCCATATGAATCCGTCACTGTCGGCTCAAAATGCCGAGTGTTGCACAAAGTAAGAATTCCGTAGCTCCAGCAATATTTTTAGGATCTCTTGAAAAAAAATTGCTCATGTGAGTCGGTCCGAACTCAAACCCACAATCTTGAGAAACACAGGCAAACGTCTTTACCACTTCGCAAAATGGCATCCCCACCCTTCCGGGAAAATAACAGAGAGAGAGAGAGAGAGAGAGAGAGAGAGAGAGAAAGAGCATTACTTATTTGTTTATGTTGTGGATTTTTATTTCCGAACCAGAAGCACTTGAGCTTTCAGCTCTTCGGCTCGGTGCCATGGACATCGTAACCTTTCGGTTCGGTGCACGAACACCGTAAATCTGGAGAACCCGTACCTTTTCTGCCAGCCCGCGGAATTGAACCCGCACTCACAGAGAGCTTGTCACCCGGCGTTCAACACGCTTCGAACACGCTGGTCAGGCGGGCTATCTTGTGGATTAAAGCCTTGTTAAGACAATGCAGTCATTTCAAACCTAAAGACTAGCCTTTTGTAAAACTAGACATGAAGAAACAATTATTAAGAGAAATAAATTCAGACAAGTAAAGTATTTTGGGCACATAAAAAGACATGACACCATGATAAAATCTTTACTAGAGGGAAAGTTGATGGGGGAAGAGCAAAAGGAAGACCGAGAGATAAGTGGGAGGGCAACTTTAAGAAATGGACAGGTTACAGTCTGGCAGTGTGGAACACCAAGGCGAAAGACAGAGGATGCTGGAGATTCATTGCAGCCAACCTTCGATGTGGAGACGGCACCTGATGATGGTGATGATCAGAGTGTATAGGCCAACAAACATGAACAATAAGAATTAACTCTTTTCGGAGAATACAAGATTTGAGAGCAATACCTGAAGACATGTTCCCTGGAATACGAGGTCGAGGACGATCAAGACGACGTGGGAACAGCTTTGAGAGAACTGTGAACACTCATTGAGAAGCTGAGAGAACTGGCTAACGATTGAGAGACTTTCCAGCAATTGTGATGAGAGTGACCTTCTGTAAAGGACATGATTCTACATAAAGTGGAGCATCCGATACGGCAATGTTAAACACATTCCATACCGTCAGCTTGTAATATCGGCACGTTCGTTATCGCCAGTACGCTGGCGCAAATGTCCTTGATTCGATTGGTCTTTAAACTTTAATAAAAACTTGTTTATGCACTCCATCAACTCAAGGGAACCTACTCACCTTAACTATATAATAGCTGATGTTGCGTGTGCTGTGAATTTTACATCATTTTACTGATAACGTTTGAGTGCGTGCGTGCGTGCGTCTAAATCCATATATATATATTATATATATATATATATATATATATATATATATATATATATATATGAAAGAAACCGTACTGTGATAGTGAAATCACAGATCACATCTATAGAGTTTGCATTTATTTTTAAATTTAATTACCAAGTACGACTTTTAAAACTGTGATTGTCTCTGATTATGTATCCCTATTGGTTGATTGAGTAACTTTCTGTTTTAGTAATGACAAAAATGAATAATTTCTTTCATTAAAATTTAACAATAGTTGACTTATTCATATTGTGCAGCAACAGATATGATGATATGTTGCAGAGTTAAACATAAAAGCTTAACACTGAAATATATAGTCAGCATCACATTATATATATATACGTATATATATATATATATATATATATATATATATATATATATATATATATAAAATATATATATATATATATATATGTTGCAGAGATGGACCTAATTTAACGCTGAAACATACTCATGGGTTATAGTTTTACACCACAAATGGTTAAATTAGGTAAAACGGTGTTACTATAAATTATACATGAGTAGAGTGGAACTATAAATAGTACAAGAAGAGAATGTAACTGTAAATAGTACAAGAAGAGATAATTGTACAAGATCAAATTAGAAAATTTATTGTTCAAGGTAGTAACTGGGAACAATCATTTTAAACTGAGAACAAATGTCACCGGATGAATCAACTGCTGAAGGGAAACCGACAAAAAAAGAAGAACATAAATGAAATGCTGAATTGATTGTTTTGATGAACTTACAAACACAACAACTTAGATCCAGAGAGCAGGAATTCTTTTGTAGGAATTGAACAATAGGGAACGAGAAGAAGACGACTGATAACAAACTAATTGATTGATTTATTCATTCATAAGTCCATCATCATCGTACTTTAGTAAATAACCATGTGTGTTTTCTACCTATCTCTTTCATTGTACTTTAATCTTTTTCTTCTTCTTTGTGTTCGTTCTTTACGACTTTCATTGTACTTTAATCTTTTTCTTCTTCTTTGTGTTCGTTCTTTACGACTTTCATTGTACTTTAATCTTTTTCTTCTTCTTTGTGTTCGTTCTTTACGACTTTCATTGTACTTTAGTCTTTTTCTTCTTCTTTGTGTTCGTTCTTTACAACTTTCATTGTACTTTAGTCTTTTTCTTCTTTGTGTTCGTTCTTTACGACTAATTTTAATTACTCTTTGTGATGTGTTTGACTTTTGCCAAGAACGTGTATACGTTGCACATTGGTTTGGTAGACCCTAAACGCATAAACTTCTACACGTTTAGAATACCTGCATCTTATTTCATCCAAACCTCCTCAATCGCCTCTTACGACATGCGTGGCAGGTAACAGTGGCTCTATTCTGTACACCCCAAATTTGGGCGATTGTACTCGAAAACCACTCGTGCGATTGTACTTTAGTAAATAACCATGTGTTTTTTTACCTATCTTTTTCGTACACAGACAGATCTCAGCGACAGTGCACGCAATCCGTAGCAGCAACAACGAGTTATTTTGAAGATAGCGAAAATGTTTGAAGATATTTTTTTTAAATGAATTTTGCGAGGCTGGTGGTCTGCAGTCTGCTCTTATCAATTTTCCTCTGCAAATCTTTTGTTTACATGCTCAACTTTAACACGTGGCGTATGTTCTATCGTCGGTCTCCGATAGAAATAGGAACCCGATCTCACCTACATTGAGATCCGGGATTACTGCAAAAATATTGCAATAGATAAACGGGGCGAACAAACCCAGTACCTTTAGAGAGAGAAACGAGTACCTTAACTCCTCGCCACAATGACCACCCTCCCCCTTCCCTCCCTCCAATAACAAATTAGATAAGAAGAAAATAGATGACAGACAGATAAACAGTTAAACTCGTACTAATATAGATCCCCAGGGAGCTTTAGTTAGGGTTAAACCTCATTTGTAGTGACTTAATACAGTAGATATCAAAATAAATGCAGTATGAATATAATGGTCTTCGTCTGAGATAGAACACTCTCACACATCATCACATCAACATCATCATTATCAGTTTTGTAACATAGATGGCCGTTGGGGACATTGTTGGACTATCAGCCGTCATTTTTATCGAGGTATATGTCTATACTTATATCCTTCGTATATCATGGACAGAGAAGAGAACAAATAGATCTATCCAGAAAGAACTCAAAATCAAAGAAAACTGGCTGATGCTACAAATAAGAAAGAGAAAATTGAGATAATTTGGACATATAAAAAGATATGAAGGGCTGGAAAAGACCATCATGTAAGGAGGCATACCGGCAAAGAGAAGAAGAGGAAGACCACGGAGAAGATGGATTCAGGATGTATTTGATGGTTTGAACATGACGGCTGCAGAGGCAGGACATCTGGCATATGAGAGAGAAATTCCAGAGGACTGTTAGGGTGGCAAAGTTCTGCTCAGGACAAGCTATTTGATGATGATATGTCTATACATTATAAAACCTCGTCCGTTCCTTGATAATGTCATTCTATCCATTCTTTTGTCATTCTCTCTATATTCCTAGTCAGAGATTATTTTGTTAAATTGTTTTTGTTGATCATTTTACCGTTATATTAAACTATATGCGTTTCTAACAGGGAACGGGGTAGAGTCTGATAGCGCGCTGTGCTTGTGACTAAGTACTGTGAAATTCCGTGGTTCGAGGGCAGCGAAAGTAACAATTTTCGGTGTACACATAGAGTACGCGGTTGGGCTACATGAGACCCTGATCCTTTACTTGAGGATCTAAATTACAAGTACATCTGAAGTCAGAGTAAAGCTCGCCTGACTGACGAGGGACACTGGTGATAAGGAAAGCACACTTTCACGATAATCAGAAGCACAATATTAGCCTCTCAGACTATGCTTGAATTCATAGCGTGCAAAGAAAAATCTGTTGTTTTTTTTAAAACAGAAAACAATAAAATATCACAAAAGAAATCATTCAATAAACTAAATAAATAAATTAAAGAAACAATATGTGATTGGTTATGAGAGAAGAAAATATTTTGTTTTTGTTTGTTAAATATAAATTAATACAAAATGTAAGTATGCAGTAAACACTCTCCCTTTTCCCAATCTTCAAAAATGTTGTTAAAAACTTATTACATGAAATAATTTTTTTTTTAAATTGGTGTGTTATAAAGATATTTGTGTTGTCCTGTTTTCTTCACTTTACGGTAAATTTCGTTGACAATATCTGTCTGTTTGATACATGGACAAATATGGCTCTTGGCGTCTGATATTACGTCACTGAAGTCTGAAAGTAACACAGAACTGAATGATCTCAAGAATAGCTCGATGGTTGTGTTCGTTATAACGCTTGTATTGTTGGAATAGGCATTGGGTGCTGTAAGAAATAAGGTTCGAATCCTGTGTTTGGTAATTAGTTTTTTTCTTCCTTAAGTTCCTATTATTTGTACACTGTATTTTATTGATCATATTCATTGCTTCGACTGCTTCGCTTAGGGGTTCTTACAACTCTTTATTTTCATGATCTCAAGATAAAATTATCACAGTTGTTCCATGATTTCGCGAGGGTAATAATCCCGTTGATATTCACACAATGCAAGCTCAAGAGAAATGAGGATGCTGGCCGGCTAGCTAAAGAGGGAAGAGGGATGCCCAAAAACGACAACATCGTCAGATATGATGAATCAAAAGCCATCACCAGATTTAACAAAATAGATGTTCTTGCACATTGCGTAAACATTTACCCGCATAATAATACAAAATATGAATCTGCTAACAGAGTGTAGTAAAAGAAACGAAAAGATAACATACGAAGTGAGCACAAACGAAACGGTGAAAGAATCAACAGCCATTTTCTTCTTCTCTTCCACCATTTACCATTTACTTCTTTATAGAGGTGTTGGGGGATGGGAAGGGGGAGGTGATTGTATAGTCTTCTTCTTTTTCCTCTCTGCTTTCATTCTTTACGACCAATTTTAATCACTTTGTGATATGTTTGATCTTTGCCAAGAACTGTATACGTTGCACATTGGTTTCGTAGGCCCCTAAACGCATAGACTTCTACACATTTAGGACACATGCATCCGATTTCAGCCAAACCTCCTTAGACGCCTCTTACGACATGCGTGGCAGGTAACAGTGGTTCTATTCTTTACACCCCAAATTTGGGCCCCGGTAACCACTCGGGCGTGATTGTGTAGTGATCTTGTGTGCGCTTGATGTAATGCACTTCGTAAGCTGTTATTTATTTTCTTAAGGTTGTTCTTGATGCCGTCACTCGCCCGTCTGCCCAGCGTGTTCGTAGCGCGTTGGACTACGGGTGACTATCCCTCTGTGTGTGCGGGTTCAATTCCGCGGGATGGCAGAAAAAGCCACAGATTCCTCAGATTTACGTTGTTCGTGGCACCGAACCGAAGGGTTACGATGTCCATGGCACCGAGCCGAAGAGCTGAAAAGCTCAAGTGCTTCTGGATCGGAAAAAATAAATAAATAAATGCCGTCACTCCATTTTTAACAGAAATATAATCGATGAAAAGATGAGAAGAAAATATAACATCAATATATGATAGAGAGAAAAGCAATTTGCATATATATGTTTGCGACGGTTGTCAGTAGCAACTGTCTACTACAAACAGTTAATGTTTAACGCATGAGTAATTTATGTAATGTAAACATAACATGGCCATTGTTTACTCGTTACAAGCGAGATAACTCTGAAATATTCTACAGCTAGACATCTCGAATCTAGCCCCTATCGAAGAGCTACCAAAAAGCAATGTTTAGATGTAAAGAGATGTTGGCGGACCACTTTACTGGAACGAGATTTGCAGTTCATAGGTTGAAGGTCAATAACTATTGGTCTATCCCTTACAGAGATCGTTGGTGGGGCAGGAACTAGCAGAAAAACGCAATTGGTGTGAGCGTTTTATGACATGCATGAGAGAGAGAGAGAGAGAGAGAGAGAGAGAGAGAGAGAAAAATGCGGTACTTGATACAAGAGTGGTTGCTCACAGAGTCAGACAAGTTCTAGCGAGAACTAATGCTTCTAGACAGGAAATTACATCCCGATTGCTTGACGTCATTGCATTTTGCGTTTTCGATTGTTCTTTTCTAATAATCGACAGTGCCATACAGTTCTAAGTGCTGTTTTACTTTCTCTTTTCTTGTGCTTTATATTCTTTTAGCACACTCTCAACTTAGCGCCTATATATTTCTTTTTTCCACTCCATTCTTTTTCACATTTGTTCATTATCTTGTGTTATCGATTACTCTGTACTTTCTACTGCTTGGTTTTAAAATATGGAATTATGTAATAAAACAATATATTAAATAGTAATGTACAAAAACGTGAATTAAGGTAGTTTTATAATATACACCAACCAACAGAAGTAACACGGGGGTACAGATGCATTTTTCCTTGGAGAAGAGGGTGGAGGCAAAATGAATTTTAACAAATTTTAGTTGGTAGTTTACGGTGCAGAAATGGATAAAACCAGATTCACATAATACCTTTTATTGAAAACAAAAAAAGTTATTTTCCAGTGAGGGTCACTTTCTTCCGCCCCCTCCTCCCTCCTCCTCATCGACCCTTCAGCTTAACGTGGTAACGCTCAACAGAAGTAAAGAACTTGTGGTCGATAAGTCAATTTAGTCTGCTGTTGCACTTTGCAAAACTAACTGACTTCGTGATTTGATGTTACGATATTTGATTGCCTATATGCATTCATTCAACAGCATGACCCTTGCGGAACTCTGCTTCCATGACAGTTTTCCTAAATACATCTCAATCATCTGCAGTGTGTTCTATATCTGATGTATCTATTTACAATACGTCTGTTACATCTTGCATTTATCTTCTCCTTGAGGTTTTCCCCTCTGTTCTCGTATATCCTCTTCCGTGATTGTCTTCTTCAAGTTATCGTAACGCTTTATCGAGAATATAGATTGTATTTTTCGCTATCACTCTTCTTCTTCTTTTGTGGTTACACTGTTTCTTGCCCAGTGTTGTGGTTTTCTGTTTTTTGTATTGCGCTGCTCTAGCGTCTTGGGTGATTGTTATTTTTGTGGGGGTTTTTTTTACAGGACTCTGCTATTCCATCTAACCCTCTTTTTCGTGCTCTTCCTCTCGACTTGTTTTCTGATGTTCTGTTGTAAAAGACTCTGTATACACTGGAGTTTGGTTGCATTCTTATTAAGTGGTCGAACCACTTCCATCTTTGTTTCTCAATGTAAGTCAAACAAGGTCTGACCCACTTTTCTTTCTTATGCTGATGTTGATAATTGTCTTTTCTGGTGTTGTTGTTGGTAACTTTTCGTAGGTACCATATCTCCCGTGTAGATTTTTTTGCGACTTGTCCATTGTCCAAGTTTGGAACAGTTAACGCAGAGTAGACATGAAAATGCTGTTGATCATCTGTTGTTTATCTCTCAGTGAGACGTTTGGATGCCAGCTGGTAGCAATGTGGGCTAGCTGGTACAAGGTATGCTTTTTTGCACTCTAACCTCTATCTATCTGTCTAGCATTCCGTCTTCTGTGAACATGTTCGCTATTAGTACTTTTCAATAATACAGATTTCTTTATGTATTTCTTACATATGATATTTCTTTTGCTGGAATATAATCCAGGCTAAATAGTATCGAAAAGAATTCGTTTGCTGAGGAATACAGCTTGTCTGTGCGGTCGTCACAAAATTTGTATTTGTTCTCTCTTTTGGTGAGTGACTCAATGGCTCTAAATTTCATACTACTTAGATTGACTAAACAACCCATATTTCCATTGAACTTCAACATAATTTTATTTGTTTGAAGGATAAAAAGAAGAAACGCAGAAAAAAATATTCTTTACCCGCATGCCCAGGACAATAGATCCGCGTACGCCTCTGGGGATTAGAAACTTCAATAAACAACATTCACTTATACCTGCCATTTTGGATCTTTCAAATCATAGACTGAGAGTCAGATACAACAACTGCCTCAGTAAACAGAGTCCCAGAGAACGAATAGAGGGCAGCAGTAACGGCCTCAACCTCCATCCTCATACTGGAAGCAGTGGTCTTGTATGCTCCATTTCATTCTGCAACAACCATACCGTGCCAAGAAACCCCAATCTGATTTCTCACTACTTAACTTCTTGGTGATAGTAAAATATTTGTTTGTTTGTTATATAGGGAATTTAAGCATTGTAACGCCGAAGCAGGCTTCATTCAACCTAACAACGAACCTTGTTTTGGTTATGTTAAAGCGTGGAGACCAACAGTTTTCAATAGAGTTTTCTTACCAATTCTGTGCTATCAATGTCAGACCTGGACACTGATAACAGATGAGAAAAGAAGAATAAAAACAACAGAGATAAAGTGTTTACGACAAATTTGAAATGTTACAAGAGGATATAAGACCAGAAAAGATGTAATCAGAAGTAGAGTAGGATCGTTGCCGGTGCTACTATATATATATAAAAAAACAACAGGTCAAATAGGCCGGACACGTATCATGATTACCACAAAATGGTCTCCCTACCAGAGGTATGCACTCAGATACACCAGCAACAGACCCAAAGGAAGACCATGTAAGCGATGTATCGACGGAAAATATGAATCACTAAATGCCACTTTGTACAAAGCGCATAGGAAGGTTCGCTCCAGGTGTCTCTTGTTCGCTCTGACGTCGAAAACGATAAACAGGATTAGAGAATAGTTTATAATAGTAATAATTCTTCTCGTACCGTTATACGTTACATAGGGCCTACAAGTATCTCCATACCGCTCTATCCTGGGCAACTCGCTCAATCTACTCCATGGAACTGAGACCTGCCTCTCTCAGCAAAGTTCGTTTCAGGGTCTCTTTAGGTCGACCTCTCTTTCTTGAACTCTTTGCATCCCACTTCAATGCCTGCTTTGATATTCGTTGATCATTTCTTCTCAAGGTGTGCCCAGCATATCTCCATCTTCTCTTTCTTATAACAGTTGTCACTAGTGGTTGACCAGACACATCTCTGATTTCATCACTTCTTCTGAATTCATTCCATTTTATATTCATTATTTTTCGCAGACATCTATTTTCAAATGCATTCAACTTGCTTTCTATATCTTTAGTCATTTTCCAACTCTCGCTGGCATATGTTAGGATTGATACAACATTTGAATTGAAAATTCGTAATTTAGTTTTAATACTATATAACTTGCAGTTCCATATCTAATTTAGACTTTTAAAAGTTGATGTTGCTTTTCCATTGCCAAGAGAATAGTTTACTAACAAACATAAAAATAAGAATTAGCTACTTCCGGAGAATCCAATAGTTAAAGCTAATGGTAAAATACTAAGTTAAGTTTATCTGAGAAGCTTTGCTCTAGAATAACGCTTCCATCTTAAATGAATACAGGGCCGTGTCTTGATATGATACAGAGAGGCTGCCGCATCAGGTGGCACCGTAACGGGGCGGCATAAACAGCGAAATTAAAATACAATTTGAACCATTCAATAATAAAAAATCTTTGCGCAACGCTTTTTCTATATTGGTCTATGTTATTCCGATATTGATGTATACGATTTAGTATTCGTCAATTTTGTGCAGTTTAAAAAAAAATCTCAATTGAAGGTTATTTTTAAGCAAAAACATTTAAATTGCGGCATTTCGAAGTCTTGCATCATTTTGAGAAAATATACCGCACGGGTCTGAATGAGTACATGTATAGTTAGATGAAGTCTCAACATCTTTGCTGAAAAGATGTTGGATAACTCTCAGGGACTGTATCTTAACACGTCTAGAGTTGTCGATGACTAAACTTGAACACTGACATCAAATACCGATGTCAAGGGAAATATCAGGTTACTAATACATGATTTAAAACCAGCTGCATTCTTCTATCAATATTGACACGTTTATGTCAATACAGTGAATGTGTGTCATTAAATTTGCAGTTAATATCAACGGAGAGTAGCGAACCAATCGCTAACATTTTATGATCAATTACTTCAATTACCATAAAAATGTAAAACACTGTTTGACTATATTACTCTCAGCATACAAGAGTTTCTAATAGGGAAATAACTGATACCCGTTCTAGAGCAAATACAATCAATGAAAACACACTACTTCCTACTCATAAAAACACACCATAAATTCACGGCAACAAACGTTGCAACGGCTCTGGTGGTGCCGTTAAAGCACTTGCTACAATAGGGGCAATATACCAGAGTTCTTGTCATGATACGCACTGGGACATAAAGATTATTGTCTGTTGAATAAAAAAAAATCTGATACGGTCTGCGGGATATAAAGTGAAAATGGGGAATAAATGAGCCTCATGAAATTTTATATCTGGGCGTGAGGCTTAGACGCTGTATTATATGGGGTGACAAGGCGGCGCTAGAGTTAGTAACAAGGCACTGACCAGGAACCCTCTTCCACGTGGTGGTCCAGGAAACATGTTATTGCGTTGTAGTCTGTTAAATGAGTGGGGATCATCGGGAGTTAGTAGTGTACAAGCAGCTGCATTTATTGCATCTTCACGGCTCTCAGACTAGATCAACGTTTTGAAGTTTGCAATTACATATTTTCTCTAGCAAAGTGCGCAAAATACATATATTTTTTCGTTCGCTTGCAATGACGCCTAATATGACGTCTCTGACTTTTTGCGGGAATGATGGCTTTCCTTATCACCAGCGCCCTGTCCGCCTTCCCTGCGTGTTCGTGGCGCGTTGGACGACAACTGACAAACCCCCTGTGAGTGCGGTTTAATTCCGCAGCCTGACAGAAAATCCGCAGGTTCTTCAGATTGACAGTGTTCGTGGCACCGAACCGAAGAGCTGAAAGCTCAAGTGCTACTGGATCGGAAAAAAAAATTCACCAGCCCTCTCGCCATTCAGATGAACCATATTCCGATTTCAGAGGTAATTGTAATTTATATCTTCAAGCTCTAGTAAAATACTATAAAAATGTAAGAAAATTAGTATGAAGTTTAGGAGGTAGGTGGTTCATATATAATAAAGCTGCAATCCTTAGGGATTTAATCTAGCAAATCACTATAAAACTCTAAGAATACTAGTGTGAAGTCGATCTGATTACAAAGTTAGAGATGAATAGAAGTGACACCTAAAAATATAATTATGGAATCAACGAGAAAATAGAAGCAGTACAAATAGAGAATATTGGTAATTGAGTTTCATATATCCTTTGATTGATAAAAGCTTTTAGTGGAAACGTCGAGTTCAGTTACGAATGTGTTTTGTAAAGCTACTTTGCCCGTGGCATCAGATTTTCTTCCTGGAAGAAGAATACATCAAATGTAGTTTGTGTACTCTTGTTGTGACAGTTACTTGAAAATGTGTCTTCTATATTACTTTGTTAACACATGTACAATTCATATTAGATCACGTTCATAGTAGTAACAGTTACTTGAAGATGTCTCTTCAATATTACTTTGTTAACACATGTACAACTCATATTAGATCACGTTCATAGTAGTAACAGTTACTTGAAGATGTGTCTTCTATATTACTTTGTTAACCCATGTACAATTCATATTAGATGGGGTATATGCGGGATATGCAACGGATTAGCGTAATGTATAAGCGTTCGACGTAAGCGAAGGAGTGTCTAGTCGAGTGGGTTAGAGCGTGGCTCACATGTGAGAGACCCGTGTTCAATTCACGGTAAATCGAAGGATTTTTTTTCTATTCTGTTCATAAATGAAAAAATTATAATCTGATCAGCTTCGCGGCGACTGTACTAGCCATGCAACCATTAAATTCCTCAGGATCTCGTCCTACCTGTCCTACACCGCCCTTAACCCTTTAGCTGCTAATGACGTATATATACGTTTTCCCATTCACTTCTAAAGACGCATTAACACGTCTGTTATTATCTCTCCCTGTGGGCTAAAGACGTGTTAACACGTTATACATTGCTACTGTCACTGCTATAGGCGTACATTCACGTTTGTGACCTAGAAACAAAGAGTAGCTATTTTTAGCTCAGCCTTCAGAAAGTATGTAGCAGCGAAAGGGTTAAAAGTGGTATTACATGCAGTAACGATAGTTTTTTTTAATAAGCGTTCGACTATCGACTCGTACACAAGAGGGTTGCTGGTTCAATCCCACACTCCACGTTCCACATGTGAGGAAAGGAATTGTCCCTCCTACCTTCTGCACCATAGAGTATAGATATATGAAGTGACCCAATAACATAAGGTTTGAAAATGATACGGGGCCCGTCTGCCCAGCGTGTTCGTAGCGCGTTGGACTACGGGTGACTATCCCTCTGTGTGTGTGGTTTCAATTCCGCGGGATGGCAGAAAAAGCCACAGATTCCCCAGATTTACGGTGTTCGTGGCACCGAACCGAAGGGTTACGATGTCCATGGCACCGAGCCGAAGAGCTAATAAGCTCAAGTGCTTCTGGATCTGGAAAAAAAAAAAAAAAATGATACGGGAAATTGTATCTTGTATACGTGGTATACGTAGATTTAGGTGTGTGGATCCAAATGATTCTCTTTGGCTAAGTTTTTAAGTCGATGCCTTGCATTCCAAAGGTTGGGAGTTTGAATCTGGACAGAGTAGATCTGGACAGAGTAGATCTGGACAGAGTAGATCTGGACAGAGTAGATCTGGACAGAGTAGATCTGGACAGAGTAGATCTGGACAGAGTAGATCTGGACAGAGTAGATCTAGACAGAGTAGATCTGGACAGAGTAGATCTGGACAGAGTAGATCTAGACAGAGTAGATCTGGACAGAGTAGATCTGGACAGAGTAGATCTAGACAGAGTAGATCTGGACAGAGTAGATCTGGACAGAGTAGATCTGGACAGAGTAGATCTGGACAGAGTAGATCTAGACAGAGTAGATCTGGACAGAGTAGATCTGGACAGAGTAGATCTGGACAGAGTAGATCTAGACAGAGAAGATCTGGACAGAGTAGATCTGGACAGAGTAGATCTGGACAGAGTAGATCTGGACAGAGTAGATCTGGACAGAGTAGATCTGGACAATCTACTCATGAGTTTTTTCCCCTGAATATCACTAGAATTATTGTGGAGGCTAAGAAGTTCGTGCTTTGTGTAATACTCTGGGCAGGTGGCGTGCCACTTTATGTGAAGAGGGATCGAGCCACGTGGGCAACCCAACGCAATGAAATCATTCCTTAGTATTTATACCCTTCGAAGTCTGTGGGTCCATAAAGAAGAAGGAGACAGAAGGAAGTGGATCCAACATTGTACATTATAAAATTGAGCGTCGTTGTGTGTGTTTGTGTGAAGAAGGATAAATGTTTAAATGTTCTGTTATGGAATCATTACATTCGGAAAACTTACTTATGAAAAATGTGTGAGACAACGCGAGACAACGTGAGACAACGCGAGACAACGTGAGACAACGCGAGACAACGTGAGACAACGCGATTGTTTGTAACTTTTTACATTGTTTCTCCACAGAGTTATAGGTTAAACAGATTTTTGAGTTTATACAATGCATAACGTGTTGAATCAACTTACTAGAAATCATATGTCATGAAGAGATGTCATGAAGAGATGTCATGAAGAGATGTCATGAAGAGATGGCATGAAGAGATGTCATGAAGAGATGTCATGAAGAGATGTCATGAAGAGATGTCATGAAGAGATGTCATGAAGAGATGTCATGAAGAGATGTCATGAAGAGATGTCATGAAGAGATGTCATGAAGAGATGTCATGAAGAGATGGCATGAAGAGATGTCATGAAGAGATGTCATGAAGAGATGTCATGAAGAGGGTGTGTCAAACTTGAGATAGATACATAATTAAGTTAATGAAATAAGAATGTGGCGGGAAAGTGTGTCAGTGGAATAGAAAGGAGAGATTGTAGTGTGACAGTCGAATAGAAAGGACGAGATTGTAGTGTGACAGTGGAATAGAAAGGAGAGATTGTAGTGTGTTAGTGGAATAGAAAGGAGAGATTGTAGTGTGACAGTGGAATAGAAAGGAGAGATTGTAGTGTGGCAAAGGAATAGAAAGGACGAGATTGTAGTGTGGCAAAGGAATAGAAAGGAGAGATTGTAGTGTGACAGTGGAATAGAAAGGAGAGATTGTAGTGTGTTAGTGGAATAGAAAGGAAAGATTGTAGTGTGACAGTGAAATAGGAAGGAGAGATTGTAGGGTGACAGTGGAATAGAAAGGAAAGATTGTAGTGTGACAGTGTAATAGAAAGGAGAGATTGTAGTGTGTTAGTGGAATAGAAAGGAAAGATTGTAGTGTGACAGTGTAATAGAAAGGAGAGATTGTAGTGTGACAGTGGAATAGATGTGACAGTGTAATAGAAAGGAGAGATTGTAGTGTGTTAGTGGAATAGAAAGGAAAGATTGTAGTGTGACAGTGGAATAGAAAGGAGAGATTGTAGTGTGACAGTGTAATATAAAGGAAAGATTGTAGTGTGACAGTGAAATAGGAAGGAGAGATTGTAGTGTGACAGTGGAATAAAAAGGAAAGATTGTAGTGTGACAGTGTAATAGAAAGGAGAGATTGTAGTGTGTTAGTGGAATAGAAAGGAAAGATTGTAGTGTGACAGTGTAATAGAAAGGAGAGATTGTAGTGTGTTAGTGGAATAGAAAGGAAAGATTGTAGTGTGACAGTGGAATAGAAAGGAAAGATTGTAGTGTGACAGTGGAATAGAAAGGAAAGATTGTAGTGTGACAGTGAAATAGAAAGGAGAGATTGTAGTGTGACAGTGGAATAGAAAGGAGAGATTTTAGTGTGGCAGTGGAATAGAAAGGAGAGATTGTAGTGTGACAGTGGAATAGAAAGGAGACATTGTAGTGTGACAGTGGAATAGAAAGGAGAGATTGTAGTGTGACAGTGAAATAAGAAGGAAAGATTGTAGTGTGACAGTGGAATAGAAAGGACGAGATTGTAGTGTGACAGTGGAATAGAAAGGAAAGATTGTAGTGTGACAGTGGAATAAGAAAGGACGAGATTGTAGTGTGACAGTGAAGGAGAGAGTGAAGTGGGTCAGTTGAAAATGATGGAGACATTAGTGTGAGTCAGCTATAAATGAGAAAAATTACCAAGCTGCTTCCAAGTCCATGGTTGAAATCAGCTCAAGCGACCATAGAACAGCGTTCTCATGTTTGTAGCTGAAATGCACGCAAAGCGACCGTAGAACAGCATTCTCATGTCCAGTAAAACAGCCCTGCATGTTTTCCTCCTGTTTTATTTTCACTTAGTCTGTTCGGCTGATTATCCAGTCTATTTCTGCTCTATTCTCAGCTAATGCTTATTTAATGTTTCTCTGTGTTTTCTTAACATGCGCGCGACGCGTTAGAGAGTTGACCCTGCGACCTGGAATGTTTCGTGAGCCCACTCTACAATGGGGGTGCGAGTTGCACATTTCTGTAGACCGGGACCAGACCGGGAAAATCATTACTTTGTTTTTTGTATTTGCCGCTCAAAAATGAATCCAGCAAACAGTCGTTTTTTGCGGATTGAAAAAGGATGGGGAGTGTGTTTGCTAGTCTGTCGATATTCTGGTTTGGAGTAAAGACATGGCCTTATTTTTAAAAAAAGTTAAACAGCTAAAAACATTATGGAGGGGAACTGATGATAAAGGCCTTTTGGTCGAAACGTTGCTGTGTATCGATATTGTTTTTGTATTTTGCAAAACTATACTGCTTTGTTATTACGTGTTTCGCCATTGGAACTGATGAGAAAACAAAAATCAGAATGCTAAGAGTATACATAGTCCCAGTGACAACGTAGAAGACACGTAGAAAAAAAACGTACTGTAGTTTTACGAAGTACAAAAACAATATCAATAAACAGAATCGTTTCGACCAAAAGGCCTTTATCACGGCAAATGATACACAAGAAGTGAAGAAATTCACTCCTTATAAGGCACACAACATATAAAATAAAACAAAAAACCAATGTGGGTATACAACAAGTTAGTTAGTTAGTTTGTTCCTTTCGTGCCAAAGGCGGCACATAGGGCAGAGGTTTTAGATCACCATGTGATACGGTTCTTTGCTAGCAGTTGGAGATCTTGTATGGTTTTACATCCCAATAGTTTACTTTCTTGTTGGATGGTTCTTCGAAGAGTGGTCTTTGGTCTTCCACGTTTTCTTTTCCCAATTGGTGACCACATAAGCACTGTCGATTTAGTCTCTATTCGTCTGCTCTAAGAACATGACCTAAATATTTCCACCTTCGTTTCCTTATAATATTTGATACGGGTTGTTGGTGTGTTCTATCTCTCACTGTGTTGTTAGAAACGAAATCACTCATGCTATTTCGAATAAAGGTGTTACAGTAGAGTCATCGGTATATTATGGACAGAGAAGAGAACAAATAGATCTATCCAGAAAGGACTGAAAATTAAAAAAACAAATTGGAGGATGATAAAAATAAGAATGAGAAAATTGAGGTATTTTGGGCAGATAAAGAGTCACAGAAGGTTGGAGAAGATCACTATGGAAGGAGGCACTCCGGCAAAGAGGAGAAGAGGAAGACCACGTAGAAGATGGTTTCAGGATGTAAGTGATGATTTAAGCATGAAAGCTGCAGAGACTGGACATCTGGCAGAGAGAAATTCCAAAGCAATGTTATAGTGGCAAAGTTCTGCTCAGAACAAACTATTTAAGGATGAAAGTAAAGATTAAAGTAAATGACCTGTTTTAATACCATGGGGTATATTATGGAATACGTTGTTAGATTTGTATTTTTATTTGACTAACGGTCAACGATGTGTCCTGTGGTCAACATCCTTTTGGCTGATTTTGTTTCCCAGTGTTTCTCTGCTACTCGTTTAAGGCTGTGTCCCACTTACGGTCAGACAAAATTCCACACTATATTGTAGTTCCAGCAACAATACAAAGGTTCCAATAAAAAATGTGTACATGTGACACGGACCAGATTCGAACCCGCATCCTTCAGAACCTCAGACACACGTCTTGATCATGTCGTCTTCGACACCCATCTGAATGTTGTGGGTTGAAGTCCAGATAGCATCTTCATGTCAAGTGTATATTTTCTCTGGAGATTCCTGTGATTATTGTTGGACCTACGGAGTTCGCACTTTGTACAACACTCTTGGTAGATGGCTAGCCATTTCTGCAGATAGGGAGGAAGCAATATGCGGAAACCCAGTGCAATGACATCAATCTTTTGCTTTCAGAACCTTTAGACAAGAACCAGTTCTAGAAATCTCTTCTTATCCTGATGCTGTGTGAGGCAAACCCCGTTCTAGAAATCTCTTCTTATCCTGATGTTTTGTGAGGCAATACCCGTTCTAGAAATCTCTTCTTATCCTGATGCTGTGTGAGGCAAAACCCGTTCTAGAAATCTCTTCTTATCCTGATGTTTTGTGAGGCAATACCCGTTCTAGAAATCTCTTCTTATCCTGATGCTGTGAGGCAAAACCCGTTCTAGAAATCTCTTCTTATCCTGATGCTGTGAGGCAAAACCCGTTCTAGAAATCTCTTCTTATCCTGATGCTGTGAGGCAAAACCCGTTCTAGAAATCTCTTCTTATCCTGATGCTGTGAGGCAAAACCCGATCTAGAAATCTCTTCTTATCCTGATGCTGTGAGGCAAAATAAGATTAGAGAAATTAAAGAAATGAAGAAGACTAACCAGTTCATCGAATTATTTTCTTTATGCATGCATGTCAAAATGTACACATACTACTTGGAGAGATTTACACACACATCTTATGACTATTTTCTTGATACAAGCATGTCAAAATGTACACATACTACTTGGAGAGATGGACACACACATCTTATGACTATTTTCTTTATGCATGCATGTCAAAATGTACACATACTACTTGGAGAGATGGACACACACATCTTATGACTATTTTCTTGATACACGCATGTCAAAATGTACACATACTACTTGGAGAGATTTACACACACATCTTATGACTATTTTCTTGATACAAGCATGTCAAAATGTACACATACTACTTGGAGAGATTTACACACACATCTTATGACTATTTTCTTGATACACGCATGTCAAAATGTACACATACTACTTGGAGAGATTTACACACACATCTTATGACTATTTTCTTGATACAAGCATGTCAAAATGTACACATACTACTTGGAGAGATTTACACACACATCTTATGACTATTTTCTTGATACAAGCATGTCAAAATGTACACATACTACTTGGAGAGATGGACACACACATCTTATGACTATTTTCTTGATACAAGCATGTCAAAATGTACACATACTACTTGGAGAGATTTACATACACATCTTATGACTATTTTCTTTATGCATGCATGTCAAAATGTACACATACTACTTGGAGAGATGGACACACACATCTTATGACTATTTTCTTTATGCACGCATGTCAAAATGTACACATACTACTTGGAGAGATTTACACACACATCTTATGACTATTTTCTTGATACGCACATGTCAAAATGTACACATACTACTTGGAGAGATGGACACACACATCTTATGACTATTTTCTTTATGCATGCATGTCAAAATGTACACATACTACTTGGAGAGATGGACACACACATCTTATGACTATTTTCTTTATGCATGCATGTCAAAATGTACACATACTACTTGGAGAGATTTACACACACATCTTATGACTATTTTCTTGATACAAGCATGTCAAAATGTACACATACTACTTGGAGAGATGGACACACACATCTTATGACTATTTTCTTTATGCATGCATGTCAAAATGTACACATACTACTTGGAGAGATGGACACACACATCTTATGACTATTTTCTTTATGCATGCATGTCAAAATGTACACATACTACTTGGAGAGATTTACACACACATCTTATGACTATTTTCTTGATACACGCATGTCAAAATGTACACATACTACTTGGAGAGATTTACACACACATCTTATGACTATTTTCTTGATACAAGCATGTCAAAATGTACACATACTACTTGGAGAGATTTACACACACATCTTATGACTATTTTCTTTATGCATGCATGTCAAAATGTACACATACTACTTGGAGAGATGGATACACACATCTTATGACTATTTTCTTGATACAAGCATGTCAAAATGTACACATACTACTTGGAGAGATGGACACACACATCTTATGACTATTTTCTTGATACAAGCATGTCAAAATGTACACATACTACTTGGAGAGATGGACACACACATCTTATCGTAGTGATCTACTATGGGAGTAGATAGGAAATGTTATAGACCAAGTACAAACCATCTTCAAGTGGGAGACGGGACCACATCTGATCCAGTTGGAGATTTAATCAACTGGAAATTCAAGTTGTGAAGCAAAATGTGAGGTATCCATCATACGCATCTTAACTGTTTCCATTCCTGTCATGATTGGCTGTGACTAATCACATGATATTATATCCAATCACTGGGAAGATGGAAGCCGGATCTAGATCTCAGACATGGGGTCATCCATGCCCTTACAAAACTGCTCTTCATTTTTAATTATGTATCTTCATGCATGCCTTAATTTGGGTATTGCTGGGGTATGCTCGACAGGAAAATGAATAGTTCTGATGATAAGAACGTTCACAACTTGGGTCGAAGTCCAGCTTAATTGAAGAGAATCGACATGTCCCCGGCATCAAGTACAACCTTCCGTGGCTTCTTTGATTTGATTTGGAATTTGAAAAAACTGTTCGCATCCACATAAAAAAAAGGACAGAGTATTGGGTTAAAAGCGGATGGGGCAGCAAGCAGGGTCAAGACTGCCAAAACAATAAATATTGTCCAGGATTAGAGACATGGCACACTTGGAGTTTTTTCCAAAGCATTTTTAATTTATTGATTCAAAACTGTGTCGTTCTAAAATAGGTCAGATGCCAGATAAATTATCATTTTTTGGTGGGGTTTAGTTTGTCGCTATTTAGACACACACAAAATAACCACAACAACGTGCGTCGATAATGGACTAGAATTTTTTTAAATCACGTCTTTGCAGAGAAAGAAAAGTGGAACGGAAGACATTTCTAAGAAAAAAGAATAGGAAAATAATACATTTATTTTCCAGATTTCGTGCGATTCCGATTACTGATGTCCATATTACATGTGTATGCCCCAGCTCTCAGAGATTATATGTGTCCCTACCAGAGATTATATGTGTCCCTACCAGAGATTATATGTGTCTCTACATATTACACGTGTATGTTCCATCTCTAAGAGATTATATGTATCCCTACATATTACATATGTATGTCCCATCTCTCAGCGATTATATATATCCTTACATATTACACTGTAAAGAATGACAGCATTTAGGTGGATCGTATCATAGATGTCCCTCCCAGTTATGACACTGTAAAGAATGACAGCATTTAGGTGGATCGTATCATAGATGCCCCTCCCAGTTATGACACTGTCAAGAATGACAGCATTTAGTTGGATCGTATCATAGACGCCCCTCCCAGTTATGACACTGTCAAGAATGACAGCATTTAGTTGGATCGTATCATAGATGCACCTCCCAGTTATGACACTGTCAAGAATGGCAGCATTTAGTTGGATCGTATCATAGATGCCCCTCCCAGTTATGACACTGTCAAGAATGACAGCATTTAGTTGGATCGTATCAAAGATGCCCCTCCCAGTTATGACACTGTCAAGAATGGCAGCATTTAGTTGGATCGTATCATAGATGCCCCTCCCAGTTATGACACTGTCAAGAATGACAGCATTTAGTTGGATCGTATCATAGATGCACCTCCCAGTTATGACACTGTCAAGAATGACAGCATTTAGTTGGATCGTATCATAGATGCCCCTCCCAGTTATGACACTGTCAAGAATGACAGCATTTAGTTGGATCGTATCATAGACGCCCCTCCCAGTTATGACACTGTCAAGAATGACAGCATTTAGTTGGATCGTATCATAGATGCACCTCCCAGTTATGACACTGTCAAGAATGGCAGCATTTAGTTGGATCGTATCATAGATGCCCCTCCCAGTTATGACACTGTCAAGAATGACAGCATTTAGTTGGATCGTATCAAAGATGCCCTCCAGTTATGACACTGTCAAGAATGACAGCATTTAGTTGGATCGTATCATAGATGCCCCTCCCAGTTATGACACTGTCAAGAATGACAGCATTTAGTTGGATCGTATCATAGACGCCCCTCCCAGTTATGACACTGTCAAGAATGACAGCATTTAGTTGGATCGTATCATAGATGCACCTCCCAGTTATGACACTGTCAAGAATGGCAGCATTTAGTTGGATCGTATCATAGATGCCCTCCAGTTATGACACTGTCAAGAATGACAGCATTTAGTTGATCGTATCAAAGATGCCCTCCCAGTTATGACACTGTCAAGAATGGCAGCATTTAGTTGGATCGTATCATAGATGCCCCTCCCAGTTATGACACTGTCAAGAATGACAGCATTTAGTTGGATCGTATCATAGATGCCCCTCCCAGTTATGACACTGTCAAGAATGACAGCATTTAGTTGGATCGTATCATAGACGCCCCTCCCAGTTATGACACTGTCAAGAATGACAGCATTTAGTTGGATCGTATCATAGATGCCCCTCCCAGTTATGACACTGTCAAGAATGGCAGCATTTAGTTGGATCGTATCATAGATGCCCCTCCCAGTTATGACACTGTCAAGAATGACAGCATTTAGTTGGATCGTATCAAATATGCCCCTCCCAGTTATGACACTGTCAAGAATGGCAGCATTTAGTTGGATCGTATCATAGATGCCCCTCCCAGTTATGACACTGTCAAGAATGACAGCATTTAGTTGGATCGTATCAAAGATGCCCCTCTCAGTTATGACACTGTCAAGAATGACAGGATTAAGTTGGATCGTATCATAGATGCACCTCCCAGTTATGACACTGTCAAGAATGACAGCATTTAGTTGGATCGTATCAAAGATGCCCCTCCCAGTTATGACACTGTCAAGAATGACAGCATTCAGTTGGATCGTATCATAGATGCCCCTCCCAGTTATGACACTGTCAAGAATGACAGCATTAAGTTGGATCGTATCATAGATGCCCCTCCCAGTTATGACACTGTCAAGAATGACAGCATTAAGTTGGATCGTATCATAGATGCCCCTCCCAGTTATGACACTGTCAGGAATGACAGCATTTAGTTGGATCGTATCATAGATGCCCCTCCCAGTTATGACACTGTCAGGAATGACAGCATTTAGTTGGATCGTATCATAGATGCCCCTCCCAGTTATGACATCATACACTTCTTCTTCAAACGCTCCATATCGACCTCTTGTTGAAAACTATTTGTGATTTGTATGTGACCCGAGCCTAAGAGCGATTGTACCGTGTGCCAGTTATGCGTCTACAAGTAAACCAGCACATCTGCTTTCTGCGACCCTTTTTATTTACTAGGGTAGCTTCTCTATGTCTCCTACGACATTCCTTGTAGATCGTAGTGTTACTATTATTTGTTTCCCTTGATAGCACCGGCAACACACGGGCGATATACTTGGAGTTACGAGATTCAAGTAATAGAGCTTGGAGTTACGAGATTTAAGTAATAGAGCTTGGAGTTACGAGATTTAAGTAATAGAGCTTGGAGTTATGAGATTTAAGTAATAGGGCTTGGAGTTAGGAGATGTAAGTAATAGAGCTTGAAGTTACGAGATTTAAGTAATAGGGCTTGGAGTTACGAGATTTAAGTAATAGGGCTTGGAGTTACGAGATTCAAGTAATAGGGCTTGGAGTTACGAGATTCAAGTAATAGGGCTTGGAGTTACGAGATTCAAGTAATAGGGCTTGGAGTTACGAGATTCAAGTAATAGGGCTTGGAGTTACCAAATTCAAGTAATAGGGCTTGGAGTTACGAGATTCAAGTAATAGGAATTGAAGTTACGAGATTCAAGTAATAGGGGTGAGTTTACAACCCTAACCAGATTGCAAGAATTCTACATCAAATGTGGTGTAGCTAGACAAGAGCACTATACTGGTAGGCCGAGAAGAATAGTAAATCAACAAAGAGCCAGTGTCGTTAGTTGCCACACTCTGAGAGACATATAGAGGAAGAGATCGGAACACATATGGACTAATTGGTTCGATGTGCAGTGATGATGATCTGACGACTAAACTAAACTAAACTAAACTGAGAGACATACAGAGGAAGAGATCGGAGCACATATGGACTAATTGGTTCGATGTACAGTGATGATGATCTGACGACTAAACTAAACTAATTAAGAGTGTATCATAGATGTCAACCCCAACTAGAAAATGGACAATACTGAAATATCATGGAAATAATAAAGTTTTTGAAAAAGTTAAAATTGAAGAAAGAATTGCTAAAGAGGATGTAGAGAAAGACAGCCGCCCGAGTGTTTACCAGGGCCCACATTTGGGGTGTAACAAATAGAACCACTGTTACCTGCCACGCGTGTCGTAAGAGGCGACTAAGGAGGATAGGCTGAAATCGGATACACTTGTCCTAAACGTGTAGAAATCTATGCGTTTATGTGGTGTATCAAACCAATGTACAACGCATACACGTTCTTGGTAAAGATCAAACATATCACAAAGAGTGATTAAAATTGGTCGTAAAGAACTAACGCAAAGAAGAAGAAGAAGAAGAAGAAGAAAGACAGCGTCTAATATTATGTACACGTCAAGAAACATGATGCTAATGTGAAAACCATTAAGAAAGGAAACATTGAAAGTGGACAAGAGAAAGACTTCCGTATAAATGAGAGGGAAACATTAAGAGGCAACAGAGATTGACAGAAAACACCTTCAAGGCAAGAGACGGAAAACCTTTGAGATTCACTGTATTCATCTTTCTATATGAAAATGGCATTCAATCAATCAATCAATTCCACTTCAATATACGAAAGAAAGTTACGACAGAACCTTGCTTGAATTACAATGAAAAACAAAGAATGAAGTGGTTTGGCCTCTTAATAAGAATGCATCTGAACTCTACTGTATACAGAGTCTTCTACAACAGAACTTCAGGAAAGAAAGCGAGCGAAGACTCTAAAAGACCCCGAATAAATGGACTAACATAACATAGCAGAATTCTGTCAAAAAAGCAAACATTACTATCACTCAAGCCATTAGAAGCGCAAAACAAAAACAGAAAACTACGACACTGGACAACAACCCGGTAACAGTGTGACGACACTAGAACAACGCAAGACAAAAACTGAAAACCACGACACTGGACAACAACCCGGTAACAGTGTGACTACAACAAAATAACGAAAAAGAAAGAATCAGTCAATGGAATCTATTATTTGACAAGGTCATTAATTTTCTGTCTTTCATGTCAATAGCAACAAAGAAAATTACAATTTTTGTTCAAGTGTAGTTTTTACATAATTTCTCATGAATTTGTTGTTATAGTAAAACCTCTCAGATTAACCTAGTTTCAACACCAGAGAGACACAGGAAAGTAAAGGAGCTCGGTGTGATGCTGACCACATCACCCACCGTGTGCCGTAGGTCAATGAAAAATGCAAACATAACTCCATATTGATCAATATACATTGATATAAAATCGGTTAATTTACGTTTTTTTTTTAAATTTATTAATTGTGTTTTCTATTTTATTTTAGGGAAAAAAACGACAAAAAAGCAATGTTTGCAAGATAAAATAAAGGGAAAATTAAAAAAAAACAAACATAACTAAATGTATCTCTTTGGGTTTGATAAGCAAGTAAATGTTGATACGATTTTTTAATTGATATTCTCTGTTCACTTTATTTTACATTTACCTTTTGCATGTTCAATTATCGAATTTAATAGTTGACTGAGGACGATAAGAACTCAATACATTTTAAAACGAATTTTAAAACATAACTCGGTAAAGACAGCACATAACGAGTTGATTATGATGTCATTGATCTACACATTTCTGAAGGAACAAGCGGTTCAAATTTCACCTTTTCAAAGTTTTGTGTTCTCAAGGTTTTACTGTAACACACAAAAGGACAATCAATTTTATAATTCACATACTTTTGGTAAGTACCTATCTCTTTAACTACACCAGTTGCAAGAGAGTTCAACCGACAAATTTAATCATCAAGATGAAGGGGCAGACCAGGAAAACAAAGTGCATGGTGGAGTTACAGACATCTTTAAACTCCACAATATCACAGCATTTCAAGCAACCAATCGTACACTATCTCGGAAACCGATCATCAGACCTGCGATGTCTATATGCAAAATGCAGAGAAAGACAAAAGAAAGAAGACCCAGGGCCGTACTATGATACGGAGAGTCGGCCGCATCAGGCTGCACGGTAATGGGGGCGGCTTAAGCAGCAAAATCAAAATTACAATTGAAGGTTATTTTTAAGAAATAAAGATTTAAGGGGCGGAATTTCGAAGACTTGCATCATACTGTGAAAATATACCGCACGGTCCTGAGAAGACCTATCCCCAAACTGAGAAAGGGTGAATTATATCTCGTTGTTTTATTTCTTCTTCTTCTTCTTTGCGTTCGGTTTCGTATGCTCGTCTAAACCTTTGGAATGGGTTGCCTCTATGAAGCTGCATGTCAGTTGGAGTTCCTAGCGAGATCCCTATAGCTTGCTCTGTACGCTTCGTTCATGGGGGTTGTCTTATTTCAAACACCTATATTGATGGATCTCTATTGATGGATCTCTATTGATGGATCTATATTGATGGATCTATATTGATGGATCTATATTGATGGATCTATATTGATGGATCTATATTGATGGATCTATATTGATGGATCTCTATTGATGGATCTATACTGATGGATCTATATTGATGGATCTATATTGATGGATCTATATTGATGGATCTATATTGATGGATCTCTATTGATGGATCTATATTGATGGATCTCTATTGATGGATCTATATTGATGGATCTATATTGGCAAAAATGCCGTATCTAGTAATCTTACCTCGGACATTGAGAAAGAAATTCTCCGTGCTGTCTACAGCACCAGCCATGTTCTCTGCGCGACAAGAGTACACACCATTGTCTGCCCCTGTAATGTTAGATAACCTTAACCTTGGTCCACCGTCTAGGACTTTCAGTTTTTCTGTGTTGAACAACCTGGAAAACGATAGAAACAAATACAATTTAGTTAGTTAACAACATTACTATCAATATAGTCAGAAGTCATAACAAAAATACATCACTGAAAATTCAGAAAGCAATTTTTTAGTTAAATCAGAGAGTCTCAGTTGAGAATTTAAAACGCTAGTCTTGCTTTCTGAAGGTTGCGGGTTAGAATCTGGATTGCGTCATTCAATTTAATTGTGTATTTTTTCGGGATATTCGAAAAATTGTTGCTGGAGTTACAGAGTCTGTGCTTTGTCCGACACTCTTGGCGGGTAGCTTGCCATTTCTACTGAAATGATCGAAGCCATATGGGGAAAACCCGGTGTAATGAAGTCATCCCTTCCCCTTTATACCTTTGAGTTAGATCACAAAACGAAAGTTAAAGTGCTTTCAAAAAGCAATAAATAAATCACATTTCTTTGTTAACATTTTCTCACTTCGCCAAGAAAGATTTTATTTTTTATTTAACTTTTATACGCTGAAATTTTTCAAGCTTCACGTGACAGGTCTCTCTTCAGACTTAACATAATAATGACTGGGTACTTAACTTAGAGGTATGTGCCACCATCGTCAAGGTGAAGAGAATATGTATGGCAGGTGTGAGAAGGAACCAAGGAAAAAACACTATCCAAACATTACTACTTCTTCTTCTTCTTCGTTCGCTTACTTCTGCTGGTTAAAGGAGGATGCAGTCAGGACAGTGCGGTATATTTTCTCAGTATGATGCAAGTCTTCAAAATACCGCCCCTTAAATGTTTTTTCTTTAAAATAACCTTCAATTGTGATTTTGTTTTCCCTGCTGATTCTCATACTTCACTAAAAGTTAGTTCTCAAAACTTCACCAAAAGTTAGTTTTCAAACTTCATGAAAAGTTATTTCTCAAAACTTACTTCATCAAAAGTTAGTTCTCAGACTTCATCAAAAGTTAGTTCTCAGACTTCATCAAAAGTTAGTTCTCAGACTTCACCAAAAGTTAGTTCTCAAACTTCACTAAAAGTTAGTTCTCAGACTTCACCAAAAGTTAGTTCTCAGACTTCACCAAAAGTTAGTTCTCAGACTTCACCAAAAGTTAGTTCTCAAACTTCACTAAAAGTTAGTTCTCAGACTTCACCAAAAGTTAGTTCTCAAATTTAATCAAAAGTTAATTCTCTGATTTCATAAAAAATTTACTTTCAAACTTCACAAAAAAACCTGAAACGTTGAAATTGAACATACTCGCTAGAAATCAGGTCAAGGATGAAAAATCCAGGTTGAAGAAACCAGTCCCGTCAAGTCAACAACTAAAAGCTTCAAGAGATTTTCTAATCTGGCATTTATTGTTAACTCATTGTGAGAAGTAAACTCAACAATAGGGCAGGTCTAAACGTTTTCATTGGAAGGTTAAGTATTTTAGGGATTCATCTGACTTAATGGCTGCATGTCGACAGCTCAGACATATTTTGGCTTTGTCTAAATAAGGTCACCAAGCGCGTAGAAGCCAGCCATGTTTTCAACATCAATTGTATTCAAGGTCATCAAGAAATATAATGTTTTTTATTTGATTTTGCGTAGAAGGCCATTATCAAGCTATAAACTGAAATCTATTTTGTTGACGTGTGCCATTAATTTTGTAATAATACATTTCGATTTTTGATACAGAAATCTTTGAAAAACTGCAAAAACTGAGTGACTTAACCCAAACCAGGCTCGTTTATGAGTTGGGGTTAGTTGGATAAACCCTAGCCTCCGGTAACATAACGTTTAACAGATAAATAGGAAATTTCTGTTAGATGGGGGTTGGTTTTTGTATATGTTTGATAGAACACTGAACACTTGTTTGCAATTTTACTCAATTCTGTGCGTTTATGGTTACTTATTGGTGAAAAATGTTAATAATACTGATACTCGTTAGCTTTAAAGGTAACTTGTAACACAATATAACCTTGATTTAGCATATTGTGTTGTTTATAATGATTTAGTCTATATACAACAATACTGGAATGGGAGGATCACGTGACAAGTGTAGTCTTATTTCCTATACATTTTACCTGAGCCCGCCGATCGTATATTTATCGGAGACCACGGATGAACTTACAAAAATGAGTTTGAATTGCGAACAAAGTCATTTCTCGTTGCAAGAAAATCAGCCGCAGACTAAAAGTGATGCACTCCAAGAAGGGGTGAATAGCCACATAGTTGCACAGGTGGCACCAATATTTCAAGGAGACTGAAACATCAAACAAGGTGTGGTTCGCTTCAAGTTTTAGTCAGTTGTGAAGAAGACAAAGTTTTAGTCAGTCGTGATGTAGACAAAGTTTTAGTCAGTCGTGATGTAGACAAAGTTTTAGTCAATCGTGATGTAGACAAAGTTTTAGTCAGTCATGATGTAAACAAAGTTTTAGTCAGTCGTGATGTAGACAAAGTTTTAGTCAGTCGTGATGTAGACAAAGTTTTAGTCAGTCATGATGTAGACAAAGTTTTAGTCAGTCGTGATGAGGACAACGTGTTAGTCAGTCGTGATGAGGACAACGTTTTAGTCAGTCGTGATGAGGACAAAGATGATAAATAAAACAAAACTATTGTCTTGACACACTAAAATTAACATCAATAACAAAGAAGACATTAAAAGATACTTGGGAATATTAAGGTGTTCTCATTCGAACTATTTTTAAGCCAACATTGTGCTATCAGCGTCAAACATGGTCAATAACAGCAGCTAATGAGCGGAAAAATCATAACAGAGAAGAGAAGAGATATTTTAGAATGGCTGTAGAGGTTATAAAGAGAAATAAAATAAGAAATGAAGAAATTAGAAGAAGACTGCGAATGAAACAAATTTTTATAGAAGAGCAACAGATGGTTTGATCACATGACAAGAATACTTAGTATAGTCTATCAAAGAGAGCAACAGATGGTTTGATCACATGACAAGAATACTTAGTATAGTCTATCAAAGAGAGCAACAGATGGTTTGATCACATGACAAGAATACTTAGTATAGTCTATCAAAGAGAGCAACAGATGGTTTGATCACATGACAAGAATACTTAGTATAGTCTATCAAAGAGAGCAACATTGAAGAAATATAATAAATATCAAGCAAGAGAAGGACCACGCAAAAGATGGAATAACGGCATAAAAAACATATTTAGAATAATGAATGCCAACTTAGAAGGCGTATTAGACAAGGTGAAAATATAATTCATAAGTACGGTTCCAACTTCACTGCAACTGGTCACCCCATAATTGCTTCGTTCATGTGCCAACGAAAATCACACGAAATGCTAACTGTCTCCCGTGTGAACTAATTATAGAATGAAACAGCCGTACAGCCACAAAAGGCAACCTGCACCGCATAAATGCATATGGCCGTCGCTAAAATGTCAACACAAAACTGTTCATCACTTGAATTACAATTCAAGTCGAAGTGAACATCAATCACGACAATAGGTGAATAGACGATCGTTATATCTACCTCACTACCTCACTACCTCACTACCTCACTACCTCACTACCTCACTACCTCACTACCTCACTGTGGTACAATAGAAGAAGAAGTAGAGGAGAAGAAGAAGAAGAATAAAGACATTATAAACGTTACAAATATAAAACAATCTTGACTCTGTAGTTAACAGTTATTAAAATGATACAAATGCTAGTATAGTGTCAACAAAACAATATGAGCACTATCATCCAAAAGAGACGTTGGAAATTGTAGATCGAAAATGTGATACGCATGGAGACTGAAAAATGAAAATGAAAGGGGCAGACCAAGAAAAACATCGGTTGATGGAGTTACAGACATCTTAAAACTCCACAATACCACATCATATGAAGCGACTGAGCGTGCATTATCTCGGAAACCGATCATCAGTTAAACCTGCTACGCATAACGGCAAAAAAAAGCAGAGAAGGACAAAAGAAAGAAAGAAAGAGACTAGAATGTCCGGCCAAGCTTGGTAATATATCTGAAACCTATAATAATTAACCACTTTATCCCACCAAGTTACCACAGATTTATAGTAGAACTAATTAGTGAATGTTTTCCCGCGACGTACATATCTCATATCACTGATACAAGATATCTTACACGTCAGTTTACCTTCACGTATGGTACACTGGGAAGTGATAGTCTACAGACTGGAACCTAGAGTTCAAAGATTAACAGATAAATGTATCTCTGGCGTCGAAATTCTCAATATGACAAAAACTATATTTTGTTGTAGCAAGAGGAAATAGTTGCTGATCAATTGCTATAAATAAATGTTGGAAATTGTGTCCTCTATTTGCTTCTGTATATCTATTGATCATATTCAATGGATCCTCTGCTTTCTTGTGGGTCTTTAAAAAAAACTCATTTTTCTTACAATAAAATTGAAGCTACTATGAATGATGTGTGTGCATGTATGTTATATGTGTATACTTGTGTGTAGGTATGTTGTTGTTCCGTCTCAAATATACAAGCACAAAATCTTATTGCATGTGTTTATGCAAACACTGTTCAATCGAATCCGACCTGATTATTCTGTGCTAAACAAACAACGCTGTTTATGAAAGACATGGCTTAGTGAAGCTCTTTTTCTGGAGAGCTGGCTGGTTTTGTACTTTAAGACGCTTGTCTGTGGGGATAGTGAAATGGGTACCGTAAAAAATAAGGGTTCGAACCCTGCGTTTGGTAATTTGTATTTTACCGGAATCCCCTAATACTTCTTCAGTGTCTATTTATTAATCATATTCTTTGGCTCCGATACTTTACCTGGGGGTGGGGGTCTTTAGAAACGACTTATTCTATTCAAAACTCCATGGAGAACAGTAGAACAATAACTAAGAAATGTATGACGGCTGAGAGAGAGAGAGAGAGAGAGAGAGAGGACGAGAGAGAACAAGTCCCGTGATTGACAATTGCTATTACAATCCGAGAACTTTCCCTGGGTTAGGTTTCTCTCTCGTTTCAGAAACCTTCAAATCTCTCACACACCTGAAACCTTCATTTCCGAACCTTAGTCATGACCAACTAGCTAACAACATGATATCCGCCTCTGCTATATACTTTATAGAGCGTGGAGAGAAACTTGGTGTACGCATGCGCGTAGTCGCACTTGTAACTTTGCCCAGTAATGATTAGAATCTGATGAAAATAGACCGGAAGTTTTCATAATGGACACCCTACAATGCTTGGTTTAGAGGAGAACAGGTTAGATGGACTTAGTGTCAGACAAATGCATGGAACTATATTTGTGACCCAGTGCACTGCGTATTACTTCCGATGTAATCAATTTCTCAATATATCCAGCCCAAAATTGATACGCGGACAATTTGAAATTGTGGAAAGTTTTAAATCACCACTAAAGCTACAGTGAAAGAGCTCTCTCTCACTCTCTCTCACTCTCTCACTCTCTCTCTCACTCTTTCTCACTCTCTCACTCTCTCTCACTCTCTCTCACTATCACTCTCTCTCTCTCACTCTCTCTCTCTCTCTCACTCTCTCACTCGCTCTCACTGAGAATGAAGTGCCCTTTCCATTTATGCGTAGCCTGGGCAGCTGAAGTGGGGAATGTGCATTGCCCATTTTACCCAAACCTCCTCTCTACTCTTCTGTTTCATCCAAAAGAAAGGCAAAGTACATAATTTTGGCGTCAAGTAGGGTTTGCAGGGGATACCAAAAGATAGAATGTAATACACACATACTGCCTTAGTATCCCTCCCTCCGGATTCGTGGTTATGGTTTACTACTCTAGCCTTCTGCATAACCATACTGACCCACAAGACAATGCAAATTTTCTATCAGTGTTTACTCCCCTAGCCTTTAGCTATCTCGAGCCCCCATCCACAAGGCAGTGTGTTTAACAGTTGAAGATGGTACCGTCTACTGTCATACAGTTGCAGATGAAACATCTGATCTGACTCATGTATACATATATACATATAATTTAATTACCCATCTCGAAGTGTCTGTAATTCTTTCGACATAAAAATAACCGCATCAATTTTAATCTCTGTTTTTATTTTCTTCTTAAATATGTATGCGTGTATACGTATATGTGAGCGTTTCATTGCTGGTTTTATAGACTGGAAGAAATTGCATTACGTGCCTCAACCTTCAGCGGGCCGAAAGTTTTAAAAAAACACACATTCCTCACAGACATTTAGCAGTAGATGACAGATAATGCAAGATAAAAAAAAGAAGTGGTCTAACATTATACTCGTCTATAAACATTTCTCTCAAGATTTCCAACAGCGAATTTATCCCCGTTCAGTCAGATACCTCAAAGAACTAAATTTGAATATTCACGAACATCTGTTCTAAATGAAAAAAAATGATTGATAAACTGTCAATCGAAGCCATATGTACTTCATTTAACCGTCGGTAAGTTCAAAGGGTTGTATATCTGTCTATGGGAGACCAACTCTTGCTAGTACATTTCCGAAGTATTAAATATCCAGAACCTTTCAAAACTGAAAACTTAGGTGGTGACAGCTTCACAGCTATATGCCAGTCTCCGGGTGTCTAGCAGTTTGAATCTCTTATTTATTGGTTACTGACGTCACAGCAGACCCATACGTGTTCAGTCTTCCCCCAATAGATGTCGAAGAGTCTGCATACTGATGGTTCCACTGGATCCTCTCTGCCCCCTCAAGCATACATCTATATTTTTACAATGTCTAATTCCAAATTCCTTAAATCACTGTATTGATTCAACGTCAATTTTAGTGTCCTCATCCAAGAGTAGGTCGCCATGAAACCATAGAACTTCAACCTTTAAATGGTTTTTAAGCCGAAGGATTGACTTCATTGCACCGGGTTTTACCCCATATGGCTCGGTCCTCTCCGCAGAAATGGAATGCCACCTGCCGAGAGTATTGTACAAAGCACGAGCTCCGTAGCTCCGGCAACAATCCTAGGGTCTCTGGAAAAACTGCACTCGTGAACAGAAGGCCGCGGTCCGGATTCAAACCCACCACCTTCGACTCGCAAGGCAAAGGGCTTAACCACTCAGCCACAGAGACATCAACCTTATCCATTCAAAACTCTCCAACAATCGATGCTTTTGATGCTAGCCTGTCCGCTCTAGTTGTCGCGAACATCTAGTTTCAAACAATGAGCTCAAAATGATTGACAATTGACTGTGACTGATGACTTACTAGGAAACATACAATCAATCCAAGCTTCAACTTTCAGTCAGATGTGGGATTAGTAGGTCGTAGACAGGTGAGAATGTGTTAAGCAAACAAGTTCAGGTGAATGAGCAAAAGATCAATTATCAATTGATAATTTTGTTAAAGGGTTAAATAATTTATAACACAAAAATATAGATCTGGTGATTGAGACACAAAAATATAGATCTGGTGATTGAGACACAAAAATATAGATCTGGTGATTGAGACACAAAAATATAGATCTGGTGATTGAGACACAAAAATATAGATCTGGTGATTGAGACACAAAAATATAGATCTGGTGATTGAGACACAAAAATATAGATCTGGTGATTGAGACACAAAAATATAGATCTGGTGATTGAGGATCGAGCTAGTCGTTGTTTATTTAATAGTCCGCACAAAATTAATCAACATTTATTATTTTCTGCTTCACAGCGCCAAGATAAGAAAAGATTTTTAGAACAGTTTTTTGTATGCACTTCGTGCATTGTGACTTTCACTGTCACTACATTATGTCAGTGAGGACTTCGTGCATGGTAACTTTCACTGTCACTACATTATGTCAGCGAGGACTGTACATAGTGACTTTCACTGTCACTACATTATGTCAGTGAGTACTTTGTACATGGGGACTTTCACTGTCACTACATTATGTCAGTGAGGACTTCGTCTATGGTGACTTTCACTGTCACTACATTATGTCAGTGAGGACTTTGTACATAGTGACTTTCACTGTCACTACATTATGTCAGTGAGGACTTTGTACATGGTGACTTTCACTGTCACTACATTATGTCAGTGAGTACTTTGTACATGGTGACTTTCACTGTCACTACATTTTGTCAGCGAGGACTGTACATAGTGACTTTCACTGTCACTACATTATGTCAGTGAGGACTTTGTACATAGTGACTTTCACTGTCACTACATTATGTCAGTGAGGACTTTGTACATAGTGACTTTCACTGTCACTACATTATGTCAGTGAGGACTTTGTACATAGTGACTTTCACTGTCACTACATTATGTCAGTGAGGACTTTGTACATGGTGACTTTCACTGTCACTACATTATGTCAGTGAGGACTTTGTACATGGTGACTTTCACTGTCACTACATTATGTCAGTGAGGACTTTGTACATGGTGACTTTCACTGTCACTACATTATGTCAGTGAGTACTTTGTACATGGTGACTTTCACTGTCACTACATTATGTCAGTGAGGACTTCGTCTATGGTGACTTACACTGTCACTATTATGTCAGTGAGGACTTTGTACATGAGGACTTTCACTGTCACTACATTTTGTCAGCAAGGACGTCGTACATGGTGACTTACACTGTCACTATTATGTCAGTGAGAGTCCCCGATGTAATTTTTAGGAAGTTGAAAATGATTTTTTTAAATGTTTTAAAATAATTTTGTTGAATTGCTCCTTGACATGAGATTTGAAGCCAATTATCGATTTCTTAACTGTTAAAAGTTATTTTACGTGCTCAACTTGAACACCGTCCTACGTTGTATCGTCCGTCTCCGATAGAACTAGGAACTCGATCTTAATTACATTGAGATCAGAGATCTGTGGGAAAATATCTCAACAAACCGAGTACTTTTTGAGGGCTAGACTAGTACTTTAAATCCCAGCTACAGAGATCCAATGGGTTAGTTAGATTGCATCGTATTTATATATACTGTTTTCCAAGATTCTCTTCACTTTGTCCAAGCATCATTTCCTTATCTATTTGATTTGGAATATAACAGAGAAAAGCAGGAAGCATGCATAACATATTTCAACACTTTAATTTGATGAAGGATTGGTGTTAAATATTGTCGACGAGAAAATGAAACTCTTCTCTGCCCTTGTAAGGACCCCTTGTAAGAACCCTTGTAAGGACCCCTTGTAAGAACCCTTGTAAGAAACCTTGTAAGAACCCTTGTAAGAACCCTTGTAAGGACCCCTTGTAAGAACCCTTGTAAGGACCCCTTGTAAGAACCCTTGTAAGGACCCCTTGTAAGAACCCTTGTAAGGACCCTTGTAAGGACCCCTTGTAAGGACCCCTTGTAAGAACCCTTGTAAGGACCCCTTGTAAGAACCCTTGTAAGAAACCTTGTAAGAACCCCTTGTAAGAACCCTTGTAAGGACCCCTTGTAAGAACCCTTGTAAGGACCCCTTGTAAGAACCCTTGTAAGGACCCCTTGTAAGAACCCTTGTAAGGACCCCTTGTAAGAACCCTTGTAAGGACCCCTTGTAAGAACCCTTGTAAGGACCCCTTGTAAGAACCCTTGTAAGAAACCTTGTAAGAACCCTTGTAAGAACCCTTGTAAGGACCCCTTGTAAGAACCCTTATAAGGACCCCTTGTAAGAACCCTTGTAAGGACCCCTTGTAAGAACCCTTGTAAGGACCCCTTGTAAGAACCCTTGTAAGGACCCTTGTAAGGACCCCTTGTAAGGACCCCTTGTAAGAACCCTTGTAAGGACCCCTTGTAAGAACCCTTGTAAGGTTCCTTGTAAGAACCCTTGTAAGAAACCTTGTAAGAACCCCTTGTAAGAACCCTTGTAAGGACCCCTTGTAAGAACCCTTGTAAGGACCCCTTGTAAGAACCCTTGTAAGGACCCCTTGTAAGAACCCTTGTAAGGACCCCTTGTAAGAACCCTTGTAAGGACCCTTGTAAGGACCCCTTGTAAGGACCCCTTGTAAGAACCCTTGTAAGGACCCTTGTAAGGACCCCTTGTAAGAACCCTTGTAAGAACCCTTGAAAGGACCCCTTGTAAGAACCCTTGTAAGGACCCCTTGTAAGAACCCTTGTAAGAACCCTTGTAAGGACCCCTTGTAAGAACCCTTGTAAGGACCCCTTGTAAGAACCCTTGTAAGGACCCCTTGTAAGAACCCTTGTAAGGACCCCTTGTAAGGACCTCGACCTATGAATACAAGTCAAACGTTGTACCCTCCTTACCTGTGGATCCATTTATATTATCAAAGCTAGTCTACAGGTAGGATAAAATGTGTGATAAGTAAACGAATATAAGATACAGATATTCAGTTAGTCAGAGATCACAGCAATACTGCTACATAAACATCTGATTTCATTGATATAAATTATCTAATTCATAACGACATCACTTTTGAAATTCAATAGTGATGTTATGTTTGTGATATTCAAATAGTAATGTTACGTGTTTGTGAGATTCAAATAGTAATGTTACGTGTTTGTGAGATTCAATAGTTATGTTATGTTTGTGAGATTCAAATAGTAATGTTATGTTTGTGAGATTCAAATAGTAATGTTATGTTTGTGAGATTCAATAGTTATGTTATGTTTGTGAGATTCAATAGTTATGTTATGTTTGTGAGATTCAAATAGTAAAGTTATGTGTTTGTGATATTCAAATAGTAATGTTATGTGTTTGTGATATTCAAATAGTAATGTTATGTTTGTGATATTCAAATAGTAATGTTATGTTCAGTCATGACTCTGTAATCGTCTTCTTTCTGTTCTTCTGTTCTCTGTTCTTCTGTTCTTTGACCTGACATCGGTCAGGATAAGAAAATTTATCTAAATGGGCTCCTCTGTATGCTTCGTTTATGGTATCTTTCACTGCCTCTGTTATTTCTGTGTTCCACCTTTTGCGTTGGCGATCGTTTGCCTTGTATTCATTATATTTAAATATCATTGTTTTTTTAGACGCACTGTTTGTTCGTTAATCTGTAGTCGAACCATTTCATCAGTATTGATGTTGAAGCAACTTTTTGTTTTCCTGAAACTCAGTAATAGTCCACTCAAAGCTCAAAAGTTCTATATGTGAAAATGAAATACAAACAAAAAATAAATACACAAAACATAAAAGAAAAATGTATTTCTGATATATTATAAGAAAATAAAGAATGGGAAAATAGAAAATGTGATCAGTTTTGAATTACTCGGTTCATTGCTAACAAGAGCTGGAAAGGGGATGAGGGAAATTAAACGAAGAGCAATTAGGACCTTAAATAGTTCCTCTCGTACCGTTATACGTTACATAGGACCTGCAAGTAATTTCTCCATACCGCTCTATCCTGGGCAACTCACTCAATCTCCTCCATGGAACTGAGACCGATATTTCTAGCCTCTCTCAGCAAAGTTCGTTTCAGGGTCTCCTTAGGTTGTTCTCTCTTTCTTAAACCCTTTGCATCCCACTTCAATGCCTGCTTTGATATTCGTTGATAATTTCTCCTCAAGTTGTGTCCGACATATCTCCATCTTCTCTTTCTTATAACAGTTGTCACTAGTGGTTGACCAGACATTTCTCTGATTTCATCACTTCTCCTGAATTCATTCCATTTTATATTCATTATTTTTCGTAGAGTTCTATGTTTAAATGCATTCAACTTGCTTTCTATATCAACTATGGCCTTACAAAAATGTAAACAACTAAAATAGTATGGAATGAAACTGTTAGGAAAACAGAGATTAGAATACTATGAGTATGCATATCACAGTGGCAATGAATGGGTGTGAAATAATGAACGTTTAAGAATACAATTGTAAAGTATGTATGTAGTTTCTATTATAATGGTTACAGAAGAATCATCGTATGCGACCAACAGAGAAGAGAACAAATAGATCTATTCAGAATGAGCTCAAAATAAACGAAATTAGCTAATGTTACAAACAAGAATGACGAAATTTAGGTATTTTTTACATATAAAAGTAAACGAAGGATTAAAGAAAACCGTTATGGAAGTAGGCATAACGACAAAGAGGAGAAGAAGAAGACCAAGAAGAAGATGGATTCAGGATGTGATTGATGATTTGAGCATGACGGCTGCGGAAGCGGAATATCTAGCCTATGAGAGAAATTATAAAAAAAAAGGTGTGGTAAAGTTCTGATCAGGACACGCTATTTGATGATGGTATTGATGATGAAATATGATAGTTTACTATGATTGTATATTACTTTCTTTGATATAAGCATTCGTTACTTTGTTCACAAACAAACTCCGGGATCGAAAGAAGAAGAAGAAGAAGCAAAGTCCTTCCAAAAAAATGAAGCTATAATGTGACAAATTCAGAAGTAATGAAATCAGAGAAATGTCTGGTCAACCACTAGTAACAATTGTTACAAGAAGGAGAAGATTGAGATATGTTGGGCATACCTTGAAAAGAAATTATCAAAGAATACCAAAGTATGCATTGAAATGGGATGTAAATGGTTCAAGAAAAGTGGACTCCATAGGGAAGCCTTGAAACAAACTTAGCTGAGAGAGGCTTACAAATAACGGAATAAAGTTCATAGAAAAGATTGAGTTGCCCAGGACAGAGCGGTATATAGAAATTAATTGCAAGCCCTATGTACGAGAGGACTATATACAACGTCCTTGAATCATGTTATAATTTGCTCAGTGCTGCTGAGAAAACCCTCACAAACAACACACACAAAATAGCAACAAAAAATGTTGCAGATACAGATAGTGATGCTGATTATCATTGTTATTTTATTATGTTCGTGCAGTTACAAAAAATATATTGTGATTATGGAACGTTATTACAATAAATTCAAATTTATGCTGGGTTTTCTGTGCATTGTTTTTTCCAATCGCCATCTGCTGAAAGATGGTATCGCATACCGCATACATCCAGCGTGCATTGATGTCTGTTTGGGAAGCTAACTAAAAAATATGGGGAATTTACATCATTTTGAGATGCCCCCAAATTGTTATACCTCGCGTACATTGAGAGGGATCACTTTTATTGAAGGGAAATGGGTAGATATGTCCAAACGGTCCAAAGAGTCCAAACGCCAAGGATTGACATCATTGCACCGGGCTTTCCTATATGACTCCGTCCCTTTCGGCAGAGATAGCATGCCATCTGCCGAGAGCATTGTACAAAGCAGGAACTCAGTAGCTCCGGCAACAATCCTAAGAAACTCATGAAAAAATTGCACGTGTGTCTCGGTCTAGATTCGAACTCACAACCGTCAGTACGACAGGCAAATAACTTAACCACTTCGCCATTGAGACCCTGGGTAGAAATGTATGATCTTACAACATTTGTCTTTTTTGTCTATATAAGAATTAACGGTGCATGCACTAGGTGCACATGTTCATGCAGCTGTGCACGTTCTAATGGCTTTTTCATCTTTATAGTCGATCATTTGGCAAGTGTGTAAGTGTGGGGACTTTCCAATTTTGTTTGCTTCTGTTGTCATGAGACTGATCCTTAAGTTTTGCATCGAAAGATTCTGCACCTTTGCGTAATGCTGTTTTCTATATATCTCTGTCAGCGCTAGTTTTTTTACATTTTTGGGACCGACAGAAATTTTCTTCATTGAGATCTTACAGATATTAATATTAATCTATATGTGTAGTAAATGATGTTAACTCAATTATAATCAATTAATCCGTTCAGTATACAGATGATCACAATTCAATCAATATCAGCTAAACCAATCAATGAACAGAGGATCAATTCAATCAATATTAGTTAAGCCAATCAATAAAAAGGGGAACAATTCACTCAATATTAGCTAAACCAATCAATGAACAGAGGAACAATTCACTCAATTTTAGCTAAACCAACCAATGAACAGAGGAACAATTCACTCAATTTTAGCTAAACCAACCAATGAACAGAGGAACAATTCACTCAATATTAGCTAAACCAATCAATGAACAGAGGAACAATTCACTCAATATTAGCTAAACCAACCAATGAACAGAGGAACAATTCACTCAATATTAGCTAAAGCAACCAATGAACAGAGGAACAACGAAATATTAGCTAAACCAAATAATGAACAGAGGATCAATTCAATCAACTTTAAATAAATCAATCAATGAAGGAACAGAAGAACAATTTGATCAATATCAAAAAAAGGTAAATAAAGAACAACAAAGCATTTATAAGGACAGTATTATTCAATAAATTACAATCACTAAAAAATTCAAAATAATATACATTTCAGTTTGGATGCATTACTCCCACCCCACCCCCTTCCGGTATGCAATGTATGATATTGTTAAGTCGTCTACGTAGATATCAAAGTAAAAACAAATAAAAGCAAATCAAAAATATTCTGCATTGCAATCAAAATATATACTTTCTTGCTGAAAAGGCTTTTTCTATTCTGCAATGCTTAAGACAGTTTTCCTTTAAAAAATTTCGTTTCTTATTGATTTCCATTTTCTACTTTTTAGTTTGTCTAAAATGTCATCCAAGGAAACACATTAGAAATTAATTGTTCACGTTTTCACTAAAAATCCATCGGCAACAGTTTCCACCAGGCATCACTTTCGCAACAACAAGCACGGCTCTAGATTTCAAGCCAAAACAGAAAAATCCATTTGAAATTTAAAAAAAAACGTTTGTAATCAAAAAGAAAGGGAAGAAGAAAAAAAATCGGTTCTCGAGTTAATTGTTTTCCCCCTAGTTTCGTTATTTAAAAAAAAAACGTTTGTTTTCATTTGATGTTTTTGTGACTGGAGATCTGGGTACAAAAAATGTATTCGATGACAGAGATGATTATATCAATTAACTGTTTGATTGATTGTTTGATTGATTGATTGATTGATTGTTTAATAGGACCAGCATCAATGCGTTCCGATGAATAATCATGTGATATCCTATGTATGTCTTACAGAGGACAAATGTCACCAACAGTGCACAAACACTCGGCTTTTTTTTTGCATCTTATTTCTTCTTGCTATTCCAACTATTTCCAGTAGAAATTCCATTTTTCTTTTGTCATTTCATGTAAGTGTCCAATTTTGACACTGATAACACACAATTGGTATGAAGGTCGTATTCTATAGTTCGTTTCGTGTGTAAAGATAGTTGTTTTCAATTAAGTATTGGTGTTATTTGATCGATGCCCGCGTGCCCAGCGTGTTCGTAGTGCGTTGGACTACGGGTGACTAGTCCTCTGTAAGTGCAGGTTCAACTCCGCGGACTGGCAGAAAAGCTACAGATTCCCCAGATTTACGGTGTTCGTCGCACCGAGTCGAAGGGTTACGATGTCCATGACACCGAGTCGAAGAGCTTTCAGTTCAAGTGCTTCTGGATCAGAAAAAAAAAGAAAAAGAAAAATGTGATCCATAAGACTTCTTCTCGTTCGCTGTTCTTCAATGTCTACACAATGAGTCCAGGTTCTCTAGATGTATGTTGTTGTGTTTGTTAGTTCTTCAAGGCTTCCAAACAGCTTTGTGTGGGTGTCTGTCTCTGTTGGCCAGTGTTCTTTCCGCAGTTAATTCATCAGGTGACAATCTTGTAGGATGTGTTCGCCTGTCTGTGCTGTCTCTCCATAAGAAGATGCTGTTTGCACGACTTGTAGAGAGTTGGAACAAACAGACAAGAGGAATGTTGAAAATAACATGGGATGAAAAATAGAGTAATATCATGCAGCTGATTTTTTAAAACCTTCTAATAATAGAAGTGTAAAATAGATATAAATGATTGATTTGATTGATTGATTGATTGAAAGTACCATCATCATTGCACGTGATGTGTACTCCGATCTCTTTCTTACACAGGAAGATCTCAGCAGCAGTGCGCAAAATCCGTAGCACCGGTGAGGGTACCCAATGTAATTTTGAAGATGGTAAAGATATTTTATAGGAATTTTATTTTTAATCTTTTCTAATGAATTTTGCCTGGGCAGCGGCTTTCAAGCCTGCTCTTCTCGATATTGAACTGCCAAGAGTTATTTAACGTGCTCAAATTAAATAAGAGACCAAAGTTTTATCGTCCGTCTCTGATAGGACTAGGAACTCGATCTCACCTACACTGATATCATAAATCTCTGGAAAAATATCTTGATGGATTTACGAGGGAGCGAATCTAGTACCTTTTTGCACGAGAGGAGAACTTCTACGCCACAGAGCGCCCCAGAGCGCCCCAGAGCGCCCCAGAAACAGATTTCAATGACAATGTTGTAGAGGTCTATGACTGTCAACACTTCCCAGAATTGTTGACAACAAAGAAAACCATCAGTCATTACAATAAAAAGATGTAAAGAATGTATGTCTTGTCACTGCCAACTATAAACTCATACGGCCAGCGAACTCAGGTAAAAATTCTAGGAAATAAAACCCCAACCGTCACGTGACCTCGTATTCCAGTATTGATGTATAAAGACGAATTTATTTTAAAATCAGCACAACATGCTAAATCAAGGTTATATTATGCAACAAGTTCAGTTTAACAATAAGGAATATCAGTATTATGAATATTTTCCATCAATAAATAACCATAGACTCACAGAATTGAGTAAAATTGCAAAGAAAGCTTGCAGTGTTCTATCAAACATATATAAAATCCAACACCCACACCCCCAACTGAAACTAGGTCAGGGTTTTCCCGGTAGTTATGCGGCCCAATAGTAGAGTTTGCTTTGGTCTAGTAGCGAGCGACGTCAATAAACAGACATAAATGTTGGTCGACCTGATTCAGCGGCCATTCATTGATTGTTATCCAGGTAATCCATCTGCTATCCAGGTAGTCCATCTGTTATCCAGGTAGTCCATCTGTTATCCAGGTAGTCCATCTGTTATCCAGGTAGTCCATCTGTTATCCAGGTAATCCATCTGCTATCCAGGTGATAAAGTAGGGATAACATCTGAAAAAGGATGGTGTTAGCATTTCTTGATACTCATTTAACCTTCACCACAGCAATGATCTCTGACAAGTACGGACTCTATTCAGAATACATTTTACCATTTCCGGTTGTCTGGTTGACAACACTGCAGACGACATTTGGATAAAGTATGTTATAATGTTAAGTATGAGGGTGTCTTACACAGAAAATAACAATTTCTTTATTAAAAAAGTACAATGTTTTTATTCATTTATTGCTGTAGATAACTCGAGTTTTATCACACAGAAGTTTACTGCAGAGCAACAGAAGTATACTGTAGAGCAACAGAAGTTTACTGTAGAGCAATAGAAGTTTACTGTAGAGCAAAAGAAGTTTACTGTAGAGCAACAGAAGTGTAATGTAGAGCAACATAAGTGTAATGTAGAGCAACAGAAGTTTACTGTAGAGCAACAGAAGTGTACTTCAGAGCAACAGAGGTTTACTGTAGAGCAACAGAAGTGTACTTCAGAGCAACAGAAGTGTACTGTAGAGCAACAGAAGTTTACTGTAGAGCAACAGAAGTGTACTTCAGAGCAACAGAAGTGTACTGTAGAGCAACAGAGGTTTACTGTAGAGCAACAGAAGTGTACTTCAGAGCAACAGAAGTGTACTGTAGAGCAACAGAAGTATACTGTAAAGCAACAGAAGTGTAATGCATAGCATCAGAAGTGTAATGCAGTGCAGAGCAACAGAAGTGTACTGTAGAGCAACAGAAGTGTACTGTAGAGCAACAGAAGTGTACTGTAGATCAACAGAAGTGTACTGTAGAGCAACAGAAGTATACTGTAGAGCAACAGAAGTGTAATGCAATGCAGAGCAACAGAAGTGTACGGTAGAGCAGAGGTGACTTGTATGAATAACTTTAATTCAGAACGCACAGCAAATGGTAGTTGAACTTATTTTTAAAAGTGAAAAATAATCACATGAACTTTTGCCATGGGAAGAAAAACTCAGAAAACAAACTAGCCAAGAGTGAGGCCAAATAAAGTGACATCACATAGCCCCCTCATCCCGGCGAGTGGTACATTCTCTAGCTGCAAAACTAAAAGGTGACACGTTCAGCATGACTTTGATTTTGTGACAATATATCTGGAAAAGTATTAAGTGATACTGACAATTGTTAATACACCCAAAAATCTCACTGCTCATTAAACAACAGATGATCAAAAGCATTTTTATACCTACTTTGTGTTACCACAAAGCCAAACATAGACAATGAGCAAAACATATTCGCAAATAATAATTACATGTGAAATGCGATGTGAAAAAGTTACCAACAACACCAGACAAGAAAAGAGTCACCAACATCAGCGTAAGACAGATAGTAGGAACAGAACCTTGATTGAATTACATTGAGAAACAAAGAATGAAGTGGTTTGGCCACTTAATAAGAATGCATCCAAACTCCACATTATACAGTCTTCTACAATCAGGAAAGAAGGCGAGAGGAAGACCACGAAAACGATGATTAGATGGCTTAACAGAATTCTATCAAAGATAAAAAAAAATAAGAATCACTCAAGCCACCTGAACAGCGCAAGACAAAAACAGAAAACTACGACACTGGGCAACAACCCGGTAGCAGTGTGACGACAAAAAAGAAGACAATGACATTCAGATAGCAGTAAAGATTGATTGATTGATTGATTGATTGATTGATTGATTGAGGAGATTGACGAGTAAAAAAAGAAGAATGAGGTTTCGTTAAAAGAAAAAAATCAAACACACCAGAATCTATTTACGAAGGTCATTTGTATTGACCTAGTGATGACGAAGCATCAATTGGAACACTCCCAAAAAAATCAAAAATGTCTTCCTCCCTTTGTATAGACTAACTTGCAATTTGAATGCAAAGCTATCCGTATTCTCATATCTCTATACATGGAACGTGAGAAAAATCATCATTATGAGTCCCAGAGGGCAGTGTTTACTTGTTTACGAGCTGTTTTATCAATGTTTCTGGCAATTTGAGTTATCTCGGAATATTGAGTTGTATTATGGGTAGATTTCTCTGCTTATATTATTGCTTTTCATTGAAAATTAGGTTTGTCTTGCAGTATGTATGCGTTTTGTCTTGCAGTATGTATGCGTTTTGTCTTGCAGTATGTATGCGTTTTGTCTTGCAGTATGTATGCGTTTTGTCTTGCAGTATGTATGCGTTTTGTCTTGCAGTATGTATGCGTTTTGTCTCGCAGTATGTATGCGTTTTGTATCAATGTCAGCCGCCCGTGTGTTGCCGGGGGCTTGCAAAGGGAGCAACTAATAGTAACACTGAGACCTACAATATATGTCGAACGAGGCGATTGAGGTAGGAGCTTAGGGAAGTTACCCTAGTAAATAAAAAGCGTCGCAGAAGTCGGATGTGTTGTCTTACTTCTAGGTGCATAACTGGCACAACGTACAATCGCTCTTAAACTCAGATCACATACAAATAACAAAGAGTGGTTTAACAAGTAGTCAAAATGAAGTGTTTGAAGAAGAAGAAGAAGAAGTATCAATGCCAGCAATAGTCATCATCATATGCAGCATCCATATTGAGGATTTGCTACAGTGGATCTTCAGAAAAATTATGATCATTGTCCTGATGATACACTCTGGGAGGCTGTAGGCTGTCCACTTCTTGACATTTTCCTCCCAAAAAGATCTCTCTCTGTAAGGTGGCAAATAGTGAAGCTGATAGTACGCTGCACTCGTGACCAAGTGCGGTGAAATATCGTGGTTTAAGTCCAGCTTGGGCAAACATTTCTTAGTGTTCATACAGTATGCTGTTGGACAACTAGAAACCCTGATCCTTTACTTGCGGATCTAAATTACAAATACCTCTGAACTTGGAGTAAGATTCGCCTAAGGGCAAGGGACACTAATGATAAGGATATCAAGACTATTTGTCGTATTGTTACTTCTCATGTTGGTTATTTTCCCCCCACTTCTAGTTCTTGCATCTGGGGGTATCTATGACAAAGTAATCAAGAAGTATAGTATGTTTTCTGATGGTGGGGGTTCGAAACCGAGCCACGTCGTTATGTTCTATGTAAAGCTTCCTCCCGAGACCCAAGGATTGTTGCTAGAGCTACGGAACTGGTTCTTTGTGGAATACTCTCAGCTAGTCACACGCCATTTCTGTGGGTAAGGAAAGATCTGTATGGGGAAATCCCGATGCTGTGAGGTCAACTCTAGCCTTTATACACTTTTATAGATGTGACGATGCAGGCTTATTTCGTTTTGCTTACCTACTACGATAATTTCTAACATCTACTGTATATTCACATTTGGAAAACCTCTGTTCTATTTTCCAAAATGTTTGTTCACTGTTTTCGTTGTCGTCCCGTACTTCTTCTTCATCGAATCCTCTATATCGATCACTTGTTACACCACTCTTTGTGATTTCTATGTGATCTGAGCCTAAGAGTGAGTGTACGTTGTGCCAGTTAAGCGCCTACAAGTAGGCAAGCACATCCGATTTCTGCGAAGCTTTTTATTTACTAGGTATCTTCCTTAGTCCTTCATCAGCTGCCTTTTACGATATCCCTTGTATGTCGCAGTGGTACTGTTCTTTGCTTCCCTTGCGGGCCCCGGCACCACATATACGCGTCCCATACAACAATGATAAGTACACTAACACATGATGCTTCTTGTTTTTCTGAGTATTTACTTTGATTAGATGCTAATATCTTTCTCATGATGGGTGTGTATGGCGAAGTGGTTAAGCCGTTTGCCTGTCGTTCTAACGGTTGTAGGTTCGAATCTAAACCGAGACATATGTGCAATTTTTTATGAGATCCTAGGATTATTGTTGGAGCTACGTAACTACGGAGTACGTGCTTTGGTCAACACTCTCGGCAGATGACTTTCTATTTCTTTAGCTTTGGAGCGAGAGATGAGCTCCTTAGTTCCACCTCACAGACACATTCTTCTGTCATCTCTCACCTACTTGCTCGTCTCCTTGACTACCAGACACTCTGACATACAACAAAGCATACAGTTAATACTTCTTAAACCTGTCTTGTTAACTACATTCTCCTCTTACCCTGTAACAACTTATATTCACATCCGCAATTGTTACAAGTATAAGTGACTGAATGATTGATTTATTGATATGATCATCATCATTGCAGTTCTGCAAGCAACCATGTGTGATCCGATCTCTTTCTTAAACAGGAATATATCAGCGGCAGTGCACGAACTCCGTAGCTCCGGCGAGGTTCTCTGTTGTAATTTAAAATAATTGTGAAAATATTGTTGTACGAACTTTTTATAATTTTTCTGATGAATTCTGTCTTGGCAGCGGTTTTCTTGTCTGCTCTTCTCGATTTTGAACTGCAAGGGTTCTTTTACGTACTCAAAGTGAACACGGGGCCGACGTTTTATCGCCCGTCTCCGATAGAACTAGGAACCCGATCTCACCTACACTGAGATGAGGGATCTCTGGAAAAATAGCTCGATGAATTCTCGAGGGAGCGAACTGAGTACCTTTGAAACAATAGGCGAGCACCTAGCTTCTATACCACAGAGACCCATTCACACAAGTATGAAATTCTCTTTAACACCGGGTAATCTTTGACACATCGTCCCAAGAGTGACGCCCAGAAATGACTCGTCCAGGCAAGGAAGCACAAAACATCGAGAATCGTTCAGAGTGTTTTATGTGATTTTTATAAAAACGAGTTGCTTTTCAAGTTTTCTCAGTCCGAGCTGGTTAATTATTTGACGTCTGACGGGCTACGGTGCATAGGAATCGTAGCAATAATGAGGGTTGAACTCTAGCACACTGCGCCCTGCGCCCCATAACTATACTGAGCCCGGCATATTTTGTCAAGTTCAGTCAAGTGAAATGAACGTAAATTTTCGTCTTATATTGCAGTGTAGCTCTCACGTTTGTTATTCATATGAAGCTGTTTTTCAAGTGAATTATACGATAATGGCCTTTGTAATTGGATGTGTAAGAGGGGCAGTTTATGATTTTTCTCTAGTTTTTTCATAATTTTTTTCACATATTCTATCTTCTAACCTTTTTCTTTCTATTGTGTTCACTAATTGTGATATGTACACTCATCGACTTCACTTTTTCACGCGTGCGCCGCACACACACACACACACATATATATATATACATGTTGTCTTGCTCATAATCTACCTACAGTATGACACCAATCTCCCTCACATATACTTTCCCTCTCACACATTCTATCTCTCTCTCTCTCTCTCTCTCTCTCTCTCTCTGTCATGAACACTCACCGACTGCACTCTTTTCCGTACTCTCACTCTCGAACTCTATGTCTTACTCATATTCTCTCATACACTCTCTCACAAACTTTCTCATATATACTCTCTCTATCTCTCCCTCTCTCTCTCTCTCTCTCTCTCTCTCTCTCTGTCATGAACACTCACCGACTGCACTCTTTTCCGTACTCTCACTCTCGAACTCTATGTCTTACTCATACTCTATCATACACTCTCTCACAAACTTTCTCATATATACTCTCTCTCTCTCTCTCTCTCTGTCATGAACACTCACCGACTGCACTCTTTTCCGTACTCTCACTCTCGAACTCTATGTCTTACTCATACTCTATCATACACTCTCTCACAAACTTTCTCATATATACTCTCTCTCTCTCTCTCTCTCTCTCTCTCTCTCTGTCATGAACACTCACCGACTGCACTCTTTTCCGTACTCTCACTCTCGAACTCTATGTCTTACTCATACTCTCTCATACACTCTCTCACAAACTTCCTCATATATACTCTCTCTATCTCTCTCTCTCTCTCTCTCTCTCTCTGTCATGAACACTCACCGACTGCACTCTTTTCCGTACTCTCACTCTCGAACTCTATGTCTTACTCATATTCTCTCATACACTCTCTCACAAACTTTCTCATATATACTCTCTCTATCTCTCTCTCTCTCTCTCTCTATCTCTCTCTGTGTCATGCACATTTACTTTGATAAGCACACATACCGACTGCTCTCTTTTACACACGCAAACGCTCACACTTTATATCTTACTCACACTCTATCATACACCCTCACAAGCTCCCTCACATATATTCTCTTTCTCTATCTCTCTTAATATTATCTATCCCACATATTCTTTCTCTCACATAACACCCACTTTCTCTCTCTACTCACATCCACACACACATATACATACACGCACCACACATATACATACACACACACACATATACGTACACACGAGCACAAATTGACTTAAAATGTTTTCACTTCAAATTTACTGAGAGGTTATGTGGCTAAATGGTTAATCCGTTCACCTTGTGTTCAGAAGTTCGTCGGTTCGAATCCTGACCGCGCCGTTCTGTTCACGCGTGCATTTATTTCCAGAAAACTCTAGGGTAATTTCCGAAGCTAAGTAGTTCGGGCTTTACGCAACACTCTCGTCAGCTGGCATGTCATTTCTGCGGAGAGGGACCGAGCTATATTGGGAAACCCGGTGCAATGAAGTCAATTCTTCATCTTCAGAGCCCTTGATTGTGTCACAAACAGAAATATTCACTCCAATCTGCTTTTTCATAAAACAATGAAAGTCATCTAGACTTTGTGACTGGGGTTAACGTACTCACCTCTCGTTTCGAATGTATTTGGTTCGTTCCCCGCGAAGAGCGATCAAGACATTTTTTCAGAGATCCTGACTGATCTCAATGTAGATGATATCAAGTTTCTAGTCATATCGGAGAAGGACGATAAAATATGGGTCTTGCGTCCAAATTAACACGTAAACGAACCATTGACAATTGAAAATGTGTAATCGTAAAACACAAAACAGCCGTCAATGCAAAATTCATTAATTAGTTTTAAATACACAATTCCGAAAAATTCTTCACCATCTCAAAAATTACATCGAAGAAACTCGACGGTGGTACAAGCTCGTGCACTGCCGAAGTTTAAGAAAGAGATGAGATCACACATGGTTATTATACGGAAGTACAATTATGAATGAATGAATGAATTAATTAATTAATTAATCAATCTTTCATTTTTTTAATGAACATGTCGTGTAGCTTTAGCAGATCATAGAATATAAAATGCCTGTCACTTAATATTTCCAGACTCTAGTATGCAGGAGATAGAGGACCAATTCCTTTCTTCACTCGTAGAACATCGATCTCATGAATTGAACCCCCAACCCGTTTGTGTTCGATTCGAAAAGCGAAAGCACGCTCAACGCTTTGCGCTAATCAATCCACATCTCTTCAAAAGAACAAATATATTATCTTCACAATTTATAAGCAGTCTTCACGACAGCGGAAAGTGGTATGACGTTAGCACAGGTAATATGTAACGTAGACAAGCTAAATACGAGAGTTTTTTGTTTTAGTATAAATATATAAACTTCCTTCATCGTTTAATTCTCGCACTTTATACATTACTAACACACACGCGCGCGGGCGCGTATCCGCACTGAAACGTAAACATACGCATTCCAGAGTAATCTAACCATGCAGAGAGACATTCAAACAAAAATTACACACGTGTATACAAACACAAGGCGACACAAACACAAACATGAATGTACACACAACCAGGTTCGTACCTACATTCAAAAACACACGTACAAATAATTTCTTTTTTATACACACACTCACCCTCCCACGCTCACACACACACACACATAACCACACACACTAACACACACATGCATGAATTAATCTGATTTGTATCAGAGTTGTCATAGTTAAACTAGCGCTAGTTCGGGGGCTCTCAATCGCATGCCAGTGGGCACCATGACGCCTTTTTTAGAGTCGCCGCCGGTCATTTTAAAACGTATGTGCAGATTATGATTGTATCAAATGCTATCAAACGATAGAAGAAAACTATAGTTACGACAGAGATGATGTATCTACGCATAATGCTGGGAGTATCAAGAAGAAACCAGGTTATAAATGAAGACATGCCCGTCTGCCCAGCGTGTTCGTAGCGCTTTGGACTAGAGGTGACTATCCCTCTGTGTGTGCAGGTTCAATTCCGCGTGATGGCAGAAAAAGTCACAGAATCCCCAGATTTACGGTGTTCGCGGAGCCGAACCGAAGGGTTACGATGTCTATGACACCGAACCGAAGAGCTGAAAAGCTCAAGTGCTTCTGGATCGGGGACAAAAATTTAAAAATGAAGACATCAGGAAAACGTGGGTACAACATCATTACTAAACTTCATCAAGAAACAACAAATTAACTGATACGGACACGTAAGCAGATTACCAACAGACAGTGCGCCTCAAAGAGCTAGCCGGCCGGCTGCCAAAGCAAACGACCGGCCATCCAAAAGGATAACCTCAGAGATAACAGAGATGACGAAAGACACTGTTCCTGAAGGCATTTTAGTACCTATGTGTTACCAGGGACCTCAGTTGCCGAAACTTTCAAAGAGAACAAAGAATAGTAACACTGTGACCTACAAGACATGTCATAAAAGGAGACTATCTCTCTCTCTCTCTCTCTCTCTCGTTCTTTCTTTGTCGGCCATTTTTATCATTCTTTTTTGTGATATATAAACAGCTGTTGCCGAGATGTGTTTTACATCACATCGTTCAGTACGATTTGGAGATCTAGTGCTTGTCCTTCGGTGAAGTGTCCGATTTCAACCAGCGTTTACTGGGTTCGCTCTCCGTTAGCCTTAGACTGTCCCCAGCCAACCTGCAAGACTAAGACGACTGAGGTAGGGGCCTAGGGAAGCTACTCTAGCAAATAAAAAGCGTCGCTGAAATCGGATGTGCTGGCCTACTTGTAGGTGCGTAACTGGCACAACGTACAGTCGCTCTGAGGCTAGGATCACATGAAATGAAAATCGTAGCATATCCTTTACAAGACGTAGCCATCAACCACAGTAAACGAGGCGTTGATTTTCTAGGCACCACTTATACGTTCAGTAGCAAATCACACAGAGTGGTTAGCAAGTGGTCGATATGGAGAGATCGAAGAAGAAAAAGAAGACCGTTCTAGAAATATCTTCTTATCCTGAAACTGTCAAGCAAAATAGGATTGAAGAATTGAAAGAAAGTAGATGTCACACACAATGAAAGAAAGAAAGTAGATGTCACACACAATGAAAGAAAGAAAGTGGATGTCACACACAATGAAAGAAAGTAGATAATGAAAGAAAGTAGATGTCACACACAATGAAAGAAAGAAAGTAGATGTCACACACAATGAAAGAAAGAAAGTAGATGTCACACACAATGAAAGAAAGAAAGTAGATGTCACACACAATGAAAGAAAGAAAGTAGATGTCACACACAATGAAAGAAAGTAGATGTCACACATAATGAAAGAAAGTAGATAATGAAAGAAAGTAGATGTCACACATAATGAAAGAAAGAAAGTAGATGTCACACACAATGAAAGAAAGTAGATAATGAAAGAAAGTAGATGTCACACATAATGAAAGAAAGAAAGTGGATGTCACACACAATGAAAGAAAGTAGATAATGAAAGAAAGTAGATGTCACACATAATGAAAGAAAGAAAGTAGATGTCACACACAATGAAAGAAAGAAAGTAGATGTCACACACAATGAAAGAAAGTAGATATCACACACAATGAAAGAAAGTAGATATCACACACAATGAAAGAAAGTAGATGTCACACACAATGAAAGAAAGAAAGTAGATGTCACACACAATGAAAGAAAGAGAGTAGATGTCACACACAATGAAAGAAAGAAAGTAGATGTCACACACAATGAAAGAAAGAAAGTAGATGTCACACACAATGAAAGAAAGAAAGTAGATGTCACACACAATGAAAGAAAGAAAGTAGATGTCACACACAATGAAAGAAAGTAGATATCACACACAATGAAAGAAAGTAGATGTCACACACAATGAAAGAAAGTAGATATCACACACAATGAAAGAAAGAAAGTAGATGTCACACACAATGAAAGAAAGAAAGTAGATGTCACACACAATGAAAGAAAGTAGATATCACACACAATGAAAGAAAGTAGATATCACACACAATGAAAGAAAGTAGATGTCACACACAATGAAAGAAAGAAAGTAGATGTCACACACAATGAAAGAAAGAAAGTAGATGTCACACACAATGAAAGAAATAAAGTAGATGTCACACACAATGAAAGAAAGAAAGTAGATGTCACACACAATGAAAGAAAGAAAGTAGATGTCACACACAATGAAAGAAAGAAAGTAGATGTCACACACAATGAAACTGTGAAGTAAAATAAGATTGGAGAATTGAAAGAAAGTAGATGTCACACAAAATTAAACTGTGAAGTAAAATAGGATTTGAAGAATTGAAAGAAAGTAGATGTCACACACAATGAAAGAAAGAAAGTAGATGTCACACACAATGAAAGAAAGAAAGTAGATGTCACACACAATGAAAGAAAGAAAGTAGATGTCACACATAATGAAAGAAAGTAGATAATGAAAGAAAGTAGATGTCACACACAATGAAACAGAAATCTTTAGATGTTTACACGGTACAAACACTGAAATTATTCACCAGTTATCTGCATACTTGTAACTTTCTGTTTGTTGTATGATTGATTGATTGATAGGACCATCTTCGTTGCACTTCAGTGAGTAACCATGTGTGATGTGATCTCTTTCTTATACACGAAGGTCTCATCTGCAGTGCATGAACTCTGTAGCACCGGCGAGGGTTCCCGATGTAATTTTTAAGATGGTGAAGATATTTTGTACAAATTTAATCTTTTTCCAACGAATTTTGCTCAGGCAGCGGTGTTTCAGCCTGCTCGTCTCAATTTTGAACTGTCAATGGTTCTTTTAGTGGTCGAATTGAACACGGGACCCACATTTTATCGTTCATTTCCGATAGGACTAGAAACATGATCTCCCCTACACTCAGATCAAGGGTCTCTGAAAAAATATCTCGATTGCTCCACGAGAGAGGGAACCGAGTAACTATGGAACGAGAGGCGAGCACGTAACCTCAACGTCACATAGATTCTCTGAAGTAAAACAATAAAACAACACTCTCTAACCTCAACGTAACTTTTAACTCTTAGGACTCTTCTGTAACACTTATTCCATGTTAGTGTTTTCTATGCATTGTCTTGGAAGGTAGTCTGCCATTGTTTTCCATCCTGTCACGTTTCACACGTTGTAAACTCTGAAATTCTTCACCAATTATATGCATACTTGTAACTTTCTGTTTGTAACAATAAGAGAACATGTTTTCTTCTAGACACTAAGTGTCATATCACAAGAAACAGAAAAACACAATTACACTAAATGGAAGAATTAAGATATTATTCCACTTTTATTTTCCAATCCTTGTTCTCTTAGTTTCTCCCAGAGATGAACAGAAGAAGTAATTTTTGAAAACGATTGAAAATTGATGGAAGTTTGAGAAGATCACACAATGTATATTTTTTTGTGGTTCTGGAAAAAGTGGTGTCAGAAGGTGGTTTGTGGGGAGATTAGTGTGGAGAGAGGCTATGTTAGTTAGTGTGGGTAAAGTAAAGTGTTTTGTTAAGTTGAGTGGTGTGGTGTGGGGGAAGATGAGGAAGGGATAGGAAGAGGGTATTGTTGTTGAATGTGAGATGGTGTTGTGTGGGGATCGATTGAATGATGTGAGGAGAAATGAGAATGTAGTTTAAGGGAAAATGTGTGGGTGTGATGGGAGAAAAGAGGATTTGTGGTGTCATAGAAAGAGTGTGGGTGAGATGTTGTAAAGTGTATTTATGATATAACTGGATAGATGAGTGCGAGATAGTGTGGTTGTGGTGTGGATTAACTGTATTGTTAAGTGGGTGAAATAGTGCGGTGTGGTGTGGGTGAAATAGTGCGGTGTGGTGTGGGTGAAATATTGCTTCTACTGCAGTTATTTCTACTGTTTTTGTTATTATTGCTGTTGTATATATTATGTACGCTAATACTTCTGTTGCTGTTGCTGTTGTAGATATTATGTACGCTACTACTTCTGTTGCTGTTGCTGTTGTAGATATTATGTACGCTACTACTTCTGTTGCTGTTGCTGTTGTAGATATTATGTACGCTACTACTTCTGTTGCTGTTGCTGTTGTAGATATTATGTACGCTAATACTTCTGTTGCTGTTGCTGTTGTAGTTTTAGCTGCAGATGCTGTTGTGGTTGTTTAAGTTGCTGTGGTTAAATTTTAAATACTGTTGTTTATGTTGATTCTTCTGTTGCTTATGTTGCTAACAATATTAATGTTGTTATATGTGGTATTTTTTTTTTATTTCTTCAACTGTTGTTCTTCTTTCTATTACTGTTACTGTTGCTTATTCTTGTTGTTGTGACTGTTGTTTATTTAGTAGGTAAAGCTTGCGCTGTTGTTGACTTATTTGGCGTTGTTATTATTGCTGTTTAGTTAGCAGTTATGTTTGCTATTTATTACTCTAATGTTGATTTTGCTACATTTGTTGCGATTTTTGCTATTTTGTTTTGGCTATTGTTGCAGGATTGTCTACGATTCAACTCAGTCATGATATCTGACACACATATAACTAAGCGGCACTTTTATACACGACTCCTGCTGCGTAGCTCACTCACAACACAGATTTTGCCACCAATAGGTTACCACTTGCAAGAAATTGCCAACGAACGTCAAATATTGATATGAGTCATGCATGAGACGTCTGCACGTGTGTACAGCTCTCTCAAACATAGCTCTCTCTCTCTCTCTGTGTATATAATTTGATGTATATTGTCTCTCCTCCCGCCCCCTTTCCCACCATAACAAAATAGTAATTAGATATAAGATTCATTTATATTTTGTGAACAATCATCTAGTTATTTTTTTTAATTTATTTTTTTTTGCCAAAAAAAAAAAGGGGTTACTTACATTATTTGAGTTGAAATTTGAAAAAATTCGAACGAAATGGACAATCTAAAGTAAGAAATGATCATTATCGTACAACTGGGTGATCTATTCCGGTAGAGAAAGTGGAGAAATCGAATGTCTCTCTAGTTAAGTGGTTAAGTGGTTAAGCGCTCTGAACGTTGTGAGTTCGAATCCGGACCGTGCCGTTATGTTCACGGCTGCATTTTTTCTGAGACCTCCTAGATTTGTTGCCGGAGATACGGTGTTCGTGCTTTGTGCAATGCTCTCGGCAATTAGCGTGCCATTTCTGTGGAGAGGGACCCAGTCATATGTGGTAAAACCCGGTGCAATGAAGTCAATTCTTCGGCTTTAGACCCTCAAGTGGAGAAAGAGAAGATGTATGTGAGAGAGACAGAACAGGAGAAATAGTAAGAGAGAAAGAGAAGATGTATGCTAGAGAGACAGAACAGGAGAAATAGTGAGAGAGGAAGAGATGTATGAGAGAGACAGAACAGAAGAAATAGTGAGAGAGAAAGAGAAGATGTATGTGAGAGAGACAGAACAAGAGAAATAGTGAGAGAGGAAGAGAAGATGTATGTGAGAGAGACAACAGGAGAAATAGTAAGAGAGGAAGAGAAGATGTATGCGAGAGGGACAGAACAGGAGAAATAGTGAGAGAGAAAGAGAAGATGTATGTGAGAGAGACAGAACAGAAGAAATAGTGAGAGAGAAAGAGAAGATGTATGTGAGAGAGACAGAACAGAAGAAATAGTGAGAGAGAAAGAGAAGATGTATGTGAGAGAGACAGAACAGAAGAAATAGTGAGAGAGAAAGAGAAGATGTATGTGAGAGAGACAGAACAGGAGAAATAGTAAGAGAGGAAGTGAAAGAAAATGAGAGAAAGGAGAGAATGTGAGAAACATAGAGAGAGAGAGAGAGAGAGAGAGAAAGAGATGAACAGAGCAAGAAAACACGATATCAGTAGTATGGAAGAAAGAAAAGAAAGAATCACACAAAAAGAATAGAACTTAAGTTGCCATAGTGACTATTCTCCAATGACTTCCGGTAACATAACAATTTCCTTGCTACACAAAGTGCCTACGTATCTAATAAGCAAGGTAAAAAACATGGCGTTAGATGGGCGTTATTGACAATATATGTACAATATATCTCCTTCAACAAGTCTGTAGTATGTCTTGGAGGGCGCAGGGCTGAGGGAAGGGGGGAGGATGTTGAGAATAAATGAAAGAGCTTCTCATCATCTAGAGACGGAGGGGGTTAGAAAAAAAAAGATGAAAAAACAAGGGGACGGAATGTGAAGAAAATAGAATTGCTTAGCTGTGGATGTTAGCGAAGATTGAAATAAAATATTCTAGCAACAACAAAGAACGTAACGAACTGAAGAGAACAAGCGTGTTAGTTATGGTATATGTGAGTACAAAAGATTCTAATTACCTGCTGGTTCAAGACTTCAGACATATACTATAGCCAGCGGGAAAGTGAAAGACAAAAAACGAACGTTATAGCTTGTTTATTCACGTAGACCTGGTCTTGTTTTAACTAGGACCCAAAATTGTTCCGGAACACGGATACATGTTTCGCATGAATAAGCATAACAATGGAAGCAGGGTATAGTCACTGACAGTCAGATAAACATCATTAAAGATAAGGATACGCACACAAAGTGGAGCAGTAGATGTGATGACATGAATTCGAATTTACGTCCAAGAAAAGTATGTTGTATGATTGTTGTGGATATAAATAATAATAAACGTAAATCTATCTGATCCATCTAAAGCACAGGTTATCAACAAAGTTCGCCAAAGTTCGCCACTCTTTCTGTGCTGCGACATTCCGAGGGTTTTCAGTTCATACTCACACTCGATTTTCAATACGTGAGGAAAGAAATTGGCCCTCCTACGTCTTGCACAATTTCTCTAGTCTGTGACGTTCCTGACGCTTAGGAAAGCAACAAGTGCACACCATTATTCTCTGTTCTTGCCTGTCCTCTGTCTTGTGTTCCAGCTAGGATTCATTTCTTTCAGATCTTGTTCTACGGTTCTCAGTCTTGTGTTCCAATTAGGATTCATTTCTTTCAGATCTTGTTCTACGGTTCTCAGTCTTGTGTTCCAGTTAGGATTCTTTTCTTTCAGATCTTGTTCTACGGTTCTCAGTCTTGTGTTCCAGTTAGGATTCTTTTCTTTCAGATCTTGTTCTACGGTTCTCAGTCTTCTGTTCCAATTAGGATTCTTTTCTTTCAGATCTTGTTCTACGGTTCTCAGTCTTGTGTTCCAGTTAGGATTCTTTTCTTTCAGATCTTGTTCTACGGTTCTCAGTCTTGTGTTCCAGCTAGGATTCTTTTCTTTCAGATCTTGTTCTACAGTTCTCAGTCTTGTGTTCCAATTAGGATTCTTTTCTTTCAGATCTTGTTCTACGGTTCTCAGTCTTGTGTTCCAGCTAGGATTCTTTTCTTTCAGATCTTGTTCTACGGTTCTCAGTCTTGTGTTCCAATTAGGATTCATTTCTTTCAGATCTTGTTCTACGGTTCTCAGTCTTGTGTTCCAGCTAGGATTCTTTTCTTTCAGATCTTGTTCTACTGTTCTCAGTCTTGTGTTCCAATTAGGATTCATTTCTTTCAGATCTTGTTCTACGGTTCTCAGTCTTGTGTTCCAATTAGGATTCTTTTCTTTCAGATCTTGTTCTACGGTTCTCAGTCTTGTGTTCCAGCTAGGATTCTTTTCTTTCAGATCTTGTTCTACTGTTCTCAGTCTTGTGTTCCAGTTAGGATTCATTTCTTTCAGATCTTGTTCTACTGTTCTCCTCGAGGTTGTTTTGGATCTTCTCCATGTTTGTTTACCCTCCGATATCCATCCCAGTGCAGATTTCCTGAAACAGTTAGTCTCCATGTTTGTTTACCCTCCGGTATCCATCCCAGTGCAGATTTCCTAAAACAGTTAGTCTCCATGTTTGTTTACCCTCCGGTATCCATCCCAGTGCAGATTTCCTGAAACAGTTAGTCTTCATGTTTGTTTACCCTCCGGTATCCATCCCAGTGCAGATTTCATGAAACAGTCTCCATGCGTATCACACATCCGATCCATCTCCAGTGTCTCTTTTTCCTGATAGAAAAAAGGGAAATAAGCGTGTTGGGCCGCTGTAGCAGGGGACGAGATTTGGAGACAGAGATCAACAATGTAAAGAGCTGGGGGGGAGCTGCAGGAGATAGCTAGAGATAGGAAGACTTGACATGAATTGGTTAAAGCCCTATGCCCTAATCTGGGTTTAAAAAAAGGCAGAGAGAGAGAGAGCAAGGGGAAGACATAGATACAATAGGGAGGGAAGCATCAGAAGAAAGTTGGCAAGCAGAAGTCTGGCAGAGTGTACCATCAAAAAACAAAGAACAGAACTTGTTGACGAGCCTTAACATCCACCTTGTGATGCCGAGACAGTACATCGTTGATTGACTGGTTGAATCAGTGATTGATTGAGATAGCAAATAATCCGTAAACACCGAGGTCAGACTAGTGTACATAGAAAGCAAAAACAGTCTTACAGTTACCTAGATGGCAATGAATTTGAGAAGATCAATAAAAGACGATATTACAAAACTGTATTATGCAACAGCAAATGACAAATAAATCAAGAAATATCATCTTGTCTGAATGATATATAGAGATCCAGGGAATGAGAATTGCTATCTTTTGTCTGTATTTATTGAAATATATAGAGAACTTGTAGAATGGATTAGTGTTGTGAGTTATGGAAGTCGATGAGTAAGTGAAAGATTAGGCAATGTCTCAGGGCTCAGACGATTCAATGTACCGTGTCCATATCAATGATTGACTGTAATGGCGCCCGTGAGTTGCCTGGGTTCACAAAGAGAGAAAAGAATAGTAACACTCACCCGAGTGGTTACCGGGGTCCAAATTTGGGGTGTAAAGAATTGAACCACTGTTACCTGCCACGCATGTCGTAAGAGGCGACTAAGGAGGTTTGGCTGAAATCGGATGCACATGTTCTAAACGTGTAGAAGTCTATGCGTTTAGGGGCCTACCAAACCAATGTGCAACGTATACACGTTCTTGGCAAAGATCAAACATATCACAAAGAGTGATTAAAATTGGTCGTAAAGAACGAACGCAAAGAAGAAGAAGAAGAATAGCCATACTGTGACCTACAGGGCATCTCTTCTTCTTCTTCTTCTTTTTCTTTGAACGCTCTATATCGACCACTTGTTAAACAACTCTTTGTGATTTGTATGTGATCTGACGTATGTTATTTATGTGCGATCGTACGCTGTGTCAGTAATGCGCATACAAGTAGGTCAGGTCAGCACATTCGATTTCTGTGTCGCATTTTTATTTACTTCATTCGATTAAGCGTCAGCAGACCAAGAAGAAGATGGCTACAAGATATTAAAGAAACCATGAACATGACCATCGACGAAGTGGGTGAACTGGCTAGAGACAGAGTGAATTTCAGATGCGCTGCAAAGAGAGCAACGTCCTATAAAGGATACGCACCTTGGTGATGATGATAGCTTCCCTAGGCCCCTACCTCAGTCGCCTCTTACGACATGCCTTGTACGTCACAGTGTTACTATTCTTTGCACCCCTTGCGGGATTCAGCATCCCACTTATCCAGCCTTAACTCCCCAACAGTCGATGCTTTCGAGATACAAGCCTATCCGCTCTCACGTTGTTGCGAGCACCCACATGACCAGGATAACACTAAGAATCCCATAGACTAATTGAACACACACACACAAACAATTTTACTCCAATACAATGGATACAAAGCAAAAATACCGACCACGCAAAAGGTGGATATCAGAGATAACAGTGGCTACGAAAGACACTATTTATAAAACGCACACGCTCGTTCTATAAATTTCTTCTTTTCCTGACGCTGTGAGACAAAACAAGAGTGGAGAAAAGAACAGAAAATAAAGAAGAATAAAAACAACGTTGATGTGCTGAAAGGGATGATTGTATAGAAGAAACTTGATATCAACAAAAGACCGATGATATCATCAATTTGTTGGATGATTCCTTCATATCTCGTAATGTGATGAAAAATAACACATATTAGTCTGTTACCAAAAAAAAAAAAATGTGAGAATTACTTCTATGTTTGTTGCTGTCAACAGCTGTGAATAATCCATTTTCTTTTTGTCTAACCGGCTAACGTCTTATAACATTGCGGGAAGTTTATGCTCCCGTTGTTGGACCAATCATCCTACCGATGTTGTTGCTAGCCCCTGTGGTTGTAGCAGTTCTTTGATGTTGTTTTTCAATCTTTTCCAAAACCTTTCTTGTGCTTTCATTATCAGAGTATCTTCTACTTCTTACACAAAGTGATTATTATTAAAATGAATTTTACTTTCATAAGATCTTTCATCCCAGTTCCATCTCTTGTCTGCTCGAATATCCCACATCATCTCTTGTCTGCTCCAATATCCATCATCATTGTAGTCAACAAAAACTGACAATTACTTCTCATTACCCGAGACTCTAGAACTTGCTAAATTGTTCATCTGATCTCCTACATCCTCATATCTATAATGTCTACAACACATTATTGTGTTGCAGTGTTTAAGGTAAGATCTGAAGAGTTGAATTAGAACTAAAGAAATTGCTTCAAATGAGGAACAAACAAATGTGGAGTACGTGTGATTGTCTGTTTGATGGTAATAAAATATTATATATCTTTAGAAGTCAAGATGTCTCATATGTATGTTGATTTTTGAAAAATCTCGTTATTGCTTATAATAACCATGGTTTTGTAGCAGTGTAGGGCAGATAACCAATAACCTATTATGTTGGCAATGGATTGGACATACATTGAGACATATTGGACATATATATATATATATATATATATATATATATATATATATAAGGCTACTTACAGTGTTTACGCAGAATGCTGGGTGTAACAAGAAGAGACCGGTTGAGAAATGAAGACATCAGGAAAAAGTGGGTACAGCATCAGTTCTAGACTTCATCAAGAAACAACAAATTAAATGGTTCAGCCACGTAAGCAGATTACCATCAGACAGTGCACCTCAAAGAGCAATGCTGCTCCGATACAATGGGTACAAAGCAAAAGGCCGGCCACGAAAAAGATGGACCTCAGAGATAACGGAGGCGACGAAAGAGACTATTTACAAAGCGCATACTAGGGCCCGTTTTAGAAATCTCTTCCTGATCTGACGCTGTGAGGCATACAGGATTCGAGAAAGAAAGAAGAAAGAAAGACAGTGGCGTACACACATCTAGCAAAATTATGTTTCCAAAATGAGTAATCAAGTAAATATTAGCATAATGAGGCTAGAGAGTGAAATATTATTGTTGCACAATGTCACAGAAGAATAAATCGTTGTAGTACAAAGTTAGAGAAAAGTGTTGTAGTACAAAGTTAGAGAGAAGAAAAGTGTTGTAGTACAAAGTTAGAGAAAAGTGTTGTAGTACAAAGTTAGAGAGAAGAAAAGTGTTGTAGTACAAAGTTAGAGAAAAGTGTTGTAGTACAAAGTTAGAGAAAAGTGTTGTAGTACAAAGTTAGAGAGAAGAAAAGTGTTGTAGTACAAAGTTAGAGAGAAGAAAAGTGTTGTAGTACAAAGTTAGAGAGAAGAAAAGTGTTGTAGTACAAAGTTAGAGAAAAGTGTTGTAGTACAAAGTTAGAGAGGAGAAAAGTGTTGTAGTACAAAGTTAGAGAAAAGTGTTGTTGTACAAAGTTAGAGAGAAGTGTTGTTGTACAAAGTTAGAGAGAAGTGTTGTTGTACAAAGTTAGAGGGAAGAGAAGTGTTGTAGTACAAAGTTAGAGAGAAGAAAAGTGTTGTAGTACAAAGTTAGAGAGAAGAAAAGTGTTGTAGTACAAAGTTAGAGAGAAGAAAAGTGTTGTTGTACAAAGTTAGAGAGAAGAAAAGTGTTGTAGTACAAAGTTAGAGAGAAGAAAAGTGTTGTAGTACAAAGTTAGAGAGAAGAAAAGTGTTGTTGTACAAAGTTAGAGAGAAGAAAAGTGTTGTAGTACAAAGTTAGAGAAAAGTGTTGTAGTACAAAGTTAGAGAAAAGTGTTGTTGTACAAAGTTAGAGAGAAGTGTTGTTGTACAAAGTTAGAGAGAAGTGTTGTTGTACAAAGTTAGAGAGAAGAAAAGTGTTGTAGTACAAAGTTAGAGAGAAGAAAAGTGTTGTAGTACAAAGTTAGAGAAAAGTGTTGTTGTACAAAGTTAAAGAGAAGAAAAGTGTTGTAGTACAAAGTTAGAGAGAAGAAAAGTGTTGTAGTACAAAGTTAGAGAAAAGTGTTGTTGTACAAAGTTAGAGAAAAGTGTTGTTGTACAAAGTTAGAGAGAAGAAAAGTGTTGTAGTACAAAGTTAGAGAGAAGAAAAGTGTTGTAGTACAAAGTTAGAGAAAAGTGTTGTAGTACAAAGTTAGAGAGAAGAAAAGTGTTGTTGTACAAAGTTAGAGAGAAGAAAAGTGTTGTAGTACAAAGTTAGAGAGAAGAAAAGTGTTGTTGTACAAAGTTAGAGAGAAGAAAAGTGTTGTAGTATAAAGTTAGAGAGAAGAAAAGTGTTGTAGTACAAAGTTAGAGAAAAGTGTTGTTGTACAAAGTTAGAGAGAAGAAAAGTGTTGTAGTACAAAGTTAGAGAAAAGTGTTGTAGTACAAAGTTAGAGAAAAGAAAAGTGTTGTAGTATAAAGTTAGAGAGAAGAAAAGTGTTGTAGTACAAAGTTAGAGAGGAGAAAAGTGTTGTAGTACAAAGTTAGAGAGAAGAAAAGTGTTGTAGTACAAAGTTAGAGAGAAGAAAAGTGTTGTAGTGCAAAGTTAGAGAGAAGAAAAGTGTTGTAGTATAAAGTTAGAGAGAAGTGTTGTTGTACAAAGTTAGAGAAAAGTGTTGTTGTACAAAGTTAAAGAGAAGTGTTGTTGTTATACAAAGTTAGAGAAAAGTGTTGTTGTACAAAGTTAGAGAAAAGTGTTGTAGTACAAAGTTAGAGTAAAGTGTTGTTGTACAAAGTTAGAGAGAAGAAAAGTGTTGTTGTACAAAGTTAGAGAGAAGAAAAGTGTTGTAGTACAAAGTTAGAGAGAAGAAAAGTGTTGTTGTACAAAGTTAGAGAGAAGAAAAGTGTTGTAGTACAAAGTTAGAGAAAAGTGTTGTAGTACAAAGTTAGAGTAAAGTGTTGTTGTACAAAGTTAGAGAGAAGAAAAGTGTTGTTGTACAAAGTTAGAGAGAAGAAAAGTGTTGTAGTACAAAGTTAGAGAAAAGTGTTGTAGTACAAAGTTAGAGAAAAGTGTTGTAGTACAAAGTTAGAGAGAAGAAAAGTGTTGTTGTACAAAGTTAGAGAGAAGAAAAGTGTTGTAGTATAAAGTTAGAGAGAAGAAAAGTGTTGTAGTACAAAGTTAGAGAGAAGTGTTGTTGTACAAAGTCATAAGTGAAGAAACCAATCTAGCTTAAGATCAGATGTCAGGTAAGCGCTGTAGAGGGAGGTCATAGGTCAAATTAATGTTGTTAGACAAGGTATAAACAGAGATATAGTCAGCGATGTATTACGATGTTATAGGTTAGATGTTAGAACTTAAAGGTTAGAGGTTAGAGGTTAGATAAACTTTTCAAGATGGGATCATCATGTTTTTTTTTCAAGTTTTGCAAAACAAAAACAGACGTTAGGATAAAGTTGTAGGACGAGGTTACAATTCAAGCAGTTCTTGCTGAATATGAACATAAACCATTTCTTCTTCTTCAGCGATCTCTGGTCATGCGATGATTTTACTGTGAACCACAAACTGGGCATCAGCTTGAGGTCTGCCAGGTTTCCTTTTTCAGCGATCTCTGGTCATGCGCTTAGTTTACTGTGGACCACAAACTGGGCAGTCAGCTTGAGGTCTGTCAGGTTTCCCAAAGCTTAGTTTTTATGTCAACTGGGTTTGCGCACATGTTGTTTCTCAGCTCACACAGGAGAGGGCAGTCTTGCAGAACATGCTCCGGTGTCTGTTTCGCCAGTTGACACTGGCAGAGAGCTGTCTGACTTATTCCTAGTCTATGTAAGCGTTTGTTGAGTCTGCAGTGTCCGGTACGTAGGCGAAATATAATGACCTGGTCTGTTCTACTTAGGTCTTTGATGAAGTCTTTTCCATAATCATATCCAGTGTTTGTCTTCCAGTCTACTGCAGATTTTCTCTGTATGAGGGTTTTGATCTCCTGAAAAGACGGGTTGGTAAATTTGCTCTTTGGCATTTCTTCCTTGGCCAAGACATATGCACTCTCATTGCCTGCAATGCCACAGTGAGATGGAATCCACTGCAAGTGAATCATTTAAGTAAGTAAGCATGCATTTGAAACTTACCGAAATTTGTTATGGTACCACAAGATGTTTGGCTCGGGGTTGCCAGTGACTTGACATTTAAGTATGATGTCTACTCCTAGTGTTATCTCTTCTTTTCTTGGACGCTTGAGAGAAACCTCACATTTATCTTCAAGCCCTGGAAGCAGACAATAATAACAACAATAAGTGTTTACTTAATTTATTTTTTCTAATTTATTTTTATAACAATAGTTTGTTTATTACTTATAACAATTTATAAGTTTACGAAAGGTCAGTGCACAATTTTTCGACTCCGAAACCAATACATTTTTTTTTAAATAAAGGAACCATATTTGTACGACGTGGTATATAGGTTAAATCTGTGTTAGGCTCGTATTTTTCATTGACCGTCGGCACACACGATGGGGGATGTGGTCAAGATCACACCAGCCGCCATTGCTTCCCAGTGCTTTTCCTGGTACACAATTGAGAGTGGGTCGACCAGAGAGATGTTAAGGTCGGAAAATGTCAGGAAGATCCTTCTTCCTCAAGGACCAGATAAATGGAACGCATTATACGGAACAAAAAGAAAACAACTTACATAGCAGTGACTCGAAGGGCAGGAGCCCAAGTGCAGCTGGACCATGAAGAAGAAGAAGAATTTGTACAGTATTAATCCAGAAATTAAACTTAAACATCAAGTTTCACCGTGGCTCTAGTTTTGATTTCTCTACGCAAGGCGCGTCTGAAGCTAAAGCGGTAGTGAGCTTGATCACAAACCCAAGCGTACCTGGTTCAAACCCACGGTGGGCAAGTTTGGAAGCAAATTCGTTTCCGTGGGATTTTAACAAAAGGTAAAAATAGACCTCCCCGTTCAGAAAGCAATGGCAAACTACTGAGCGTTTAAGTGGTGCCTAGAAAATCAACGACTCGTTTACTGTGGTTGATGGCTACGTCCTGTAAATAATATGCCACGATTTTCATTCTACGCAAGGTATGAGAGCGGCCATAGCAGTGTTGTTAGTGCACTTGCTTAGTAAGTGCGTAGTAACAAGATTAAATCTACCAGTTAAAATGAGATTTTTTCCGATCGTAACGGCTCCTAATTCAATCCAGCCACAGTTGAGTACCAGAGAAAAGCTAGGAAGTAAAGACGGCCGACGGGAAGATGACATCACCCCCTCCCTCTCCTGTCCCCACCCCATCGCTTTCTGTTGATCAAAGAAAAAACTCGGATACACCAAATTTTGTTTCCTAATATGAACCACTTTCGCTGATCTATTGATTAATTGGGACATCTTTCGGATTATACCCTAAACTCAAATATGAAGTCAGAGTCATTGAGGATTATCCTCTAAACTCAAATATTAAGTCAGAGTCATTGAGGATTATTCTAATCATTGACAGTAGCAACTTCTAAGACTTCGCTGTTGTCAAGATGATCCAGCTTTTGTCACCCCCTTGGGTTCATGAGTTGCTTTGAGGAGTGGGACCTAATGTATGGACAGCATCAACATTGTGTAACAATATCACAAGGAAAATCGAATCGACAGCAAATCATCCTCCACTCTCCTAATCGTCTTTCGAAATGACCATTATTCCATCATTTATTACATGTGTAAATTGTGTCCATTTTCTAAGTATGTAGTCTTCTCATTTGTTTCGGATGGATGCCGTCGGTGCACTTGATAAGCGGGTTTATTTGGGTTCCCAGCAAGTATGTCACGAGGGCGCTGATGGAGTTCATATTTGTTTGCTTTCTACTTACGTTTGGCATAAGGGTATTTTTAGGAGGATTTTTGTTTTTGCTTTCTTCTTACGTTCGGTATAAGGGTATTTTTAGGAGGATTTTTGTTTTTGCTTTCTTCTTACGTTCGGTATAAGGGTATTTTTAGGAGGATTTTGTTTTGCTTTCTTCTTACGTTCGGTATAAGGGTATTTTTAGGAGGATTTTTGTTTTTGCTTTCTTCTTACGTTCGGTATAAGGGTATTTTTAGGAGGATTTTTGTTTTCGCTTTATACTTACGTTCGGCATAAGGGTATTTTAGGAGGATCTTTGTTTTTCATCTTTCAACAGATATGTCATCCATCAATCAAGTGCCATGCCTGAAGGTGTAGGCGATCACGTCTCTCCACAACTCTCTTTGCTTGGTGCATGTAATCAGTTCTGACATCGATCTTTTGTCGAAGCACGATGTCAGGCCATCCAACATCTTCTCCCTTTGTCTTCCACGATCTCTTCTTCCTGAATTTTACCTGTAGTCACCAAATGTTCTAAACCTTCTCTTCGCATTGTATGCCAGAAGAACCCCGATTGCCGGATTATTATTCTTTTGATAAGGTTTCTTTGTGTGCAGGCCTGATTTAAAACTTCCTCATTTGTTTTCTTCGCTGTCCATGGAATTTTCAGCACTCCTGTAAAACCACATCTCTGTGACTTCCAGTGATCTTATTGATTGCTTGTTCATATGTCATAAGAGCGCTAATGTTTAACATCTTTAGTTTTCATCATGAATGCTGTGAGGGCGCTGATATGGTCATTTTTTAAATTCTTCACAATTGTTTAAGTCCTATCGCAAGGGCGCTGATAGGACAATCTTCTTTATTCTTCAACATGTACGCCGTGAGGGCGCTAATAGGACAATCTTCTTTATTCTTCAACATGTGCGCCATGAGGGCGCTAATATGACAATCTTCTTTATTCTTCAACATGTACGCCGTGAGGGCGCTAATATGACAATCTTCTTTATTCTTCAACATGTACGCCGTGAGGGCGCTAATATGACAATCTTCTTTATTCTTCAACATGTGCGCCGTGAGGGCGCTAATATGACAATCTTCTTTATTCTTCAACATGTACGCCGTGAGGGCGCTAATATGACAATCTTCTTTATTCTTCAACATGTGCGCCGTGAGGGCGCTAATAGGACAATCTTCTTTATTCTTCAACATGTGCGCCGTGAGGGCGCTAATAGGACAATCTTCTTTATTGTTCAACATGTGCGCCGTGAGGGCGCTAATAGGACAATCTTCTTTATTCTTCAACATGTACGCCGTGAGGGCGCTAATATGACCATCTGTGAATAGCTTCTTTTTTTACAGCTTGATCTTTTTTGTAGATTGATGAAAGGACATAATAATGAAATAATAGAATGAAGTAGAAAAACAAAAAAATAAAAATGAAAGAAGAAAGACAATGAAATTAGAAAATGAAAATGAAAGAAATAATAACAACAAAAAAAAAGATAAAAAATAATTTAAAAAGGAACAAAACAAAATAAGAAGAAGAAAAAGAGTGACAAAAAAGAAAGAAGCAAAAATGAAGGAAAATGAAAGAAGTAAAAATGAAGGAAAATGAAAGAAGCAAAAATGAAGGAAAATGAAAGAAGTAAAAATGAAGGAAAATGAAAGAAGCAAAAATGAAGGAAAAAGAAAGAAGCAAAAATGAAGGAAAATGAAAGAAGAATAAAGAAGTTGAAAGATTGAGAATGAAGCAGAATAATAATAGAAGGAATAATAGTTTGTCAATTCCTCGTGAATATCTCATATCTGGACATTGTTGACATCATCTATGTTGTTACATCCCCTCTGTCTAAACAAGTGTACGCCTCTGCACCAATATACACCTGAATAACACCTGGAGATCTGTCAACAAATCTACGGGCTTTCATTATTTAGCCAACAAATCTACGGGCTTTCATTATTTAGCCAACATATTATTTCTTATATATCTGTATTATTACTTTCGTCTATCAAGCTGACAACAGAAAATTCTGCTGAGTTCAAACAATAGAGTTACTACTTATCACCATATCTACCTGTGAAGAATCCGAGGGGGTGTCCTGTCTCGTTTCGGTCCCGTGTGGTAAAATATTGGATCCGTTATCTTCTCCAGTTGCCAACAAAACAGGCTTTATCAAGTATCAAGGAATACTATACGTTGTTCACGAATAAAACCGAAGGAATTATCACAGCGGTGGGAAAAGAAAACAGTTTGAGAAAACAGACGGAAGGGTAGGTAAAGAGAGGTCTGGGGTATTACGTGGGATTCCAGAATACATTTGAATGTCCATGCGTTACAGGTAACTAAAAACAGCGGGCAGGTGTGGAATTATAAAAACAGAAGTTAAGGTCACTTTATTCGACGTTACTGCATTCAGTACATACTAATCGAGGCTCTGTGTGCGGCAACAGAGTTTGACAAACAGTTCTGGAAATTGAGTGAGTTTTGGTAGATTTCTCGGAGGTTTGAATTTTTTTCATTGACTAACCAAGCCAGTCATTCATTTATATTTAGGTTAACTGGTCAGCAGACCATATATGGTATTGATTGCGGTACGTTTAGGGTAATACGTTCTCTCTCTCTCTCTCTCTCTCTCTCTCTCTCTCCCACTGTGTATGACTAGCCTAGAGCTCAGGACAGCAACAAATGCACAACATTCTTCGCTATTCTTGGCATTCTCTTTATTTTGTTCCAACTTTGATTTATTTCTTTCAATTCTTGTTCTACTGTTCTCCAGATCGCTTTGTGTCTTCAACCTTTTCGTTTACCCTCTTGTGTTCATCCCAGTGCAGTTCTCATGACAAAGTTAGTTTCCATGCGTATCAGATGTCCGATTCATCTCTAACGTCTCTTTTGTATAACGTTGCTTATATTCTATTTTTGATACTGTGTTAGCAGTACTTGGGGAGAGATAGTATTTGGCCAGAACGCACATAAGATCTTTCACAGACAGCTGATACGCTCAGGATATGTATAATATAGTAGAATAACGATTTAGTTAAAATAGCAGCATGGATATAGTCATTGCCATAAACACCATCACCATTACCCCACAAAGCACAATCACACGATCACCATTAAAGTACAATTCACAAACCGCATCATCATCATTACCCCACAAAGCACAATCACACGATCACCATTAAAGTACAATTCACAAACCGCATCATCACCATTACCCCACAAAGCACAATCACACGATCACCATTAAAGTACAATTCACAAACCGCATCATCATCATTACCCCACAAAGCACAATCACACGATCACCATTAAAGTACAATTCACAAACCGCATCATCATCATTACCCCACAAAGCACAATCACACGATCACCATTAAAGTACAATTCACAAACCGCATCATCACCATTACCCCACAAAGCACAATCACACGATCACCATTAAAGTACAATTCACAAACCGCATCATCATCATTAAAGTACAATTCACAAACCGCATCATCATCATTAAAGTACAATTCACAAACAGCATCATCATCATTAAAGTACAATTCACAAACCGCATCATCATCATTAAAGTACAATTCACAAACCGCATCATCATCATTAAAGTACAATTCACAAACCGCATCATCATCATTAAAGTACAATTCACAAACCACATCATCATCATTAAAGTACAATTCACAAACCGCATCATCATCATTAAAGTACAATTCACAAACCGCATCATCATCATTAAAGTACAATTACAAACCGCATCATCATCATTAAAGTACAATTCACAAACCGCATCATCACCATTAAAGTACAATTCACAAACCGCATCATCATCATTAAAGTACAATTCACAAACCGCATCATCATCATTAAAGTACAATTCACAAACCGCATCATCATCATTAAAGTACAATTCACAAACCGCATCATCACCATTAAAGTACAATTCACAAACCGCATCATCATCATTAAAGTACAATTCACAAACCGCATCATCATCATTAAAGTACAATTCACAAACCGCATCATCATCATTAAAGTACAATTCACAAACCGCATCATCATCATTAAAGTACAATTCACAAACCGCATCATCATCATTAAAGTACAATTCACAAACCGCATCATCATCATTAAAGTACAATTCACAAACCGCATCATCATCATTAAAGTACAATTCACAAACCGCATCATCATCATTAAAGTACAATTCACAAACCGCATCATCATCATTAAAGTAAATCACAAACCGCATCATCATCATTAAAGTACAATTCACAAACCGCATAATCATCATTAAAGTACAATTCACAAACCACATCATCATCATTAAAGTACAATTCACAAACCACATCATCATCATTAAAGTACAATTCACAAACCGCATCATCATCATTAAAGTACAATTCACAAACCACATCATCATCATTAAAGTACAATTCACAAACCGCATCATCATCATTAAAGTACAATTCACAAACTGCATCATCATCATTAAAGTACAATTCACAAACCGCATCATCATCATTAAAGTACAATTCACAAACCGCATCATCATCAAAAGTGGCGGCTGGTGATCATTTTTGTTTGTGGGGCCAGACAGAAATTTTGGGAACAATCATGGTTTCGGTTAGGATATATTTTAATGTATAAAATAAAAATACACGTTACACCTTATTTTTGGTGGTGCCCGGCCCCATTGGCCCTTAAAGACGAGCCGCCACTGACCATGACCATCTATATTGTCTAAAACCGAAGGATTGAAGGAATTGCACCGAGTTTTACCCCATCTGGCACTGTCCATCTCCACAGAAATGGCCCGCAATCTGCAGAGAATATTGCATTTAGCACAAACTCCGTATCTCTCGCAACAATTCTAGTGGTCTCTGAAAAAGGCCACCGTGAACAATACAGCGCGGTCCGGATTCGATCCCACGATCTTTAGAACGTAAGACAAAGGCGTAACCACTTACCAGTAGAGAACGCAACATGCGAGGAATAATGAAGAGAAAACATTGAAAGAAACAGAGAGTGAGAGTAATGAAAGAATTTGTATGTGAATATGAAATGACATGGAGAAAAGAAATCTGAAGGAAATAAAGTCAGAGAAGAATGGTTTGAACTACAGAATAACTAAAAATGAAAGTCAGAGAAGAATGATTTGAACTACAGAATAACTAAGAATGAAAGTCAGAGAAGAATGGTTTGAACTACAGAATAACTAAAAATGAAAGTCAGAGAAGAATGATTTGAACTACAGAATAACTAAGAATGAAAGTCAGAGAAGAATGGTTTGAACTACAGAATAACTAAAAATGAAAGTCAGAGAAGAATGATTTGAACTACAGAATAACTAAAAATGAAAGTCAGAGAAGAATGGTTTGAACTACAGAATAACTAAAAATGAAAGTCACAGAAGAATGGTTTGAATTACAGAATAACTAAAAATGAAAGTCAGAGAAGAATGGTTTGAACTACAGAATAACTAAAAATGAAAGAGAAGAATGGTTTGAATTACAGAATAACTAAAAATGAAAGAGAAGAATGGTTTGAACTACAGAATAACTAAAAATGAAAGAGAAGAATGGTTTGAATTACAGAATAACTAAAAATGAAAGAGAAGAATGGTTTGAACTACAGAATAACTAAGAATGAAAGTCAGAGAATAATGGTTTGAACTACAGAATAACTAAAAATGAAAGTCAGAGAAGAATGGTTTGAACTACAGAATAACTAAAAATGAAAGTCAGAGAAGAATGGTTTGAATTACAGAATAACTAAAAATGAAAGTCAGAGAAGAATGGTTTGAACTACAGAAAAACTAAAAATGAAAGTCAAAACTAGAGAAAGAGAAAGTCAGAGAGAAAGAAATGTGGAAGTGGGGAGAACAATAAGTAAAAACTGTTTCTTTGAGAGAAAGAGATGAATATTTGAGAGAGAGAGATGGAGAGCGAGAGAGATAGGGAGAAAGGGGTGGAGATAGGAAATGTATTAATGTACCGAGGTAATAAGTTAAAATAGTTCTCTGTTAGAGAAAAAGCCGAGTACCGATAGAGAAAGAGAGAAGAAGAGAGAGGGAGAGAGGGAGAGAGAGAGTAAGGAAGATAGAGAAATGAGTGAATTCAACGAAGCAATAGGTGAAAAAAAAATCCAATGTAAAAGAAAATATAGGGCATTTAGAGATAGAGTGAGACAGAGAAAGATATATGTGAATATGATGAAACGATAGAATAAAAACAGCTCTCTATGAGAGAAAGAGCCAGATATAATATAATGCCAGATATTTATATCAGAACAATAAGTCACAATATGACATAGAGCAAGTCAGAGAAGAGGAACCAAATAATATCAAAAATATGATGAGAAAAAGTAAGATAGAAAGAGAGTTATACAGCAGGAAGAGTACGCCATATCAAAATGATGCAGCTAAATAAGTCAATCAAAGTTACCGGGATCTACCTTATCGGAAATAGGAATCAGTCTCGAGACATCAAGGCCAAGAATCGGCAAGAGAGCAGCAGCGTCATCTTGTCAGGGTTAGGGAGTTATTTTCGGCATGTTAGAGAAATACAATATTTTTTTTAATGCATATCTGATTAAATTATTTTAATTTCATTTTTTTCAACTACCTTTACAGATAAATACATTTATTTTATCGGTTCTCTCATCTCCTCGGTTACATGATCGTCTTTCTTTCTCTTTCGTACTTGCGCCATTGCTCGTGATTAGATCTGTAGCGTAGACATTAGGTACTCGTCTCTCGTGCTAAAAGTGCCTGGTTTGCTCCCTCGTGGAGTCATCTGGATATTTTTCCAGAGATCCTTGATCTCAGTGTAGATGAGATCGAGCTTCTAGTCATTTCGGAGACGGACGATATAACGCAGGTCCCGTGTTAAATTTGAGCATATAAAAGAACACTTGGCAGCTCAACATTCGAGAAGAGCAGGCTGGGAAGCCGCTGCCTAGGCACAATTCATTAGAATGGATTTTTTAAAATTCCTACAGAAATATCTTCACCATTTTCAAAATTACATCAGGGACCCTCACCGGTGCTACGGAGTTCGTGCACTGCAGCTGAGATCTTTCTGTGTTAAAAAAAAATTGGACCACACATGGTTACTCAGCGAAGTAAAATGATGATGATCCTATCAATCAATCAATCAATCAGATCCTCAAACGTACTCCAAGAACGACATCTGCAGTTTTCTCCAGTTCCGGGGGACATGTTTGTTGGGGTTTGTCTGCGTTCTTTCGTTCTTATCAACCAAGTGAACCACTCTTTATGATATGTGCTGTTTGCGCTGAGAACCTAAATACACTGCGCTCCTATTAAGTCCCTACGGCGTATGGGACAGATCGATCCGAATTTCGGTCAAAGTATATGCATTTTATGAATGCCCATCACACAATGAACAGAGAGAAAACACATGGCTAATCCCAATGTCAGTCCAAGACAAGCAATATGGAGATGTACATGGACTCTGGTTGACCACTAACTACTTTAAAAGTATACAAATCGATGTCAGTACAAGACAAGCTATACAGAGATGTACATGGACTCCGGCTGACCACTAACTACTTTAAAAGTATACAAATCGATGTCAGTCCAAGACAAGCTATATAGAGATGTACATGGACTCTGGTTGACCACTAACTACTTTAAAAGTATACAAATCGATGTCAGTACAAGACAAGCTATATAGAGATGTACATGGACTCCGGTTGACCACTAACTACTTTAAAAGTATACAAATCGATGTCAGTACAAGACAAGCTATACAGAGATGTACATGGACTCCGGCTGACCACTAACTACTTTAAAAGTATACAAATCGATGTCAGTCCAAGACAAGCTATATAGAGATGTACATGGACTCTGGTTGACCACTAACTACTTTAAAAGTATACAAATCGATGTCTGAAAACGTTAAAAGAAGAAGAAGAAGATCCAACAGGACATACATTTGTACAGAAGAGTAACTAAGACCTTACAACCGAAAACCCCCACTCTAAAGTATCACATCTGGAGTTATAGTTTAGCATGGCATCAGATATCATTGGTCATAGGAAGGAGAGGGGAGATCGTCAAAGCTGACCCATGCAACAAGATCGTAAAGACAGTTTCCCTCCTACGCTGTAGCCACTGTCATTGCAGCAGGTCAGATTAACTCTTGTCTATATTCCTGTATGTGCATGTATGTTCTCAATGAACATGTTTTCTGCAGCATAGCTCACAGTATGTCTTCAACAGAAAAGTTTGTTTCTTTTTGAATATTCTCCCTTAGCCTTACAATTCATGAACGCCACGGTGTCCGTATGATACATCACAGGCGTCCCTTTTTTATTCTTCTGACTTTAACTTTAGTCAGAACTTAATATTTAACTTTAGTCAGAATTTAATATTTAACTTTAGTCAGAATTTAATATTTAACTTTAGTCAGAATTTAATATTTAACTTTAGTCAGAATTTAATATTTAACTTTAGCCAGAATTTAATATTTTTTTGTATGTTTTCTGAATAATAGTATGGTTTCGTTCTGTTACATAAGCACAATATTTGAAGAGGAAAAAATTGTAGTCTGGATTAAATTTATATATGTTACATTTTTATAAATGTTATAATCAATATTACTGTAATATTACTATTAGAATTTCCTCGTAGCACCCAGGCATCTACAGTCATTAGTCAGATGCACCCCAATATATAAAAAGCGATACATAGCACAGTTCTATATGATAACTGCAAGGCAGGTTGATTTGTTTACCGATGTTGCCTTCTCAAGACTACAACTTATTAACACGTTTGTCTGACGTTTTGGAGATTGTTGCTTCGAATCTGGATCGTGTCGCTCAGTTGACATGTACATTTTTTGAAGATCCCTAAGATTGTTTCTGGGGCCACAATCTGACTATCTTCGTTTCTCTTGTATCATTTGCTTGATAAAGGCCTTTTGGTCGAAACGTTCCTGTACATTGTTTTTGTAATTTGTAGAACTTAGTACTTTGTTTTTACATATTTCGCAATTAATACATAGCTTTACTGAAGTTTTCCCTTATATCGATATCACTGGAGCTACGGAGTTAGTGCTTTATGCAGAACTCTTGGAAGTTAACGTGCCCTTTCTGCCGATAGGGACGGAGCCATATAGGGAAACCTAGTGCAATTAAGTCAGTCCTTTGCCTTTAGACACTTTTTAGTTCAGCAATTGTTCACATCCATTAATGAGAAATCCATAATTTCGTCTACACACATCTCGTTTTTTTTTATTTTCTCTCGTCTCGTCTACCCTCGATACAACACTCATCAATTGATCATGTCTATCAAAGTAATCCCCTCTTCCTTTAACAGACCAACAATTCTCCATCAATTATACAATCATGTCTCTTCTGTTGATTCACAATAATTATAATATTTCATAGCCTCCGTAATTGAAACAGACAACTCTGCTATTCGACCAATAAACTTAAACTAATTACCTCCCATATTGCATCAAATAAATTTCATATTCAAAATCCTCGACGGCCGCCTTTCCGCATACGTTTCTTTCTGTATCCTTTTTCTTTTTTCTATGTCTTTCTTTCTCTCTTACCCTCTATCTCTCTTTCGCTATATTTTTATATCTCTTTCTCTCTTTATTTCTCTTTTTTCTCTCTTTATGTCTTTCTCTCTCTCTCCCTCTCTCTCTCTTTCTATCTCTATTTACTGCTATTTCTCTCTCTCTCTTTCTATCTCTATTTCTTGCTATATATCTCTCTCTCTCTCTTTCTCTCTCTTTATTTCTCATATTCTGTATTTCTCCTTCACTCTCTCTTTAACTCCCTCTCTATTTCAATCTCTCTTTCTGTTGATCTCTTATTTGCTTTCCTTTTATTTTCCTGTCTAACTCTCTTCTTCTCTTTTAGTCTGCAATATAATGAATATAACTAACTTGTTCTCACAGTTTTACAATTGAAATCAAATGTTTCTGTAGTAAAGTCTCATATTGTCACCTCACTAGCACTGTGCTATAATAAGTCACCTAAAGTCACCTCACTATCCATAAGCTATATTGAGTCACCGAAAGTCCTGTAACTAGCACTGTGATATACCAAGTCACCTAAAGTCACCTCCCTATCCGTAAGCTATATTAAGTCTCCCCACTACCACTGTGCTATATTAAGTTCCCTAAAATCATCTCACTAGTACTGTGCTATATAAAGTCACCTAAAGTCTCCCCACTACCACTGTGCTATATTAAGTTCCCTAAAATCATCTCACTAGTAATGTGCTATATTAAGTCACCTAAAGTCACCTCACTAGTACTGTGCTATATTAAGTCACCTAAAGTCACCTCACTATCCTTAAGCTATATTAAATCACCTAAAGTCACCTCACTACCACTGTGCTATATTAAGTCACCTAAAGTCTCCCCACTACCACTGTGCTATATCAAGTCACCTAAAGTCACCTCCCTATCCTTAAGCTATATTAAATCACCTAAAGTCACCTCACTACCACATGTAATATGTCAAAACTTCTAACTGTGTGTGTGTGTATGTGTGTCTCTGTGCGTATGTGTAAAACATTACCGAGGAACTAACATATTACTATATTACTTCAGCTACACATTGATAATTCCTTCAGAACAGCAATAACATTTAGTCCAAGACTGTCAGAAAATGTAGACTCATGGGAAACTTGTAGAATTGTAAACTGCTCGAGCAAATGGATCTAATTTAGTTAGGAAATAATTGTTGCCATTATTGTTTGCCAACTCGTCTTTAGATGTCGGACTGATGTGTCTAACTGCCATCGACCTTTAGATCACTGTCTACGTCGTGGATGGACAGTTAATCATGGACTGAAGAAGGGTTTTATTAGTTTCTAAATGAGAAGGAAACGTACGGGAATACTATCAATCAATCAAGTGCCATGAAGGCCAGTGTAGGCGATCGTGTCTCTCCAGAGTTGTGTTTCTCTTTTGTTTGTTTGTTATGTAGGGGAGGGGAGGAGGGGGCGGGGTAAAGCATCTTTAAGCCAAGGCACGCCACTTTCAACCTAAGGACGAGCCTGTTATTGGTTATATAAGATCGTGTCGGCTAACAAACATGAAAACTAAGCACTTACTCCTTTCGAAGAATCCAAGTTATTCTCTCTCTCTCTCTCTCTCTCTCATTGGTGCAGTTTATCAGTTCTGGTGTCGATCTCTTGTCGAACCATGATGTCAGACCATCCAACATCTTCTACCTCTGCTTTCCACGATCTCTCCTTCCCTGTATTTTACAAGTTGTCACCAAATGTTCTAAACCTCCTCTTCACAATGTGTCCCAAGAACCTTGATTGTCTGATTATTATTCCTTTGATCCGGTTTTGTTGTAAACAAATCTCTTTTTAAATTTCATCATTTGGTAGAGGTTTTATCTGTCCATTTGCCAACATTTTTCTGTAAAATCATATATATGTGGCTTCTAATGATCTTATTTATTGTTTGTTCATTGTCCATGATTTGCCCTGCTACACAGAAGTATTGGTTATATATATATATATATATATCATTGGAGTATTCCATTTCATTGTGTCTGTGGTAGTGAATTCACGCAGAGTATGTTTTTTATTTTCATATGTTGTTTTCGCTTGAGATATTCTACGACTTAATTTTCAATTAAATTGTTGTATCCATCATAAATAAATGTCAGCGATATTTGGGACATAACTAAAGATATAGAAAGTTTGTTGAATACATTTTACAACAGATGAGTGCGAAAATTAATGAGCATAAAATAGAATGAATTCGTGGGGAAATCAGAGAAATTGATCAACCACTAGTTACAATTGTTATAATAAGGAAAAGATGGAGATATGTTACGCATACTCTGACAAGAAATTATCAAAGAATACCAAAGCATGCATTAAAGAGGAGACAATATGTTCAAGAAAGATAGTGCGCTCTAAGGACTCCTTTCCCTTGCGTTCCGATAGTCGTGAGTTCGAATCATAGCGTGCCGTCTGTTCGTGCGTGCCGTGCATTTTTTCCAGAGATCCCTAGATTGTTGACGGAGCTACGGAGTTCGTTCTTTGTGCATTACTCTCGGCGGGTTGTGTGCCATTTTTGTGGAGAGAGACCGAGCCATATGAGATCAAACCCAACACAATGATGTCAATACTTCGGCTTTCGAAACTTTAATACAATGTTAATATGTTCTCCAGTTCTAGATATCAACTCAGAAAACAAAAACTTTAATAAAATGTTTATATGTTCTGCAGTTCTAGATATCAACAAAGTAAACAAAACTTGAACACAATGTTCATATGTTCTCCAGTTCTAGATGTCAACTCTAAAACAAAAACCACCTAAACTAAGCTAACGATTGAAGAAACGAAACACAACACTGCGTCCTGTTTTATACATAATTCTATTGACACTTTGAGACTATTCCGAGTTAATTTCTGTCGGTTTCACAAGATAGAATTCGAAAAATCAAAGAGATATTCCACTTTCAAAATATGATTTAACAGTAATAAACACATAATAAATAAACCTGAACGTGTAAGACTTCAAACTGCGGTTAGCAAACAGGAACTGGCTAAAAGGAAAATATACTAGTTTTCTATCGTCACGTACAACCAAGATCTGATGTTTAAATATCAATGAAGAAATAAAAATGGATGTATGGATGTTTATCCACAGTTTTCTTTGTTAACAGTATTAACTTTTGGATCCGTGGATAATGTAACAATTATTACTTCTTCATACTCACTTCCGGGTTGTGACTATGGTGGATGTGTTAATTATAAAGAGATATACTAGGCATTGCTTCTTGTGTGAGATATACTAGGCATTGCTTCTTGTGTGAGATATACTAGGCATTGCTTCTTGTGTGGAGGTTATCTTCTCGTCTACCGTTCCAAAGATACATGGTTCACTTCTTCGTAAAGCCATCAATCAATCAAGTGCCATGCCTTCCGGCGTAGGCGATCATGTCTCTCCACAACTCTCTTTGCTTGGTGCATGTAATCAGTTCTGACGTCGATATTTTGTCAGGAACCATGATGTCAGGCCATCCAATATCTTCTCCCTCTGTCTTCCACGATCACTCCTTCCCTGAATTTTACCTGTAGTCACCAAATGTTCTAAACCTTCTCACGCATTATATGACCAAAGAACCTTGATTATCAGATTATTCAAAGGTTTCTTTGTGTGTAGGCCTGATTTAAAACCTCCACATTTGTTTTCTTTGCTGTCCATGGAATTATCAACATTCTTCTGTAAAACCACATCTCTGTGGCTTCCAATGATCTTATTGATTGTTTGTTCATTGTCCATGATTCGCTGCCATACATAAGTATCGGTTCAATATAGCATTGGAGTACTCGTTTTCGCAATGTCATTGGTAGTGAGTTCACGCATAGTGTGTTCTTCATTTTCATAAAAGCTGCTTTCGTTTGAGCTATTCTACTCCTAATCTCTATTGTACATCTTCCATCTGATGTTAGGAATGTTCCTAGATACTTGAATCGATGGACTAGCTTCAGTAAAGCCATCAGGATATCTTTAAAGAGATCACTGACGCAGTGTAGATGAGATCGAGTTCCTAGTCCTATTAGAAACGGACGATAAAACGTAGGTCCCGTTTTCAAGTTGCCCACTTAAAAGAACGCTTGTCAGTTAAAACATCACGAAGAAAAGACTGGAAAGCCGCTGCCTGGAAGAAGAAAAGACTGGAAAGCCGCTGCCTGGAAGAAGAAAAGACTGGAAAGCCGCTGCCTGGAAGAAGAAAAGACTGGAAAGCCGCTGCCTGGAAGAAGAAAAGACTGGAAAGCCGCTGCCTGGAAGAAGAAAAGACTGGAAAGCCGCTGCCTGGAAGAAGAAAAGACTGGAAAGCCGCTGCCTGGAAGAAGAAAAGACTGGAAAGCCGCTGCCTGGAAAAATTTATTAGAAATATTTAGAAAATATAATTCCTACAAAATATTTTTGCCATCTTTTAAATGACATCGGACCCTCGCTGGTGCTACGGAGTTCGGGCACTGCCACTGAGATCTTCCTGTGTAAGAAAGAGATTGGAGCGCACATTGTTATTCCCAGAAATGCACTGATGATGGTCATATCAATCAATCAATCAATCACTGTGTCTTGTGTCCATTGTGTGTATTGTGCGGTTTCTGGTCACGTTAAACGGATGAAATGTGATGTATAGTGTCCGCGATAGTGTGGGAACGGCCAGAGTAAACAGTTGACCATTCATTGTGGTCACTGAACGTGCAAGCGCCGTATCAGAAGGAAGCCTGGCCTGTCCATGATAAATCACGCGCTACATGATGACAGACTGTGAGCAAATTTAACCTGCAGCCTGGAAGGTCGACTAAGGACAGTTAATTGCTTAGAAGAGCAGCCAGACAAAAACGTCGAAGAAAACCACACTATAATCCATTCCAGACATTAGAACTAGAGCAGCTAAAAGAAGTACTATCAAAAGTCAGAGACACAACAGAAATATAAAGAGCAATAGAAGCAAGGATTAAGCTAAAAGTCATCTCTGCAAATTGCATAGACTACTTAACCAAGAAAAGCGAGAAAAAGCACAGAAATCATGAACATAGAGAGACTCGAAAACAAATTGTGGAAACTATAAGGGACATTACAAAGACATAGGCGGAAACAAATTGTGGAAACTATAAGGGACATTACAAAGACATAGGCGGAAACAAATTGTGGAAACTATAAAGGACATTACAAAGACATAGGCGGAAACAAATTGTGGAAACTATAAGGGACATTACAAAGACATAGGCGGAAACAAATTGTGGAAACTATAAGGGACATTACAAAGACATAGGCGGAAACAAATTGTGGAAACTATAAGGAACATTACAAAGACATAGGCGGAAACAAATTGTGGAAACTATAAAAGATATTAAATAAATAAAGAAATCATTAACACACACATGTAAACATTACACAGAATAAAGAACAATTCAGTGGAAAACAAACTGTCTACACCCCTCGGAGAACACTTTACACAAATAAGCAATACAGATAGCCATGAAGAAATGGAGGAGACCGTGAAAGAAGAGCTAATGGTGCATGACTTTGTTTCCCTGGAAGAATTCATGACAACAAAATTCACTATGCACGAAATGGAAATAGAATTACGTTCTTTGAAGAAAATAAAACCACAAGACCGTGTTAGAATAACCAATAAAATACTTATACAACTGGGAAGGAAAGCAAAATAGAGGCTACTAGAAGTCTTTAACTTCAGCTGAAAAGGAATTTGTATACCCAAAGAATGGAAGGAAGCTATCCTGATACAGATAGAGAAGACAAGAAAGGACCAAACAGACCATGTCAGACCCATTAGCCTACTGAGATGCGTAAGGAAATTGCTAGGGAGCATGATCAATACCAGGCTAATATTGTACCTTGAAGAGTCAGGTTGCACTTACTTCCCTAAAGAGCAGAATTCTGAAAACACATCTACCAAAGATCAAGAAAAGATCAAGATATCGTCCAGAAGATGGGGTATCTGGGCAGAAATGAATAAGACTTTTGTCTTGACGGTTGTGGATTCGAATCCGGGTCGCTTCGTTCAGTGCACATGTGTATGTTTTTTTCCAGATAACCCTAGGATTGTTATTGTCCACAAACATTTCTCATTACGAAAGTAATAATAATTATCTCATAAATGTTTTTCTTTTATATTCCCTTATCGTATTAATTTCATTTAAAATTTAGTCAGAAAACCTTGCTTGTGTCAAGCCAACTGTTTTAAGCTGGTCACTCTGCATAATGTTGTTTAATTTGGTCGAATGGTGTAACTATTATCGGTAGAGCGTTCTCTTGCAAGAAATGTCAACGAATTTATAATTAACTTCAACATAGAATTTAAACATGCATTTTGAATTATATTATAGACACACGACCCACACAATGCCACGTCAAACATCATTCTGTCATAAATGACACGTGGTCATGCACCCTACCATGGAACGACGTTCCTTTGATTTCAATTTGAAAATGGAAATTTCTAGTCTGTGACACACTTTTGTTGTATCTTTGTGCACATCAAACAACTTTGTTTACTGGTGACTTTGTTATGTCTTTGTGCACATCAAACAATTTTGTTTACTGAAACCGTTGTTGTATCTTCGTGCACATCAAACAACTTTGTTTACTGGGGTCATTGTTGTATTTTGGTGCACATCAAACACCACTGTTTACTGGGGCTATTGTTGTATCTTTGTGCACATCAAACAACACTCTTTACTGGGGCTGTGTTGTGTCTGACTCTTATTTGATGCTTCGGAAGGTCCAAAATGGCAAGTTACGGTATGAGTGGCTATCGTCTATTGAAGTTTTCAACATCCAGAGACATGTGGATCTACTGTCCTTGACATGCGGATGTTTGCGGCAATGAGAGAGTGGATAGGCTTGCATCAAAAACATGAAAAGTGATTTTTTTTCGTCATACGGTAACTATATTATATGACATGCTTGCATCAACAGCATTGATTTGATTGTCGGGTAGTTCAAGATGGATACGGGGGAAATGTTCTTCTGCCTCTTCAAGACTGCATGTTAGATGAGGACTCCTTACAAAAAGTGTTTAATCCTCCCAGCAATTTCCGTAGTTTGGAGTTGTCCATTGTACAAGTAGAAATGGATGTCCGATGGACAAAGTGAAAAGTCTGTTTAACCAGCAAGCCAAATGAGTCATAACTATGCATTCCTTTCGATATCCGCTAGGGAAGACTGAGCACATATGGGTCTATCTGATGTACTATAACGTCGGTTCAGTAACCAAATAACGAACATCAAACAGTGCGGACTTAACTTTCTGAAAGCGGATTAAAATTGATCATAATCCTCGCAACCATTAGCTTTCAATCACTGCAGATGATAGTATTAATTCTAATTGTAGTGTTATGCTCACGGTCTTAGCCTGCTCGTAATGTGATACTCAAGATCCTTAGCCCTGCTCGTAATGTGATACATAAGATCTTTAGCTCTGCTCGTAATGTGATACATATCCACCGAACACCATAGTGAGGTCTATCAAGTATCATGTATCATTCACATCCTCATATCCCACATCATTTAGACAATACTGGCATTTTCCTTACTGTATCCATCACCACTAATACCGTTCAACTTTCATCATTATTTATTAGCTTGTTCAGTGCATAGATATACCACAAACTTGTGCTTACTCAGTGCATAGATATGCCACAAACTTGTTGCTTGTTCAGTGCATAGATATGACACAAACTTGTGCTTGTTCAGTGCATAGATATGCCACAAACTTGTGCTTGTTCAGTGCATAGATATGCCACAAACTTTCAGAATTTCTATCTAACACAGACCATATGTCATGTATGTTGATGCTATGTTGAAGTTATTTATCAGATTATTCAAAATTACGCGTAGTAGTAATAGTAGTAGTAGTAGTGGTAGTAGTAGTGGTAGTGGTAGTGGTGGTAGTGGTAGTGGTGGTAGTGGTAGTGGTAGTGGTAGTAGTAGTAGTAGTAGTAGCTGTAGTAGTGGTAAAAGTAGTAGTGGTAGAATTAGTAGTAGTAGTAGTAAAGTAGTCGTGGTAGAAGTATTAGTACCCCGAAATAAAATTGTCCAGTTTGACAGTTGTGTAGTGCACATTTGGGCTAGCCCAGATTCGAACACATATTTAAGAACTGTCCAGCCTACAATGCTTCAAATAAAAAAAATTATGGCATGAGGGTGCATTGCACCATGCTTCCCCATATGGCGCCGCCCCTGTCGACAGAAATGGCACGCAATCTACCAAGACCGTTGCATACAGAACCAACTCCGTATCTCCAGCAACAATACTAAAAAATATTGTTAAAGATATTGCACATGTGAGTCGGTGCGGATTCAAACTCGCAAGCTTTAGAACGACAGGAAAACGTCTTAACCTCTTCGCCATGAAAACCCATATCTTTTATAGAATGAAAATCGTGGTATATCCCAAAGGACGTAGCCATCAACCACAGTAAACGAGTCGTTGATTTTCTAGACACCACTTATACGTTAAGTAGTTTGCCATTGCTTTCTGAACGGTGAGGTATATTTTTACCTTTAGTAAAAATCCCACGAAAATGAATTTGCTTCCAAACATGCCTACCGTGGGGTTTGAACCAGGTACGCTTGGGTCTGTGATCGAGCTCACTACCGCTTGAGCTACAGAAGCTCACTCTATAGGCCTCCTTTTATAGAGGCCTAGCAATAAACTGTATAACCTTGTCCCAGACAGATAAATTTGTTCTCTCACCTCCATGTTTGTGTTTCTACTGTGAACTCGTTCGCTAAGTTTTCAAATCACATTATTAAATCTCAGTTTGCAACTTTACTCCACATAAAAGAAGATGCAATGCTGCTTCTTCGTCTTCTGCTGTCAGATCTCGGGTCATGCTGAAACTTCAATCCTGTCACCAGGGCAAAGGCCACTAGATTTTCAAGTCGGAGCGGCTTTCCTAAAGAGTCTGCTCTGTATCATCTTGTCATATTTTTTGGTTGAAACATTGGGGGGCAGTTTAAAGAATGTGTTCGAATTTGGGCTAACCCAAGTCTGCACTATACAGCTGCCAAACAGGCCTATTTTATTTCGGGGTACTTCTACTTTTACTACTACTAATAATAATACTACTAATTCTATTACTACTACTACTACTACTGCTACTACTACTACTAATACTACTTCTACTTCCACACACACACACACACACACACAATGGGCTGCTACATTGCAAAAACAAAATCTAATGATAGTTCGGGAACTTACGTAAAAGCACGCACTCGAGAATAATTTTTAATTCGCATTGTCAAATGTCAATGACTAACTGTAGACAAGTTAGTGTCACCATCCTTTTAAAAAAACATCATTTCCTGCGCTAAGCATGCTCAACCTGTCTCATCAATTCTAAATAATATATTTAGTAATAGATAATTAATCATTGTAACAAAACATTGAAGAGGAAATTGAGAAATAATTATAACTTTAGTACTAATCATTCCTAGCTACTCAGGATGCAAGCTTTAAAGTGAATTTTTTTAATAAAGAGCTTTCAGAAACCACCATATACACACACAGGCAGGCACATACTTTACACATGGTCGTGCGCTGCACACATGTCAATCATAGAGTCACTAGGCCCCTCTGTGATTTCCTGCACGAATGCGCGCTTATCGGCTCACACAACACGTCATTCAACAAACTTTCTCATTCTAGAATTGTTTTAAAAAAACACTCTTAATGGCGACAAAACTTAACTGCGCACGCGTGTGGAGCGTGAGTTAGACAACCCATGTCTTGCTCACGCAAAGCAAATACTTATAGGCGTCCTACAGTAGGCTCACTGACACAACAATATCTGGCAAACATACATTATTACTACAACAATATCGTCTACACCGACATTATCACAAAGCATAGGAACCATTTTACGAGCTTTCAAAGACTTTCAGATACACGGACATATCACCAGGGGCGCTACTGGAACGAAGCATAAAAGAGGGTGCACAAAAGCCTGAGTGCCAGCTTTAGTCCAGAGGGACACCGCCACAATTCAACCGGCGTTGACATCTGAAAACAACTTTACGGTCTTTTAGTTGTCCCCTTTCTGGTGGTTTTTTTTTCTATCATTCTCTTTACATATCAAAGCTAGCGTATTTGCATTCGACTCGATCGCTCTTATTTTCTTTCTCTAGCCGTCATTCAATGCTTGTTCTTTAAGCTATTTTTTCTCTGCCAACTCCTTTTTCTGGTCATGTCTAGATTGCATTGAGGACTCTAGCTGATTTATGATACCGTAAGAACAGTTAATGACAGAGATTTGAATACGTCCTGACACATATAATGCTTGGACTTCACGTCGATACGCACCGCGGTTTACACACGTGCGCGCACTTCTTGCTAATTAAACCGCACCAGGCACAAGATACCACTTTCAGGTCTCTTCCACTTTCATATTTCTGTGCGAATCAAATTAAGTTAACAAAATTCACATGATGTTTTTCCCTTCTTCATTTTTCTGTTGGGTATTCACAGAATCAGCGGGCCAGAACTCAGATATTTGAATTGAGCATTGAGGCTCAGACTGTGTTAATTAACGCTTTCAAAATGTGCATTATGTGCACCGTGCTAATGAATTTTTGAGCTTCGCCATTTAAGTTTTTGTTAGAATAAAATAAACCAATAATCCGGCTGCCATTAAGTTATATACGGGATAAAAATTCTCAAAACCTTTTTAGCCTGAAACCACGATACACAGGGTGAATTTTACTGAAACTGAAATCATTAGAGAACATCCGAGTTTATTCCAGATTTTTTCCAAATACCACTAGGATTGTTGCCGGAGTTACGGAGTTCGGGCTTTGTGCAATACTCTTGGCAGGTGGTGTGCCATTTCTGCAGAAAGGGACCGAGCCATATGGGTAAAACTGGGCCCTTGAAGTCAATCCTTCGGCTTAAAACCCGCTTTTATGAGTCTCTGTATGTATTTGTGTAGTAGAGGTTGTGTGTTCGTCTCTCATGCCAAAGTTACCAGGTTCGCTCTCTCGTGGAGCTATCTGGATATTTTTCTAGAGATCCCTGATCTCATTGTAGTTGAGATCGAGTTCTTAGTCATATCCGAGATGGACAATAAAACGTAGGTCCTGTGTTCAATTTGAGCACATAAAAGAACCCTTTGCAGTTCAAAATCGACAAGAGTAGGCTGGAAAGCCGCTGCCCGGGCAAAATTAATTAAAAACGATTAAAAATAAAATTCATACAAAAATATCTTCTTCACCATCTTTAAAATTACATTGGGAACCCTTTCCGGTGCTACGGAGTTCGTGCACTGCAGCTGAGATCTTCCTGTGTAAGAAAGAGATCGGAGCACACGTGGTTACTCACTGAAGTGTAATGATGATGATGGTTCCATCAATCAATCAATCAATCAATTATTCATGTACATGTACTCGCCAGCGAATGTGAGTATTGCTAGATCAATATAACAACAATATACAACATTGATTCAAATCCACACCGAATTTTGAGAGGAATGGGGTGGGGGAAGGGGGTTATATAACTAAAACTGTCGTTACTGCCCGTAGTACCGCATTTTAGGGCGGTGTGGGAAAGATGGGACGAGAGTCTGAGGAATGTAATGGTCGCATTGCTAGTGCTGTCGACGCGAAGCTGTTTAGGTTAGGATTGTTCATTTATACCTACAACAGAAAAAAAATCCCTGGCCTTACCGTGAATTGAACTTGGACATAAAATGTAGAACTAAGAAACATTTTTTTAAATACAAAATTCTGTCAAATCGACCATCAGTAATAACTCAACTCTAAAGAGAACCGACACAAGAAGAAAGATAACTGTACCAGTTTCCAAATGCCCATAGAGGGATTAACCAGAAACAAAATAAAATAAAATAACCAGAAAATGAACGGCACATTCTTACTCGCAAGAAACAGACCCCACAAAAAAACGGACAGCAAATAAGATTATCTTTATCTGTAATTCAACATCAGCTTGGCCAACGATACGGAACAAAGATGAGCAAATTTGATCACAGAAGCAATTTCAAGTGGCATATGATATAATGAGCAGATAGAAAACATTCGTTATGAAACCTAATTTGTTATAAATATGTTTCTATCAAACATAACAAGAGCTGGTTTTTTAATCTCAACATGTCAGAATTCTTGTATCTGTTTACTTAGAGGTTCTTGTCTATCTGAGGGTTTCTGTGAGTTAAGTGGTTAAACTTTTGTATTGTGTTCAGAAGGGCGTGGGTTCGAATCCAGACCACGCCGTTCTGTTCACGAGTGAATTTTTTTCAGAGACCCCTAAAACTGTTGCCGGTGCTACAAATTTCGTGCTTTTTGCAATATTCTCGGTAGGTGGAGTGCTATTTCTGCGGAGAAGGACCGAGACACATGGGGTAAAACCCGGTTGCAATGAAGGCAATCCTTCGGTTTTAGTCTCTTTAGTTCCTGTTTCTACTGTCTTTGCCGCCTGTGTTATCTCTTTATAGTGTAGCGCATCGTTTCCCAAAGTGGGCGGCACCGCCCCCAGTGGGCGTGACGTGTTCTAGGGGGCGATAGTGGGTTCAGAAGAATTTGGGAGGTATTCATGCGATTAGGGATCGGTGGCTCCTTAAAGAAGAAATTAATAATAAATATTTTAAATTAAATTATTTTCGTTATTTTGCGATTGAATAATCATTTAAAATTTGAATTCTGCATTTTAATTCATCTTATGCCCGTCTTACACGATCCATTTTTTCATCAATTTTCTATTTCATGCATATAATCATTTGAAAATTGATATATATTTCTGTAATACATGGTTAATTTTCTATGTCAAAGAGAAATAGAACATGCATATATATATGGGAGGGGGGCGTTGGCAAACTGTTATAATGTGGAGGGGTGGCATTAGAAAGTTTATGTTGTGCAAAGTGGGCGGTGGGCCGAAAAGTTTGGGAATCTATGGTGTAGTGTAAGACAGGGATGACATGAGCATGCAGAATTGAATGGTCACATGGCTAGTGCAGTCGCAGCAAAACTAATCAGGTTAGGATTTTTCTTCATGCCCCCGTCCCCCTACCGAGAGGAAAAACGCATTTGCCTTACCGGGAATTGAAACCGGGTTTTCCGCATGGGAGCTCGCGTTCTAATCCATTCGGTCAGACGTTCCTCTTCCTGTATATATTTACTTGAAATGAAAATCGTGGCATATCCTAAAGGACGTAGCCATCAACCACAGTAAATGAGTCGTTGATATTCTAGGCACCACTTATACGTTCAGTAGTTTGCCATTGCTTTCTGAACGGTGAGGTCTATTTTTGTTAAAATCCCACGGAAACGAATTTGCTTCCAAATTTGCCCACCATGGGGTTTGAACCAGGTACGTTTGGGTTCGTGATTGAGCTCACTACCGCTTGAGCTACAGACGCTTACATATATTTATTTATATGTCATAATTCTTGTGTCTGTTAAATGTTGTGTCTTAATACATGAAAACTTAACGACTTCTCTCTACCCAGAATACTTTCGGATGTTCAGCTCTACAATATATATATTAATAGACTTATCAATCAAAATAGAACTAGTATGGTTAGTCGCTGGACACTGCTGGAGATATTGCGAATGAGATCGGAGCATCTATGGACATGTCCGGAGTGGAATGATGCTATTATACATTAAAACTAAAAATAAAACACAAACTTGAACTTCCCATATGATTTTATTTTATATAATAATTGAGTTTTCTGATTTTTTGATTATTTCTCATTACTTTCGTTTTAGCAATATTAACTTTCAGTTAATCTTACTGGTATCTTAATTCAGATAATCCTACTTGTGTGCAATCATATGCGTTTGGTGAAAGTAGAAAGTTTTACAGTTAATTTCACCTCATCATCTCGTGACATATGTCCACATACATCTGTTCTCATTAATCAGTGACGATGTTGTCTTTTATCCATGCCATGAAGTTACAGTGCTCAAATGTACGATCTTGCTCACAATTATGTCTATACATAAATTGTTTTCCTCTCGTACCGTTATACGTTAAATAGGTCCTGCAAGCTTCTTCTTCTTCTTCATCGAGTGCTCCATATTGACCACTTGTTAAACAACTCTTTATGATTTCTATATGATCTGAGCCTAAGAGCTGTGCCAGTTATGCGCCTGCAAGTAACTTTTTAAATCTCAACATGTCATAATTATTGTACCTGTTTACTTAGTTATTCTTGTCTATCTGAGGGTTTTCTGTGATTAAGTGGTTACGCATTTGCATTGTATTCCGAAGGGTTTAACAAATCGCAAAGAGTGGCCAGCACATCCAATTTCTGCGATGCTTTTTATTTACTAGGGTAGCTTCCTAGGCCCCTAACCTAGTCGCCTCTTACAACATGCCTTGTAGATCACAGTGTTACTATTCTTTGCTCCCTTGCGAGCCTAGACAATACACCAGCGGGACCCTAGTCTACCTATCCTTTATCTGACATATTTTCTATTACTTCCCTTTAAAATCCCAACTTTTTGATCAAGAAAATAAACAAACAAATTGAGAAGCAAATTATTGGGAAACGTTATGCACCGAAACGTCGTGTGATTCCACAAGCCTAGTTATGGCATCACAGATTCAGTTAATTCTTCACATTCCAGGCTAACTCTAATTGATTCTGACAAAATAGACAAAAATATAATGCTATTATTATTAATATTATTATTATTACTTTTTATTACGATTATCATTTTCATTATAACAATTTCATTGTTATTATTATTATTATCATTACCATCATCATCATCACCATCATTACCATCATCCTTACGATTACCATCATCATCATCATCACCACCACCACCATCATCATCACCCATCATCACAATCATCATCTTCCCCATCATCATCAACATCACTATTATTAATATTAATATTATTAGTACTATTACTTTTTAAATATTACTATTATTTTAACAATGTCATTATCATCATCATCAGCACCACCACCACCACCGCCATTATCATCATCATCACCACCACCACCACTGCCATCATCATAATCACCACCACCACCACCACCGCTATCATCATCATCATCACCACCACCACCACCGCCATCATCATAATCATCACCACCACCACCACCGCTATCATCATCATCATCATCACCACCACCACCACCGCCATCATCATCATCATCACCACCACCACCACCGCCATCATCATCATCACCACCGCCATCATCATCAGCACCACCACCACCACCGCCATCATCACCACCGCTATCATCATCATCATTATCATCAGCATCACCACCACTATCACCACCACTGCCATCATCATCATCACCACCGCCATCATCATCAGCATCACCACCACCACCACCGCCATCATTATCATCAGCATCACCACAATTATTATTATTTCATTTATTAAAGTTTTACTATTGTTGTTTTATGTTAATCTTATTACTGTTATTTAGATATGATTACCAGAAGAGGTTTCTACTTTATCGGTGAGTTGGATTTTAGTACCAATCGGTGGTGTTCTATTCCTCCAGTAGTTGGTTCTCCTGTTATCCAGGCTAAAAATTACACTTAGACTGCCTTGGGTAAAAAAAATGGGAAAAGTCATCAAATCTGTGTGATTGCTCAGCTGCTGTAACTGACAGTTAGCTAATAAGGACTTAGTGTATTTTGTGTCGCCCTGAGAGAACAGACTTCGATTCTTGACAAGCATATCATATATATATATATATATATATATATCAGTTACTTCCTGAATTCATCACAGCAACACATCACAGAAAGCTCACCACGTGTGAAATGAAATGCTTGAGGAAGGCAGTGGGAGTCACCAGGAAAGACAGACTACGAAATGAGGACATCAGAAGCAGAGTGGGCATAACTTCATGCACCGAATATATCGAAAGACAACAAATGCAGTGGTTTGGACATTTAACGAGAATGAAATACAATCAACCACCAATAACAGCATACAATAAAAGAGATCGGGTACTAGAGCTAAGGGAAGACCAAGAAAAGATGGAAAGACAATGTCAAGACCACGCTACATAAATAAACACGGATACAACACAACAAGGGCAACTCATCTAGCCCTAGAACACAAATTAAAGCTCCCATCCCTACGCTTAATGGCAAGAGTGGACAGCCACCTGGGAATAGACAATAGACAATAGACTTCCTGAATCCATCTTCTCCGTGGTCTTCCTCTTCTGAACCTTTGTAGTGATACCTCCTTCTACAATGGTCTTCTCCAACACTTTGTGTCTTTATATCTATATGATATACTAGATATATATTATATGTACATTGTATATATATATATTTATATTTCGAAGCATCATACACAAGCGGGGGACTTTTCAACATAGATAAACTCTGCAAATATTCCGGACAAATACAATAGCAAATAAAGAATTTTCAGGCGTAACAAACTTTGCCTCATTGGAACCTATCACTTAAAGACGAAGGCGAGATGGATTGGTCATGTATATTGTGTACCAGCAGGGACATTAGCTAGAACAGCTTTCTGACTGACATCGAATGGAACGAGAAGGTCTGGACGTCCAAAGTAAACATGGAGAAAAACAGTGGGGACAGAGAGTTGAAAGACATGACGTGGGTAACAATTAATAAACGGCCACAAATGAAATATATTCTAGTACACATCTTGCGTATACCACGTTAAGTGCCTATCTTTAGTAGTGTGACTGACATGCCGGCGACGCGAATTAGTGTCGTTAACTAGAATATACATATCTATATAAAAAAAACATTGAACATATATATATATATATATATGACACAAACAAAGGAGAACCTGTGTAATACGTAATCAATCAACATGTGCGTACGTCACACAGTACACATGTAATTGATTGTACGTGAGAAGTGAAGTATTTCTTCGATTATATGAAGTGAACCGAGATCGTGATAAATCTTCTCTTGGCAAGATTAACACTGGCGCTAAACATCTTTCTAAATAATGTTCTTCAAATAGAGGGATAGGATTTTGGAGCCGCCTCTGACAAGAAACCAAACGTTCTGGAAAGCCGCAACCGTTGACAAGCTCACAGGAGAGACTGGCTAATGCTGGACGGCTAATTAAGAGTGTGGAAGACAGATTGTTGATACCAGAGGGAGGGAGATACGGAAGTGAGTGAGACGGAAGGATAGAGTCTGATTGTTACAGCTTCTGTTAAAGAAACTGGAGAGAGAGAGAGAGAAAGAGAACGAACGAGAGAGAAAGAGAGAGAAAGAAGACAGAGAGAGGAGACTGAAAACTGAACAGGAAGAAAAGAAATGTGAAATAGAAGGGGAAAATGATAGTTCAGCAAAAACAGATAAGATTGTTTTTTATTTATCTTTTCATTTACTATAAACAATTTATCTCTTTAATTTACTTTTAACAATGTATCTCTTTCTGTGATTATAAACAATTTACAGTTTTCATTTACTATAAACAATTTATCACTTTCATTTACTATAAATAATTAATATCTGTTTATGATTATAAACAAGTTATTTGTTATCCTTAACCGTCAACAATTCGAAAACATATTGAAATATTGAACTCTCTAGCAAAAACATATTGAACTCTGTAGCAAAAATATATTGAACTCTGTAACAAAAACATATTGAACTCTGTAACAAAAACATATTGAACTGTAGCAAAAACATATTGAACTCTGTAGCAAAAACATATTGAACCATTGAACTCTGTAGCAAAAACATATTGAACTCTGTAGCAAAACATATTGAACTCTGTAGCAAAACATATTGAAATATTGAACTCTGTAGCAAAAACATATTGAACTCTGTAGCAAAACATATTGAAATATTGAACTCTGTAGCAAAAACACATTGAACTCTGTAGCAAAAACATATTGAAACATTGAACTCTGTAGCAAAAACACATTGAACTCTGTAGCAAAAACATATTGAAACATTGAACTCTGTAGCAAAAACATATTGAAACATTGAACTCTGTAGCAAAAACATATTGAAACATTGAACTCTGTAGCAAAAACATATTGAAACATTGAACTCTGTAGCAAAAACATATTAAAACATTGAACTCTGTAGCAAAAACATATTGAAACATTGAACTCTGTAGCAAAGGATTTGTGTTTATCTCTAATCTTTATTCTAGTTTTTGTTATATTAGGTTAAGAAAAACAATAATTTTATATTCCAGTTTTGTATCAATCTTAACATATGTCAGTGAGAGTTGGAATGTTGTATCAATCTTAACATATGTCAGTGAGAGTTGGAATGTTGTATCAATCTTAACATATGTAAGTGAGAGTTGGAATGTTGTATCAATCTTAACATATGTCAGTGAAAGTTGGAATGTTGTATCAATCTTAACATATGCCAGTGAGAGTTGGAATGTTGTTTCAATCTTAACATATGTCAGTGAGAGTTGGAATGTTGTATCAATCTTAACATATGTAAGTGAAAGTTGGAATGTTGTATCAATCTTAACATATGGCAGTGAAAGTTGGAATGTTGTATCAATCTTAACATATGCCAGTGAAAGTTGGAATGTTGTATCAATCTTAACATATGTCAGTGAGAGTTAGAATGTTGTATCAATCTTAACATATGTCAGTGAGAGTTGGAATGTTGTATCAATCTTAACATATGTCAGTGAGAGTTGGAATGTTGTATCAATCTTAACATATGTCAGTGAAAGTTGGAATGTTGTATCAATCTTAACATATGCCAGTGAGAGTTGGAATGTTGTTTCAATCTTAACATATGTCAGTGAGAGTTGGAATGTTGTATCAATCTTAACATATGTCAGTGAGAGTTGGAATGTTGTATCAATCTTAACATATGTCAGTGAAAGTTGGAATGTTGTATCAATCTTAACATATGCCAGTGAGAGTTGGAATGTTGTATCAATCTTAACATATGTCAGTGAAAGTTGGAATGTTGTATCAATCTTAACATATGTCAGTGAAAGTTGGAATGTTGTATCAATCTTAACATATGTCAGTGAAAGTTGGAATGTTGTATCAATCTTAACATATGAGTGAAGTTGGAATGTTATCAATCTTAACATATGTCAGTGAAGTTGGAATTGTAATCAATCTTAACATATGTCAGTGAGAGTTGGAATGTTGTATCAATCTTAACATATGTCAGTGAGAGTTGGAATGTTGTATCAATCTTAACATATGAGTGAAGTTGGAATGTTGATCAATCTTAACATATGTGAAGTGGAATGTACAATCTTTAAAAGGAAGTTGAATGTGTATCAATCTTAACATATGTCAGTAAGTTGAATGTATCAAGATGTATCAATCTTAACATATGTCAGTAGAGTTGGAATGTTGTATCAATCTTAACATATGTCAGTGAAAGTTGGAATGTTGTATCAATCTTAACATATGCCAGTGAGAGTTGGAATGTTGTTTCAATCTTAACATAGTCAGTAGAGTTGGAATGTTTATCAATCTTAACATATGTAAGTGAAAGTTGGAATGTTGTATCAATCTTAACATATGTCAGTGAAAGTTGGAATGTTGTATCAATCTTAACATATGCCAGTGAGAGTTGGAATGTTGTATCAGTCCTAACATATGCAAGCGACAGTTGGAAAATGACTAAAAATATAGAAAATAAGTTGAATGCATTTGAAAATAGATGTCTGCAAAAAATAATTAACTAACATGGGACGAATTGTAAGAATGATGAAATCATAGAAATGTCTGGCAATCACTAGTAACAACTGTAATAAGAGGGAGAAGATGGAGATATGTTGGGCATACCTTGAGAAGGAATGATCAAAGAATCACAAAGCAGGCATTGAAGTGAATGAAAGGCTCAAGAAAGGCTCAAGAAAGGCTCATGAAAGGCTCATGAATGTTCTCAAGAAAGAGAAACACTATGGATATCTTAAAACGAACTTGCTGGAGAGGCAAGAAATATCGGACTCAATTTTCATGAAAGATATTGAGCGAGTTGACCAGGACAGAGTGGTATGGAGAAATTACTTGCAGGTCCTATGTACCGTATAACGGTATGAGAGGAATATAAATAAAACAAAAACAAGTAGAGAAAAACAATATAATTTTAAAAAGCCCACAGCTCAACATTATGTTATCTTGGTGTATACACACGGCAGGTTGACAAGTTACCAACAACAGTTGATAAGTTTTGTCTCTACGAACGAACAAGCAAGAAAGTAACATTTTTCTCATGTGAGTTAAAGTTCCTGGAAGTTTGCTTCTCTCCCTTGCCACATAACTTTGTTTAGTGTTTAGCTAGATTGCGTTTAGATAATCCAGAATGATTGTGGTGGTACTAAGGACAGGTGATAGATTGTATCATTCAACCTAGCCAATATTAGGTGTGAGATGGTATGACGGACAGCTGACCTGCTTTTTTATCGTTAAATAAAACCCAGTGAAAAGTTTGTATTTTTATCTTTCAGATTTTAGGGCCGTTATGTATTTATTGGGAGCAGCGCCTGGCATCTCTCATGAGGGAGATCTGTGTTCAATCCCCAGTAATGCCACGGAGTTTTTCTGTTGTGGGTATAAATGAAAAATCATAACCTGAACAGCCTCGCGGCGACTGCACTAGTGATACTGTGATATTCTAGTAGTGATGTGAGCATGCATAAGTGGGCGTCTGTAGCTTAAGCGGTAGTGAGCTCGATCACAAACCTGGTTCAAACCCCACGGTGGGCAAGTTTGGAAGCAAATCCGGGTACCCAAATTCGTTTCCATGGGATTTAAAAAAAAAATAAACCTCATCGTTCAGAAAGCAATGGCAAACTGCTTAACGTATAAGTGGTGCCTAGAAAATCAACGACTTGTTTACTGTGGTTGATGGCTACGTCCTTTAGAATATGCCACGATTTTTTTTTTTTTTTCATGCATAAGCAACAGTTTAATTTGCTCTGTTCTGTGTTTAATTCTTGGTCTACACTAGTGTTGTTAACGCGGCGCCCACGTACGTTATAGCGCCCGTATCATACATCCATGACGCCCTATTTTATTCTGGAGGCTTCAAAATTAATCAGATTTCAGTTTGCACACTCAGTAACTAGCACAAACCCGAAGATTAATCTGGCATTGCTTACGTAGTCTTTTCGGTATGTAGTGCTTGTCATTTCACATTTCAAGCGTACAGGAGGTATGATGACCAATTCCTTTCCTCACGCGAATAAAATGGTGTATTTTATGTATATATTTTATAATTATTTTTTAATATTTTTACTTTCCATTTCTAGTTTTTTTAATTTATTTCGTTTTTCGTGTTTTTTTTTCATCAAATATTTTAATTTTAGGACAGTTAGGAATATACCTCCTGGTTGTGTCTCTGATGTCTGGTGTATATAACTAGTCTTCATTCCGTTAGTTCTGTATCATTTGCTTGATAAAGGTCTTCTTGTCGAAACATTGTTTTTGTACATTTAAAACAAACTTAATTCGTTAAAATAATTTCGACAAAAATTGAATATAATTTTACTTGTTTTCAAGAGTTTAAAGCTTTTTTTTACGAGAGTTCCTACTTAACCAAAGACGATGAGACTGGATAGATCTTTCCCTACTTAACCAAAGACGATGAGACTGGATAGATCTTTCCCTACTTAACCAAAGACGATGAAGCTAAAAATGAGGCTTCTCATGTCCGTTCTGATCCACAGTATAATCCAGAGATATACCAATAGACAATGTGGAATGGTTTCTCTATACACTGAATTGAGGAACAGGGATTAGCATGGCTGATGTTTGTGGTAATGTAAGATGTCTCAGACGACTACACAGGCTATAGATCAGTGGCGGCTCGTGATCCTTTTTGTTGGTTGGGCCAGACTCAAATTTTCGGGAAAAATCATGGTTTTGGGTTAGGTTATGTTTTAATTTATTAACTAATAAATACATCTTACACATTATTTTTGGTGGGGCCGGGCCTCACTGGCCCTTAATGACGAGCCGCCACTGCTATAGATAAAATGTTGGAGGTTCTTGTCTGACCTGATTCCAAGGATTTAGACAAAAATGATCTTCTTCTTCTTTGTACGCTTAACATCAACAACTTGTTAAATCACACTTTTTGGTCTGTTGTGTGATTTGCTCCTTGAAAAGTGAGTTTTTTTGTACCAGCTAGGCGCCAACAGATTGATTGATTGATTTATTGATTGATAGGATCATCATCACAGCACTTCGGTGAGTAACCATGTGTGTTCCGATTTCTCTCTTACATAGGAAGATCTCAGCGGAAGTGCACGAACTCCGTAACGCCAGCGAGGGTTTCAGATGTAATTTAGAAGATGGTAAAAACATTTTGTAGGATTTGTTATTATTTAATCTTTCTAATGAATGTTGTAAGGGCAGCGGAGTTCCAACCTGCTCTTCTTGATTTTGCTAGGGCAGCGGAGTTCCATCCTGCTCTTCTTGATTTTGCTGGGGCAGCGAAGTTCCATCCTGCTCTTCTTGATTTTGCTAGGGCAGCGAAGTTCCATCCTGCTCTTCTTGATTTTGCTGGAGCAGCGGGTTTCCATCCTGTTCTTCTCGATTTTGAACTATTAAGGATTATTTTTCGAGCTCAAATTAAACGCGGGACCTACGTTTTATCTTCCGTCTCCGATAGGACTAGGAATTTGATCTCACCTACGCTCCGATTAGAAATGTATGGAAAAATATCGCGATGGCTCCACGAGGAGACGAACCGAGTATCTTTGGAACTAGAGCGAGCATCTAACCTCTAACCCAGATACCCTTAAGCCAGCACATCCGGTTTCTGCATGCTTTTTATTCGGGTTCATCTTCCTAGACATGAAGAATCTTATACTGGATACAGATCGCTACAAATACAACAACATAGTTGTCCTTTAAATATTGTAAGCTGCCAGCTTCTTACTTTAAAGTGAGTACTCACTATACTCGGTTTATTTCTCAATTTGAGCGATTTGGATATTTGTCACCAACCACAAATAACTGCATACAATAAAAAGAGATCAGGTACTAGAGTCAAGGAAGACCAAGAAAAAGATGGATAGACAATATGAAGACCCCACTAAATAAACACTGATATAACACAACAATGGTGACTCTTCAGGCCGTGGAACACAAATTAAAGCTACCTATTATAATCTTAACGACAAGAGTGGATAACCAATTCCATCATCTACCTGGGGAATGACAATAAACTAAAAAATAGGACATTTGTCCAGAAATCCCAGATCTCAATGTAAGTGAGATCAAGTTCCTAGTCTAATCGTAGTGGAGCCATAAAACGTATGTCCAATGTTAAAGTTGAGAATGTAGAAGAATCCTTGGCACATAAAAACCGAAAAGTTAAGGCTGAAAAGTCACTGCCCGTCAACAATTCACAGAAAATTTCTAAAAATAAATTCAAACTTTTTTTTTGACTATTCCCCAAATTACATCGGAAACTCTCGCCGCTGCTGCTGAGAACTTCCTGTGTTGGACAGAAATCTGAATGTGTATGGGGGTTGCACAAGAGTACAACAATGATTGCTATATCAATTAATCAATTTTTTTTTCAATCTTCAGTCCACTGTTATTGCTTGCCTGTACTTATTTCTACAAATTGTGTTCGATGAATGGACTTTACAGTCACATCTGAACACACCAGAGAGGTACAACAACACACGTCTGAGACTGTTGACATCATCGCTTGCGATGGGCGGCTATTATTACTCTGTTTCTATTAGACTTTATTCACAACACTGTTGTTGTCGGGGCTCACAAGGGGAGCAAAGAATAGTAAGCCTGCGCCCTACAAGGCGACTGAGGTAGGGGTCTATGGAAGCTACCCTAGTAAATAAAAAGTGTTGCAAAAATAACCGGATGTGCTACTTGTAGGCGCATATCTGGCCAAGCATACAATCGCACTTAGGCTCAGATCACATATAGATCACAAAGAGTGGTTTAACAAGTGATCGATATGGAGCGTTTGTAGAAGACGAAGAAGAAGAAGAAGAAAAAAATAATACTGGAAGAGCCCAGTCTGACAAATGACAGAAAAACGATAATGACTAAAGAGAAGCAAATCATACAGTTCGTTGAAGATACTTGTGTTGAAGCCTGATATCTTGTAAAACAAACGAAAACCGAAAAACGAGACAAATATAACCAGCCTACATTTGTACAGCGACCAACTGATACACTGAGCCATAACCCCCATGCATAAATGAATACAGATGTAAAATATACCAGGACAGTCAACGTTCTTTCTTAACCTCATTCTTAACTGGCATACAGACAAATAGAAAATTATTATGATTGATACTGTTGGGTTGATGGCCAGAGATACGACCTTTTGATGGGGTTATTTCAATAAATGAAAATGTAACCACGATATCGTCAGAAAGTATCAAGGCTTTAGTCATCTGGCTCAAGTCGAACAAAAATATCTCACTTATTCTTGCGTGTTTAAATGTTTCTTACTATAGATAGCGATGTTCACAATGTTCACAAAACATTAGAAGAAGATATGAATGGCTTAGACTCTTTGCGAAATCTGGTATCATCAATCTCGGCTTCTGAATCTGACAAAGTCAGGCATTGACAAGGCGTTATTGTATGACAAAACAAGATGTACGAATTATGCGAGTGAAGAAAAGATATGACAAATACATAAAGAATAAATATGAATACAATGAGAGTATTATGTCGTCCTGTGTCTGCAGGATACGTTGGGTGTTTTAGTCGCTTATTGTACGGGACAGGGGGAATCTCGTGAACAAATGGGAATTTGTAGGACATTAGGTTTGATTGGAAGAAAGATAGGATATGAATAGAGGGGCAATAATGTGCAGGATGAGAGACTAATAGAGGGGAGATAATGTAGAAGATGAGAGACTAATAGAGGGGAGATAATGTAGAAGATGAGAGACTAATAGAGGGGAGATAATGTAGAAGATGAGAACACATAGAGGGAGATAATGTAGAAGATGAGAGACTAATAGAGGGAGATAATGTAGAAGATGAGAGACACATAGAGGGGAGATAATATGGAAGATGAGAGACTAATAGAGGGGAGATAATGTAGAAGATGAGAGACTAATAGAGGGGAGATAATGTAGAAGATGAGAGACTAATAGAGGGGAGATAATGTAGAAGATGAGAGACTAATAGAGGGGAGATAATGTAGAAGATGAGAGACTAATAGAGGGGAGATAATGTAGAAGATGAGAGACTAATAGAGGGGAGATAATGTAGAAGATGAGAGACTAATAGAGGGGAGATAATGTAGAAGATGAGATACTAATAGAGGGGAGATAATGTGAAAGATGAGAGACAAATAGAGGGGAGATAATGTAGAAGATGAGAGACTAATAGAGGGGATATAATATGGAAGATGAGAGACTAATAGAGGGGAGATAATGTGGAAGATGAGAGACACATAGAGGGGAGATAATATGGAAGATGAGAGACTAATAGAGGGGAGATAATGTAGAAGATGAGAGACTAATAGAGGGGAGATAATGTAGAAGATGAGAGACTAATAGAGGGGAGATAATGTAGAAGATGAGAGACTAATAGAGGGGAGATAATGGGAAAGATAAGAGACTAAAAGAGAAAAATAATATGGAAGATGAGATACTAGTAGAGGGAGATAATATGGAAGGTAAGACAATATTAAAGAAGAAATACTGCTAACAAGAAAGGGTGGAGACTGCAGTAAAACAAGAAGCTAACAAGAAGAGAGATAACTGTGTGGACAATTATTTTCTAAGACGGTAGTTATAAAGTGGAGACAAATTGTTCAATATTTGAACTAAGAGAATGTTTGCATGTGCATGTAAGGGAGAAGGAAGTGTGTGAATGAGAGGAAGAAATAGAGAGATTGAAGGCGAGAGAGAACGAGAGATAGAAAGATTAGAATGATGGAAAGAATTAGACTTGTATATAATTGGTAGGTGCACAGAAAAAAAACTCACATCTTGCAAGAAAGAAAACGATAAAAATATACATATCGTTTTAAATGACAACAAATGTAATGAACAGAGGAGTTTTTCTTGCAGATAAAATTAACCAAATTTATTCGGTTAGATTATAACGATTTTTTTATATTTATTTGCTATCTTCCTCAATATCTTCAATGATAATCTGTTAATATCATGCATTGAACATACAAAAACCTTTGTTGTAAGATTGCACATGATTACTTTTTGTTCCTTAGTAGTTGTTGCTATTTTTTTTATTGAAAATAACATTAAGAAAACAGAAATTGTTTTCTGACTTTTCATTTTCTTCTTCTTCAGGAGAAATAAATCAGAAAAAACTTGGAATGGAACACAAGAAGATATATATTTTAATATATTCGATTATTATTATTTATCTTCTTGTTTCCATTCCAAGTTTTTCTCTTGCATTTCGTTTTTCGTTTTTAGTTACATATTTTCATTTTTAGGACCGTTAGGGATTTATTAGGACCGTTAGGGACCGTTAGCAAAGCGCAGTCACAAAAATAACTACATGTGAAATGCGTTGCCTGCGAAAAGTTAACAACACAAGAAAAGACAGTCACCAACATCAGCATAAGAAGAAAGTTGGCACAAAACCGTGCTTGAATTACATAGATAAACAAAGAATGAAGTGGTTTGGCCCTTAACTCTTAACCGTTCGTGGGTTTTAAGGTTTTTGTTATTTTGAAGGCGTGCTCTATTACTAGAAACTATATATACTCCATGAATCTAAAATAGGCATCTTATATATGGTTGGAAAGCTAATTGAATGTACTATCAAGATATGTGATTTTAATATCAGTGTCATGTAATATGTGATATTAGTGACCTAACTTTGGTGATGCTAAAAATAGATTTTAAAACAAATTTCAAATAATTATACAGTCACAAAGAAGGAAAAAATAAGTATGAAATATATCATGAAAACTATTAATATACTCTCTTAGTACCTTCATATTTACACAATATATCCAAACATGAAGTTGTTTGGACAATAAATAAGGCAGTAATTAGGAAATTTGTAACTTCTAAATATTTCCATATTTTGAAGACACCAATTAATAAATAATAAATAATTAAGAGAAAATGATGCAGAACTGGTCTAGTAAGCAGCCCATAAAGAACTAACACTTATAGTCTTGATTAGGTCAGTAATCTGAGTCACTAGATGTCATTTTTTAAGCAAATGTGTGATTTTTGACAAGAGCGTGTGAAAACTCGTCTGCAGAGATTATCCAAAATGGCGACCGTTCGGAAATGTCGGTGTAATAAAAGCGTGTTCTTACCACTGAATTCGGAGAAGGTTCGCCTGAATGGCTAGGACACCTTACACGGTTAGTCGGCTTTCATGCAGAAATCAGTCAGATACACCATAAAAGGCTCCCTGACTAAGCATGAATTCATAGCGGGCAGAGGCAGAAGAAGAAGAACAAAAAGCATGCTTTATTCAACGAGATTAGACATCTTAAAAATAAAAAATTTTAAACAATTTATTATGGTAATATCATGTTTTACATTATGAAACATAAATTAAATGCTTTTAAATGCATAGATAACACACAGATACGGCTAGTTCTGGAGTCATGTAGCCATCTCATTTATAAATGAGATTTTCTTAGTACCCGAACGTTACAGGGTTAATAAGAATGCATCCAAACTCCACAGTATACAGAGTCTTCTACAACAGAACATCGGGAAAGAAGGCAAGAGGAAGACCACGGAAAAGATGGTTAGATGGCGTAGCAGAATCCTGTGAAAGAGCAAAGATAACAATCACACAAGCCACCAGAACAGAGCAAGACAAAAACAGAAAACCACGACACTGGGCAACAACCCGGTAGTAATGTGACGACAAAATAAGAATAAGAAGGGATTTATTGTCTAATTGTATTATCTGCCGTTGTGAATTTCTTCCCTTATGTGTATCCTTTTCTTGCTAAATGCCTTTTGGTCGAAACATTGCTCTGTATTGTTATTGTTTTTGTATTTTGTAAAGCTACATTACTTTGTGTTTGCGTGTTTCGCCATTGCTACATAGCATTACTGCAGTCTTTCCTTATATCAATAATACTACAACCAGTTAACTACGTGTTTCGTCATTGCTACATAGCTTTACTGCAGTCTTTCCTTATATCAATAATACTACAGCCAGTTAGCTACGTGTTTCGTCATTGCTACATAGCATTACTGCAGTCTTTCCTCATATCAATAATACTAGAGCCAGTTAGCTACGTGTTTCGTCATTGCTACATAGCTTTACTGCAGTCTTTCCTTATATCAATAATACTAGAGCCAGTTAGCTACTTGTTTCGTCATTGCTACATAGCTTTACTGCAGTCTTTCCTTATATCAATAATACTACAGCCAGTTAGCTACGTGTTTCGTCATTGCTACATAGCATTACTGCAGTCTTTCCTTATATCAATAATACTAGAGCCAGTTAGCTACGTGTTTCGTCATTGCTACATAGCTTTACTGTAGTCTTTCCTTATATCAATAATACTAGAGCCAGTTAGCTACGTGTTTCGTCATTGCTACATAGCTTTACTGTAGTCTTTCCTTATATCAATAATACTAGAACCAGTTAGCTGCGTGTTTCACCATTGCTACATAGCTTTACTGCAGTCTTTCCTTATATCAATAATATTAGAGCCAGTTAGCTACTAAGAACCTCTCTCCTCTCTCTACTAAAATAATAAATAATAAATGTGTATTTTCAACACAACAATTGGTGAAAGACAGAACAACCAGAATTATTCAATAGTCTCAATGAATGTAACTATAGACATAAAGAAAAGAGAATATATATATTTAGTGAGTGACACACGGAAACAGACACATTTAACATAAAAACAGCAAGACAAACGAGAAGGCGAAGTAGCTCAGAAATAGCAATATAAGTTATAAATATGACGCATTCTGCGGAAACAACTCAAAAAAATGGGATGCTCTTGTCAGTCAACGGAAGGTACCAATTATTCACATTTGATACGGGTTTCCCCACACTTTTGATCTTCTTAAACAAATCAGCGATCCGTGTAGTTAGTCTTGAAATATCAAAGACATTCTTCAAATGGTCAGGAAAATGAACATATATTTCAAAGTCTTTCAATGTTGTCTGGGAGTGCTCGCACACACACATGCACAGACAGAGACGATGTTAACATTACAACTAATGATGACATTCATCTGCTTCTCCTTTAGATAGTAATCATCTTTGAAGATCCTGCCCTTCCGTCCAATGTAATATAGTTGGAATCTGCAAGATTTTACAACTTTTCGCTTTGCTCCATAAAATGTTTTGGATTTATTTGTTCCTGAGGACAGCAACATGTACCTGGCAACATAGAGTGCTTTGTAACTGAACTGAATGTAGTAGGAAGTATAGTTCTTGAGTATAGCTCTATCTAGTAGGTTTTAGTTGAATTATGTTCATGTGTCTAGCACTATGTAGCAGGTTTTAGTTGAATTATGTTCATGTGTCTAGCACTATCTAGTAGGTTTTAGTTGAATTATGTTCATGTGTCTAGCACTATCTAGTAGGTTTTAGTTGAATTATGTTCATGTGTCTAGCACTATCTAGTAGGTTTTAGTTGAATTATGTTCATGTGTCTAGCACTCTGTAGTAGGTTTTAGTTGAATTATGTTCACTGAATGAAATGAAAATGTCAGATTCATAATATTAATGACCAAAAATCTCAATAATCATCTATTTGATAAACATCACTAAGATTATAATGTTGTGAAAGGTTGTAATCACCTTTATCAGTCGATTGTAATGGAAAAGTTGACTAAAATGAAGAATAAAAAATGGAAAAAAAGATGATGATGATGAAGATGATGATGATGATGATGAAAATAAGAACAAGATAGAGAAGAACAATAAATACGTGAAGAACTAAAGAAGAAGAATAAAACAAAAAGAACAAGAGAAAAATAATAAGAATGATAAGAAAAAGTGGTAAAACAAGATCAAAAACAAGACATAGAAGAAAACATAACAAACAGAAGAAAGAAGTCGAAAAACAAGAAGTACAAGACAACATAACAAACAGAAGAAAGAAGTCGAAAAACAAGAAGTACAAGAAAACATAACAAACAGAAGAAAGAAGTCGAAAAACAAGACATAGAAGAAAACATAACAAACAGAAGAAAGAAGTCGAAAAACAAGACATAGAAGAAAACATAACAAACAGAAGAAAGAAGTCGAAAAACAAGAACAAGTAAAAAACAAAAGCTAATTAAAAAAAACAGAATAAAAGAGAACAGAATAATAGCAAAGAACGACAGTTAACCAAACAAACAAAAAAAAGAATATAAAAAGAAATATAACGATGAAGAAAATTAACAATTTGACAAAGAACGAGATTAAGAACAACAAGAAGATCAAAAAGAAAAAAGAAGCAGAAGAACAGTATGAAATGAAGATAAATAACAAAATGAAAGAAATAAAATGAAAATGAAGATAAAGTTGAAGAAAAAGAGCGGTACAATAGTTTTCTCTTAGAATATTTTGAAAGAAAATAAATTGAACATAAGAACAAAAACAATAGATTAGTAAAGGAAACAAGCAGAGATTAGTGACAACTGGTTTGTTCATATCTTTCATCACATAAAAAACAGATTAGATAAGAGAGGGAGATGGAAAGAAAGAGAGAGAGAGAGAGAGAGAGAGAGAAAGAGAACAAGCGAGAGAGAGAGAGAGAAGATTGTGAAGACCTATTACCACTAGCGACCCGTACGAATGTCGTCAGTACTTGCAATCTGGTCTGATGTTCAGAAAATCAGCGTAGTGACCCTTCCAGGTCGAGCGAAAGCTATCGGTCGCGAAACATGCAAACTAGAACTTATTTGTGATTGTATTTTAAATTCCTGTTTATCCTACAAGTTCGATTCTGACTTTTACATTTTGGTGTGCAACTGCAACAGTTATAATAGGAAAAACCAAAGTTTTGTTAGGGAACCACCAAAACTATCATAGGACCACAACAGCTATCATAGGAGCCACTCAGCTATCATAGGGAGCCACAACAGCTATCATAGGAACCACCAAAACTATCATAGGAGCCACAACAGCTATCATAGGAGCCACAACAGCTATCATAGGAACCACCAAAACTATCATAGGAGCCACAACAGCTATCATAGGAACCACTACAGCTATCATAGGGAGCCACCACAGCTATCATAGGGAGCCACTACAGCTATCATAGGGAGCCACTACAGCTATCATAGGGAGCCACAACAGCTATCATAGGGAACCACCAAAACTATCATAGGGAGCCACCACAGCTATCATAGGGAGCCACTACAGCTATCATAGGGAGCCACTACAGCTATCATAGGTAGCCACTACAGCTATCATAGGGAGCCACTACAGCTATCATAGGTAGCCACAACAGCTCATCATAGGAACCACATAACACATAGGAGCCACAACAGCTATCATAGGAGCCACCACAGCTATCATAGGGAGCCACCACAGCTATCATAGGGAGCCACCACAGCTATCATAGGGAGCCACTACAGCTATCATAGGGAGCCACTACAGCTATCATAGGGAGCCACACAGCTATCATAGGAGCCACTACAGCTATCATAGGAGCCACACAGCTATCATAGGAGCCAAACAGCATCATAGGAGCCACAACAGCTATCATAGGGAGCCACTACAGCTATCATAGGAGCCACACAGCTATCATAGGAGCCACAACAGCTATCATAGGAGCCACTTCAGCTATCATAGGAGCCACTACAGCTATCATAGGGAGCCACAACAGCTATCATAGGAGCCACAACAGCTATCATAGGGAGCCACAACAGCTATCATAGGGAGCCACTCCAGCTATCATAGGGAGCCACAACAGCTATCATAGGGAGCCACAACAGCTATCATAGGGAGCCACTACAGCTATCATAGGGAGCCACAACAGCTATCATAGGAGCCACTACAGCTATCATAGGAGCCACTACAGCCTATCATAGGGAGCCACCAAAAGCTATCATAGGAGCCACACAGCTATCATAGGGAGCCACAACAGCTATCATAGGACCACCACTATCATAGGAGCCACACAGCTATCATAGGAGCCACAACAGCTATCATAGGAGCCACACAGCTATATGGGAGCCACTACAGCTATCATAGGAGCCACACAGCTTCATAGGAGCCACTACAGCTATCATAGGAGCAAACATCATGAGCCACACAGCTATCATAGGCCACAACAGCTATCATAGGAGCACTCACATGCACACAGCTATCATAGGAGCCACAACAGCTATCATAGGAGCCACTCAGCTATCATAGGAGCCACTACAGCTATCATAGAGCACAGCTCATAGCCACTACAGCATCATGAGCACAGCTATGGAGCCACTAACTATCATAGGAGCCACAACAGCTATCATAGGAGCCACACAGCTATCATAGGGAGCCACACAGCTATCATAGGAGCCACAACAGCTTCTAGACCACAGCTCATGGAGCCACTACAGCTCTCATGGAGCCACACAGCTATCATAGGAGCCACACAGCTATCATAGGAGCCACTACAGCTATCATAGGAGCCACCAAACTATCTGAGCCCACACTCATAGGGAGCCACACAGCTATCATAGGAGCCACACAGCTATCATAGGAGCCACAACAGCTATCATAGGAGCCACTACAGCTATCATAGGGAGCCACACAGCTATCATAGGAGCCACAAAGCTATCATAGGAGCCACTACAGCTATCATAGGAGCCACAACAGCTATCATAGGGAGCCACCAAAACTATCATAGGAGCCACAACAGCATCATAGGAGCCACTACAGCATCATAGGAGCCACAACAGCTATCATAGGAGCCACAAGCTATCATAGGAGCCACCACAGCTATCATAGGAGCCACAACAGCTATCATAGGAGCCACAACAGCTATCATAGGAGCCACACAGCTATCATAGGGAGCCACACAGCATCATAGGAGCCACTACAGCATATAGGAGCCACACAGCATCATAGAGCCACACAGCTATATAGGAGCCACAACAGCTATCATAGGAGCCACATACAGCTATCATAGAGCCACTACAGCTATCATAGGAGCCACAACAGCTATCATAGGAGCCACAACAGCTATCATAGGAGCCACAACAGCTATCATAGGAGCCACTCAGCATCATGGAGCCACACAGCTATCATAGGGAGCCACTAACAGCTATCATAGGAGCCACAACAGCTATATAGGAGCCACTCAGCTATCATAGGAGCCACTACAGCTATCATAGGAGCCACTTCAGCTATCATAGGAGCCACTACAGCTATCATAGGGAGCCACCTACAGCTATCATAGGACCACAACAGCTATCAAGGGAGCCACACTAGCTATCATAGGAACACAACACTATCAAGGAGCCACAACAGCTATCATAGTACTCAGCTATCATAGAGAGCCACTTACAGCTATCATAGGAGCCACTACAGCTATCATAGGAGCCCTACAGCTACATAAGGAGCCAACAGCTATCATAGGACCACCTAAACTATCATAGAGCCACACTAGCTATCTAGAGAAGCAAATACAGCTTATGCATAGAGCCACTACAGCTATTCATGAGCCACAACAGATCTAGGAGCCAACAAATGCTATCCATGAGAACTACAAAGCTATCATAGAGAATCCACAACTATCATAGGAGCCACAACAGCTATCATAGAGACCATACAGCATATGAGCATTCAGCATCATAGGAGCCACACAGCTATCATAGGAGCACACATTCATAGGGAGCCACACAGCTATCATGGGAGCACACTACTGCTATCATGGACCACTCAGCTTCATCAAGGGACCACTTCAGCTATCATAGGAGCCACTACAGCTTCATAGGAGCCACTACAGCTATCATAGGAGCCTAGCAGCTATCATGGAGCCACTCAGCTATCATATGGAAGCCACACAGCTATCATAGGAGCCACACAGCTATCATAGGAGCACTACAGCTATCATAGAGCCACTACAGCTATCATAGGAGCCACTCAGCTATCATAGGAGCCACAACAGCTATCATAGGAGCCACAACAGCTATCATAGGAGCCACTACAGCTATCATAGGAGCCACAACAGCTATCATGGAGCACTACAGCTATCATGAGGAGCCACTACAGCTATCATAGGGAGCCACCCAAACTATCATGAGGAGCCACTACAGCTATCATAGGGAGCCACACAGCTATCATAGGGAGCCACTACAGCTATCATAGGAGCCACACAGCTATCATAGGAGCCACTCAGCTATCAGGAGCCACTCAGCTATCATAGGAGCCACAACAGCTATCATGGGAGCCACAACAGCTATCATAGGGGCCACTTCAGCTATCATGGGAGCCACTCAGCTATCATAGGAGCCACTACAGCTATCATAGGAGCCACTACAGCTATCATAGGGAGCCACAAAGCTATCATAGGAGCCACAACAGCTATCATAGGAGCCACTACAGCTATCATAGGGAGCCACACAGCTATCATGGGAGCACACAACAGCTATCATAGGGAGCCACAACAGCTATCATAGGAGCCACACAGCTATCATAGGGGCCACTTCAGCTATCATGGAGCCACTACAGCTATCATAGGAGCCACAACAGCTATCATAGGGAGCCACAACAGCTATGATTGGGAGCCACTACAGCTATCATAGGGAGCCACTACAGCTATCATAGGGAGCCACTTCAGCTATCATGAGAGCCACTACAGCTATCATAGAGCCACTCAGCTATCATAGGGACCACAACAGCTATCATAGGAGCCACTTCAGCTATCATAGGAGCCACAACAGCTATCATAGGAGCCACACAGCTATCATAGGAGCCACTCAGCTATCATGAGCCACTACAGCTATCATAGGGAGCCACTACAGCTATCATAGGTAGCCACTACAGCTATCATAGGGAGCCACAACAGCTATCATGGGAGCCACTTCAACTATCATAGGAGCCACTACAGCTATCATAGGAGCCACTTCAGCTATCATAGGAGCCACTACAGCTATCATAGGGAGCCACTACAGCTATAATAGGGAGCCACTACAGCTATAATAGGGAGCCACCACAGCTATCATAGGAAACTAACAACAGTTATGAAATGGAGCCACCCCAGCTTGATTTCTGCTTTCGATATGAAGAATTTTGATTAAAAAAATTATTATTTCCTTTTTCTATGTTGTTTTTTAAATACAAAAAATCTTTTTTTATGTTGATTTTTAAATATAAAAATTTTTTTTTCTATACTGATTTTTAAATACAAAAATCTTTACTTTTTTCGATGTTGATTTTTAAATACAGAAAAATATTTTGTTCTCATGAAGAGATCTATGTTTTAAAAAAGAAATCATCTCATTCTTCTAATGTGATTGATTCTCCTAATATAATTAATATAATTAATATTATATCGGAAGAGATATTTTCTCTCACCAGAAACAAATGTCTGGTGATGCTCTAATTCATTCTCTAACAACAACGATCAGTCACATCAAATTTCTCAAAGTTATCATTTACAGAAAGAAAAATAATTTATAGCGAATTACTCATTTCTTTTATATTTCCTTTTTGTTTTAGTTCTTGGAAATAGGATCCGATAACTGAAACTAATCACTTTTTGTCTCGTTCCGTTACAATATTTCTGTTCCATTTCTATTTGCAAAGTCCCAACTCCATTCCAGTCCAATGATCTCTGCTTACGGTCTGTGGTGTACACCATACTAACTTTCTATAGTGAGACCAGGGACATTATCAGGGGAGACAATGTGTTAGAATAATGAGCTCAGAGTTATGTCAATATGGAGTGTTTGTTTAGTAATACCTGATCTCACAGAGTAATATTGCTTATACAACGGTCAACGTATCAGGGGAATATTCTGGACACCAACTTCTAGAAAAATTAGCAAAAGAAAATTACATTTGGTAGATAAGGTTCTAACTTTACCTTCCAAATGTAATTTTCTTTTGCTAATGTGAATCTGACATTTTGTTAAATAAGTTTGGATAAAGAGCGTGCAGGAAAATTACTTCCAGTATGAGGATGGAGATTGAGACCGTTACTGCTGGCCTCCATTGGCTATCTGAGACTTCGTTTAATGTGGGTTGTTGTTGCATCTGATTGTCAGTCGATGCTTCGGAAGATGCAGAATGGTAGGACTCGACATAAGTGGATGTGGTCTGTTGATGTTTCTAACCATCAGAAGAGGCGTGGATCTACTGTCCTGGATATTAGGGTATTTGTCGCAGTGAGAGATCGGGAAAGCTTGCATCAACAGCATTGATTGTCGGGGAGTTGATGATGATTTTAGTTTTCTTTTGTGTATTCGTGACTGTCTGTTGGATGAAGACACCAAAATATATGTTGAATCGATCCAGCAATTTAAGGAGTTTGGAATTACCCGCGGTATAAGTAGAACTGGATCCCTGAGGAGCAGAGTGAGGAGTGTGTTTAATTAGCAAACCATAGGGAACACCAATATGTATACTTTTCAACATCTGCTTTGAGAGACAGAGCACCTATGGGTCTGCCCGAAGTGTATTGACGTTGGTTCAGTAACCAGCTGAAGATAATATTAAGATACAAGACACTTTGTAGATACGATTAAATTAAGACACTTCATAGAAAAAGTAAGATTCTCATACTTCTTCTGTAAAAACACATCTGTGTGGCCTCAAGATATTTTGGTATCTGTTAATTTATTGTCCATGACTTATATTCATATTTAGTAGTGGCTTTATAAAACACTGACACAATTTTTCACTTAAACAGATAATGTCGTTTTGCTTATAATGTCTTTAATTTTCAGGAATGCTGCTTTTGTCTGATCTATTGTGTACTTTTAGGTTTGTTTAAAAATCACCAATGAAGATTGAAACGAATAGCAATTTACTAGCAACTTTATTTTGTCATTCTCTGCTATAGTGTCGTTAGGCGTAGCAGGTTTAACTGATGATCGGTTTCTGAGATAGTGCACGCTCGGTCGCTTGATATGACGTGGTATTGTGGAGTTTTAAGATGTCTGTAACTCCATCAATCCATCTTTTTCTTGTTCTGCCCTTCCTCTTGATAACAATTATCATAAAAAAGAAGATGATTTTAAGCACGTTTGTAGACCATTCATGCAAAAATTTGACTATATAAAAAGCAGAGTCAGTGAAAAACACTATTAATGAAGCGCATACAAAAGCCCGTTCTATAAATCTCTTCTTATCCTGACGCTGTGAAGCAAAAGACTGTTCAAAAAAGGTGTTTTAAAGTTGAATGTATCCAAAAACTTTGACCAATCTATTGAATGAACATGAGAAGAAAGGAGATTATATGATCTATTCAATGAATCCTGGAGAAATATGGTGATATTAAAACTGAAAGGAGATTATATGATCTATTCAATGAATCCTGGAGAAATATGGTGATATTAAAACTGAAAGGAGATTATATGATCTATTCAATGAATCCTGGAGAAATATGGTGATATTAAAACTGAAAGGAGATTATATGATCTATTCAATGAATCCTGGAGAAATATGGTGATATTAAAACTGAAAGGAGATTATATGATCTATTCAATGAATCCTGGAGAAATATGGTGATATTAAAACTGAAAGGAGATTATATGATCTATTCAATGAATCCTGGAGAAATATGGTGATATTAAAACTGAAAGGAGATTATATGATCTATTCAATGAATCCTGGAGAAATATGGTGATATTAAAACTGAAAGGAGATTATATGATCTATTCAATGAATCCTGGAGAAATATGGTGATATTAAAACTGAAAGGAGATTATATGATCTATTCAATGAATCCTGGAGAAATATGGTGATATTAAAACTGAAAGGAGATTATATGATCTATTCAATGAATCCTGGAGAAATATGGTGATATTAAAACTGAAAATATTGTGAATTGACTAGAGATATTAGGAGTTGAAAGTTAGTAGCTATACACCGATGAGCATCATTTGTAAATGCCCTATGTATCATCTATGACATGAAGAACATATATATAGAAATGGGTATACTTTGAGCAATATTACGCAACGAATGACATGTACGGTACACGTCTCCCCAGAGACTGTTGTGAATATATTCTAAGTTTCTTTCCTTCTTCCCCTTCATCCCTAGGGAACCAAGGTTTTCCAAGTTCTCCTATCCAAGACCATCTTTTACAGATCTCTAAACTCTGTACTCTAAACTCTCTACCCACTTACTTACACTCCGTTTCCAACCCTCGCCTCAGGGGGTTCCTGAATCTTCACTTACCTCTATTGTCCTGGGGTTTCATCAGAGGACTGTCTCATGATGCTGCCATGAGGTTTCCTAGGTATGTGCCCTATCTATCGCCACCCTCTTTCCCTTATCTCGTGTTCCAACTGCCGTAGTCCCGCTCTATCCTTCAGCACTTTGTTTGTGATTTTGTCATACCATCGTAGAATGAGTATCCTGCGCAGGCTTCTGTATTCAAAGTTTCTTGTCTCAATAATTCATACAACTTTGATATGAAGAAAACCACGATAATAATTGGTCAAAGTCTTTCAGGTCCTGAGCTGTTTGAATATCATACAATCTTCACATACATCAGCTAAAACGTCGAGATTATATCAGTTGTGATGTGTATCTCTGACTAAGTGAAATCACACATGTAAAGACTGCCCTCGTCTTAACGCTCGAATAAATGTTGGTAATATTCAACTTCCAGGCAACCATGATTTCACAATCTCAAATATGGAGTGCTAGTTTACATCAACTGAAAGGGACAGAACTCACGATAATACAATAGAATTGCTGCCCCAGTTTTCTTTTCTTTATTCAAGGCTGATTCATAGTAGGCCGTTTATTCTGCAAATATCAATCAATATTCCTCTACCCCATCAACATCCTGTAACATTGATGATTCCATGTTCAGCACAACACCAGCAGTTTACAGTGGCTTATTTCTACTGTATACACAACACAATCCGGAAGGACGGCTCACTGGGCGACTACAACTAACAGAAGCGTTGAATGAGAGATGGCGCCAGACCGCCTCTCACAGTTTGCAAGTGGAAGGGGGTTTTTCATGACGGATTCCCTAGCCCTCAGTGATAGCAAGCACACCTATTTGGCTGATCTAACTCAGGTGGGCTGTACAAAGTATATATCATTATAAAGTAAATCTCATCGGAATAAAGTGATGATGGCTGTTGATTAAAGCTGATTTGATCCATGTTATTATATTATATTAATGTCGCTTTAAAAAAAAATTATGTTACGAATTGTCATAAAAAGCAACAAACAACAACTTACAAAAGTCTCAATAAAATATGGAACTGCAAGTTATATAGTATTAAAACTAAATTACGAATTTTCAATTCAAATGTTGTATCAATCCTAACATATGCCAGCGAGAGTTGGAAAATGACTAAAGATATAGAAAGCAAGTTGAATGCATTTGAAAATAGATGTCTGTGAAAATAATGAATATAAAATGAAACGAATTCAATAGATGATGAAATCAGAGAAATGTCTGGTCAACCACTAGTGACAACTGTTATAAGAAAGAGAAGATGGAGATATGTTGGACACACATTGAGAAGAAATGATCAAAGAATATCAAAGCAGGCATTGAAGTGGGATGTTGTGGATTCGAGAAAAGAGGCCAACCTAGGGTGACCCTGAAACGAACTTTGCTGAGAGATGCAAGAAATATCGGTCTCAATTCCATGGAGAATATTGAGCGAGTTACCCAAGATAGAGCGGTATGGAGAAATTGCAGGCCCTTTGTAACGTATAACGGTATGAGAGAAACTATTAATGTATCTGTGTGTGTGTGTGTGTGTGTGTGTAAACATATTAGCTAAATAAATTACATAAAACAGAGATTCAGAGATCCAGGGCTCTATGTGGTTAAGGGGTTAAACCGTTCCTTGCGTTCTGAAGATAGTATGTTCGAATCCGGACTACGCCGTTCTGTTTGCGATTATATTTTTTTCCCAGGAATCCCTATGATTGTTTCCTGAGCTAAGGGGCTCGTGCTTTGTACAATAATCTCGGCATGCGGCGTGCCATTTCTGCAGAGAGGGAACGAGCCATATGGGAAATACACTGCCCTTCTTTTTGGACCACTAGAGATAGGATAACGGCACGAAACTTAGTGGGTGTATAAACTCTTTATGTTTGCTAATTCTAGCATATATCAACGACAAAGCACTTACACTGTAGCGCAAACTTGCAAAAAGTAACCTCCTACAAACAAACAGCAGTCCTCGCTTGCTAATCGTTACATTAACAAAACACTTACACATTAGCATTGACTGGCTAGAAGTAATGACAATAAACTTTTACACTGTAACATTAGCCTACTTAAAGTTAACGTAATAAAATCACTTCCACAGTAGCCCCGCTTGCTAAATGAAAAAATAAAAATTGAAAATAAAAACAAATTTGAAGATTGAGAACATAGAAAAAGAAAGTACTTTTTTCTAAAAAGCTCCTATAATGGCTGATGGTGGGGTTGACGCACATGTGTATGCTGATGTAGTGGATAATGGTATATAATGAGTTAAAGAACTCTTGGTAATAAAAATAAGTAAGAGTAAATGGAGCCACCACTACATGAGCCCGACTGATTAGTATCAATTTAAGATAAAAGAATCTTACACACAATTTTCACCATTCTCAAAACTAATTACATGGGAAACTTCGCCTGTGCTACAGAGTTTCCCACTACCGATGATATCTTCCTATTTAAGAAAGAGGTTGGAACACATACGATTTTAAACCATAAGCCGAAGAACTTACTTCGGGTTTTACCACATATCGTACAGTCCCTCTCTGCATAAATGGTACGCCATCTGCTGAGAGTAATGAACAAAACACGAACTCCGTAGCTCCGGCAACAATCCTAGGAGTCTTTGAAAAAAAATGCACTCGTAAACAGAAAGGGTTGTTCCGGATTCGAACCTACAACCTTCGTAACGCAATACGTGGGCGTAACCACTTAGACACAGAGACCCCCATTACGTTACGTTACCACAAACGGTTATTTTACCAAAGTACAATACTGATGGTCATATAAATTAATCATTAAGTCTTTTCTTTCACTTCTTCTTCTTCTTCTTCGAACGCTCCATGTGTGATTTGTATGGGATCTGAGCCTAAGAGCGATTGTACGTTGTGCCAGTTATGCGCCTATGTCTGCAATGTTTTTTATTTACTAAGGTAGCTTCACTAAGTCCTACATCATGCCTTGTAGGACGCAGTGGTACTATTCTTTTCTTCCCTTGAAGGCTCCAGCACCACACGAGAGTTTCTTTCACTCAAACCCTCTCTTGATTCCCTTCCTCAACCCCTCATCTTCTGTCTTCAGATCACCTCCTCCTCCATTTACACACTCTCAGCAACAATTTTTGTCCTTCAAGTGAACTGATTAGGAGAGACGGGTAAATCATAGAAACGAGTTCTGGAAGCAGTTACAACAGAGAACTACTTGATGAGGTTACGCTTTGATCTGGCATATTCATGTTTACAGTGCCCTTACAGTGTAAGGAGGTCAGCGAGGTGATTGCATACATTGTGTAAGGATAGAGAACGAGCGAAGAAATAGAGAAAGTAGAAACAACAGAGAAAGTGAAAGAAATGGAGAAATAAAGAAAGTGGAAACAACAGAGAATGTGAAAGAAATGGAGAAATAGAGAAAGTAGAAACAACAGAGAATGTGAAAGAAATGGAGAAATAAAGAAAGTAGAAACAACAGAGAAAGTGAAAGAAATGGAGAAATAAAGAAAGTGGAAACAACAGAGAAAGTGAAAGAAATGGAGAAATAGAGAAAGTGGAAACAACAGAGAAAGTGAAAGAAATGGAGAAATAAAGAAAGAAAGTAGAAACAACAGAGAAAGTGAAAGAAATGGAGAAATAGAGAAAGTAGAAACAACAGAGAAAGTGAAAGAAATGGAGAAATAGAGAAAGTAGAAACAACAGAGAATGTGAAAGAAATGGAGAAATAAAGAAAGTGGAAACAACAGAGAAAGTGAAAGAAATAGAGAAATAGAGAAAGTAGAAACAACAGAGAAAGTGAAAGAAATGGAGAAATAAAGAAAGAAAGTAGAAACAACAGAGAAAGTGAAAGAAATAGAGAAATAGAGAAAGGTAGAGCAATATAAGAAGTGAGAGAAAGATAGAAAGAAGGAAAATTCAAGAAAATATTTAAAAATTGAGAGAAAGAGAAATTGAGAAAAAATAAAAAAAGTGAGAAAAATAAAAAAATCGAGACAAATTTCATGGAGGGCTTGGTTTATGGAAGCCGAGGCAGGAGGCAACAATGTGTAAGATGATAACATGACATCAATGAAACCTTTAACACGACATTGGAAAATGCTAGAGAACTAGCTGAACATTCAAAGTTTTGGAATTGAATTGTTATAAGAGTGACGATCTGTAAGGGATGTACTATCCCGCCTGCCCAGCGTGTTCGTAGCGCGTAGAACGACCGGTGAAAAGCCCCATGTGAGTGCGGTTCAATTCCGCGGGCTGGAAGAAAAGCCACAGGTTCTCCAGATTTACGGTGTTCCTGGTACCGAATCCAAGGGTTACGATGTCCATGGCACTGAGCCGAAGAGCTGAAAGCTCAAGTGCTTCTGGATCGAAAAAGGGATGTACTGTATTAAAATGAAGAACTACATTCTAAGTTATAATAGCAGTGTGCTACAAAACTACAAACAAAGTTATAATAGCAGTGTGCTACAAAACTACAAAGTTATAATAGCAGTGTGCTACAAAACTACAAAGTTATAATAGCAGTGTGCTACAAAACTACAAACTAAGTTATAATAGTAGTGTACTACAAAACTACATACTAAGTTATAATAGCAGTGTGCTACAAAACTACATACTAAGTTATAATAGCAGTGTGCTACAAAACTACATACTAAGTTATAATAGCAGTGTGCTACAAAACTACAAACAAAGTTATAATAGTAGTGTGCTACAAAACTACAAAGTTATAATAGTAGTGTGCTACAAAACTACAAAGTTATAATAGCAGTGTGCTACAAAACTACAAACAAAGTTATAATAGCAGTGTGCTACAAAACTACAAAGTTATAATAGTAGTGTGCTACAAAACTATAAACTAAGTTATAATAGCAGTGTGCTACAAAACTACAAAGTTATAATAGTAGTGTGCTACAAAACTACAAAGTTATAATAGTAGTGTGCTACAAAACTACAAAGTTATAATAGTAGTGTGCTACAAAACTACAAACAAAGTTATAATAGTAGTGTGCTACAAAACTACAAAGTTATAATAGTAGTGTGCTACAAAACTACAAAGTTATAATAGCAGTGTGCTACAAAACTACATACTAAGTTATAATAGCAGTGTGCTACAAAACTATATACTTAGTTATAATAGCAGTGTGCTACAAAACTATAAACTTAGTTATAATAGCAGTATGCTACAAAACTACATACTAAGTTATAATAGCAGTGTGCTACAAAACTACATACTAAGTTATAATAGTAGTGTGCTACAAAACTACAAAGTTATAATAGTAGTGTGCTACAAAACTACATACTAAGTTATAATAGCAGTGTGCTACAAAACTATAAACTAAGTTATAATAGTAGTGTGCTACAAAACTACAAAGTTATAATAGTAGTGTGCTACAAAACTACATACTAAGTTATAATAGCAGTGTACTACAAAACTACAAACAAAGTTATAATAGTAGTGTACTACAAAACTACAAACTAAGTTATAATAGTAGTGTGCTACAAAACTACAAACTAAGTTATAATAGCAGTGTGCTACAAAACTGCATACTTAGTTATAATAGCAGTGTGCTACAAAACTACAAACTAAGTTATAATAGTAGTGTGCTACAAAACTACATACTAAGTTATAATAGTAGTGTGCTACAAAACTACAAAGTTATAATAGTAGTGTGCTACAAAACTACATACTAAGTTATAATAGCAGTGTACTACAAAACTACATACTAAGTTATAATAGTAGTGTGCTACAAAACTACAAACTAAGTTATAATAGTAGTGTGCTACAAAACTACATACTAAGTTATAATAGTAGTGTGCTACAAAACTACATACTAAGTTATAATAGCAGTGTACTACAAAACTACAAACTAAGTTATAATAGCAGTGTGCTACAAAACTGCATACTTAGTTATAATAGTAGTGTGCTACAAAACTATAAACTAAGTTATAATAGCAGTGTGCTACAAAACTACAAAGTTATAATAGCAGTGTACTACAAAACTATAAACTAAGTTATAATAGCAGTGTGCTACAAAACTACAAACTAAGTTATAATAGCAGTGTGCTACAAAACTACATACTAAGTTATAATAGTAGTGTGCTACAAAACTACAAACTAAGTTATAATAGTAGTGTGCTACAAAACTACATACTAAGTTATAATAGCAGTGTGCTACAAAACTACATACTAAGTTATAATAGTAGTGTGCTACAAAACTACATACTAAGTTATAATAGTAGTGTGCTACAAAACTACATACTAAGTTATAATAGCAGTGTACTACAAAACTGCATACTTAGTTATAATAGCAGTGTGCTACAAAACTACATACTAAGTTATAATAGTAGTGTACTACAAAACTACATACTAAGTTATAATAGTAGTGTGCTACAAAACTGCATACTAAGTTATAATAGTAGTGTGCTACAAAACTATATACTTAGTTATAATAGTAGTGTGCTACAAAACTACATACTAAGTTATAATAGTAGTGTGCTACAAAACTACAAAGTTATAATAGTAGTGTGCTACAAAACTACATACTAAGTTATAACAGCAGTGTGCTACAAAACTACAAAGTTATAATAGTAGTGTACTACAAAACTACATACTAAGTTATAATAGCAGTGTACTACAAAACTATAAACTAAGTTATAATAGCAGTGTGCTACAAAACTACATACTAAGTTATAATAGCAGTGTGCTACAAAACTACATACTAAGTTATAATAGCAGTGTACTACAAAACTACAAACTAAGTTATAATAGCAGTGTGCTACAAAACTACATACTAAGTTATAATAGCAGTGTACTACAAAACTACAAACTAAGTTATAATAGTAGTGTGCTACAAAACTACATACTAAGTTATAATAGCAGTGTGCTACAAAACTACAAACAAAGTTATAATAGTAGTGTACTACAAAACTACATACTAAGTTATAATAGTAGTGTGCTCAAAAACTACAAACTAAGTTATAATAGTAGTGTGCTACAAAACTACAAACAAAGTTATAATAGCAGTGTACTACAAAACTACAAACTAAGTTATAATAGTAGTGTGCTACAAAACTACAAACAAAGTTATAATAGCAGTGTACTACAAAACTACATACTAAGTTATAATAGTAGTGTGCTACAAAACTACAAACTAAGTTATAATAGCAGTGTACTACAAAACTACATACTAAGTTATAATAGCAGTGTGCTACAAAACTACAAACTAAGTTATAATAGTAGTGTGCTACAAAACTACAAACTAAGTTATAATAGCAGTGTGCTACAAAACTACAAACAAAGTTATAATAGTAGTGTACTACAAAACTACATACTAAGTTATAATAGTAGTGTACTACAAAACTACATACTAAGTTATAATAGTAGTGTGCTACAAAACTACATACTAAGTTATAATAGCAGTGTGCTACAAAACTACAAACTAAGTTATAATAGTAGTGTGCTACAAAACTACATACTAAGTTATAATAGTAGTGTGCTACAAAACTACATACTAAGTTATAATAGCAGTGTACTACAAAACTACAAACTAAGTTATAATAGTAGTGTGCTACAAAACTACATACTAAGTTATAATAGCAGTGTACTACAAAACTACATACTAAGTTATAATAGCAGTGTGCTACAAAACTACAAACTAAGTTATAATAGCAGTGTGCTACAAAACTACATACTAAGTTATAATAGCAGTGTGCTACAAAACTACATACTAAGTTATAATAGCAGTGTGCTACAAAACTACATACTAAGTTATAATAGTAGTGTGCTACAAAACTATAAACTAAGTTATAATAGCAGTGTACTACAAAACTACATACTAAGTTATAATAGCAGTGTGCTACAAAACTACATACTAAGTTATAATAGCAGTGTGCTACAAAACTACAAACTAAGTTATAATAGCAGTGTGCTACAAAACTACATACTAAGTTATAATAGTAGTGTACTACAAAACTACATACTAAGTTATAATAGTAGTGTGCTACAAAACTACAAACTAAGTTATAATAGCAGTGTACTACAAAACTACATACTAAGTTATAATAGTAGTGTGCTACAAAACTACAAACTAAGTTATAATAGCAGTGTACTACAAAACTACAAACTAAGTTATAATAGCAGTGTACTACAAAACTACAAACTAAGTTATAATAGTAGTGTGCTACAAAACTACATACTAAGTTATAATAGCAGTGTGCTACAAAACTATAAACTAAGTTATAATAGCAGTGTACTACAAAACTACAAACTAAGTTATAATAGCAGTGTGCTACAAAACTACATACTAAGTTATAATAGCAGTGTGCTACAAAACTATAAACTAAGTTATAATAGCAGTGTGCTACAAAACTACATACTAAGTTATAATAGTAGTGTGCTACAAAACTACAAACTAAGTTATAATAGTAGTGTGCTACAAAACTACATACTAAGTTATAATAGTAGTGTGCTACAAAACTACATACTAAGTTATAATAGTAGTGTGCTACAAAACTACATACTAAGTTATAATAGCAGTGTGCTACAAAACTATAAACTAAGTTATAATAGCAGTGTACTACAAAACTACAAACTAAGTTATAATAGCAGTGTGCTACAAAACTATAAACTAAGTTATAATAGTAGTGTGCTACAAAACTACAAACTAAGTTATAATAGTAGTGTGCTACAAAACTATAAACTAAGTTATAATAGCAGTGTACTACAAAACTATAAACTAAGTTATAATAGTAGTGTACTACAAAACTACATACTAAGTTATAATAGTAGTGTGCTACAAAACTACAAACAAAGTTATAATAGTAGTGTACTACAAAACTACATACTAAGTTATAATAGTAGTGTGCTACAAAACTACAAACTAAGTTATAATAGTAGTGTGCTACAAAACTACAAACAAAGTTATAATAGTAGTGTACTACAAAACTACAAACTAAAAGGCCACTTACAATGTCATAATTATATATTGGACACTTGAACGCGACGAGGACTGATAAATGATGATAATAATGAGTGGAGATATATTTAAGCACAGACTTACAACTTAATAGTTTTACTCTGTATTTTTTGTTTGCCTTCGTACGCCCTTATATTGTGATAATACTAAATAAGCCAGTGTACTGGCTTCGAGTCGTCTTAAATAATATCGCAAGCCTGTATATTGGCTCGGTAGAGCGACAGAGTTAATCTTACATAATAAAAGTAGCGTACGTCACTAGACTAGCCCATGGGTAGAGATATCTACAAATCACAACAGAGAAGACACAGCCCATGGGTAGAGATATCTACAAATCACAACAGAGAAGACACAAACTAATTCAATATTGTATTATCTAGTTGCGCCAAGTAGCAAAGTGTAGTCTAGTAATGATTTCATTATGATAAGAAGACAACATGTACAGAAGATATTCAGTATTGGTTGTTCAAGAACTGACATCGTTGCACTCAGAATCGCCAGTAGGTGCTGAATCTCTTTCAGCAGATGACAAAGAGTATACTAAGCATTTCTTTTGCATGTTGGTTACTCTCCCTCTCTCATTCATTCTTTCTCATTCTCTCTTTCTCTCTAGACGGTGACACACTTGGCACTTGTTGCAGTAACACACGCATGACATTCTTCTCTGTTCTTGTCCGTCCTCTGTATTGTGTTTCAGTTGTGATTCATTTATTTTAACTCCTGAACTACTGTTGTCCTCCAGATGGTGTTGGGTCTGTCCCCTTTTCGTTAATCTTCCGGTGTTCATCTCAGTGCAGTTTTCGTGACAGTTAATATATATGAGTAATACACGTTAGATCAATCTCCAGCGTCTATATTTTGAATGATGGTGTTCATAAACTTGCTGACACCGTGTAAGTAGTTCTTGGTTAGACAGTTGTTGCCAAGAACGTACGTAAGACCTTTAGCAGTGAGGTTATGTGAAAGGTGGAAAAGTGGATTTTAATAGGTTTTTAAAGTCGAAGGTTTAACTTCAATGAGTCAGGTTTTAACCCATATGGTTCTGTACCTCTCCCCAGAAATGGAAAATCACCTAGTGAGAGTAATGCACAAAACACGAACTCCGTAGCTCCGGCAACAATCCTATGTGTCTCTGAAAAAATGCACTCGTGAACAGAACGGTGCGGTCCTGAATCGAACCCCCGACCTTCGACTCGCAGGACAAGGGATTAACCACTTAGCCACAGAGACCCTCGAAAGGAGGAAAGTTTAGACATACACTGGTTAACCTGTTCATAAACTGTCCTCTTTTACATCTCTCCCCGCTCATTCTTCGTTTGATTTCAAATTCCTTTATTCTCATCAAAGTAGAAACAAATTCCAACCAAGAACTACTACATAAGATATTTCAAAGTGAAGACTTCATGAAGATTCCACAAAAACAGAGCAAAAATAACTAGAAACAATTTTTCCCAGATAAAAATAGCAACAAGCAAATGAAAAAATATCAACACACAATCTATGTTAGCCCATCTAACCTGCTCAAGTATGCTGCAAAAGCTCTCACTATTCAACCCACCGTTGAAACTAAAACTCACCATGATAAGAGTAATGGAGAATAATCATATATCACTGATGCAGTTAGCGAAAACTTTCTCCCAAATTTTCCCATTTACTTTTAGAATATGAACCTCTCAAGGAACGTTACTGTATCGTAATAGAGATATCTTTACTATCAAACTAGCAACAGGCACATTTGTTTTTGTTGGGTTTTGTTTGCTTGTTAAGTAGAGAATTAAAGACTCTTTAAGCTGAGCAATGCTTTTTTCATCGTTTCTTTAAACCGAAGGATTGACTTCATTGCACCGGGTTTTACCCCATATTGCTCGGTCCCTCTCCGCAGAAATGGCACGTCACCGTTCGAAAGTATTGCACGCCCGTCTGCCCAGCGTGTTCGTAGCGCGTTGGACTACGGGTGACTATCCCTCTATGTGTGCGGGTTCAATTCCGCGGGATGGCAGAAAAAGCCACAGATTCCCCAGATTTGCGGTGTTCGTGGCACCGAACCGAAGGGTTACGATGTCCATGGCACCGAGCCGAAGAACTGAAAAGCTCAAGTGCTTCTGGATCGGAAAAATAAATAAAAAAAGTATGGTACAAAGTACGAACTCCGTATATCCGGAAACAATCCTAAGCATCTCTGGAAAAAAAACTGCACTCGGGAACAGAACGGCGCGGTCATCGCTTCTTATACTAGTTGTCCAGGTTCAATTCAGCAGTGGGCGTAGAATATTTTCCCGACCGCAGTGGCTCTCAGGTCGACCCAGTCTCAAATAAGTACCGGGAAAGCGCTGTCAAGTAAAAGACGGTCGGCGTGATGTTGACCACATCACCCATCGTGTCCCGATTATCTATGAAAAATACAGACCTAACACCGTATTACCAAGTATACCTCGAGGTATGAAAAAGGGTTCGTTTACTTACATTTTTATGCTACTTTCAATCGAAGTACCAGTCTATATTTGACTATATTAGGGCGTATATGCTAACAAATTACAAACTAAGAATGAACGTCTTGCGGAGAATCCAGGTAGATAAGCATTCATCAGGTACAACATTGGAGGTTAGAATGGTTTATCTGGAAGTTTTCATCAGGGGACCAACCAATAACATAAGGAATAGATGGCAGGTTTGAGGTTTGGTTTCCATGCCAGTCTGAAACTGTAAATGCTATTGTAAAAAAAATGTGTTGCGCTGGTGCAGCAGAGCATTGAAACCAGAGTTATAAAATATAATTTATTTTAAAATATTTGATATACCGTTTTTATTATACGTTTCATATGTCTGATAAATATATGTTATTATATGTTTCAGATGTCTGATAAATATATGTTATTATATGTTTCAGATGTCTGATAAATATATGTTATTATATGTTTCAGATGGCTGATAAATATATGTGATTTGAAAGCTACCAAAAAATATGTGCAAAAACGGAAAGATCTACAAAAACTTGTTCAAAACAGATGAAGTCGAAAAAAATATGTGCAGTTTAACAAAGACTGCGGAAAAAAGAGGCAGTGAGAGAACAACTGCGAGGAAAAGAAATTAGCGAGACAGATAGACCTGGAAAAAAGGTTTGCGAGAAAGATAGATCTTGGAAAAAGTTTTCTGAGACAGAGAGATTTAGAAAAGTCTTGTGTGAGACAGATAGACCTATGAAAAACGTGTTCAAGATATATGTTTCTGTAAAAATCCTGTGCGAGACATTTAAAAAAAAAAAAAAATTTTCCCGATCCAGAAGCACTTGAACTTTTCAGCTCTTCGGCTTGGTGCCATGGACATCGTAATCCTTCGGTTCGGTGCCACGAACACCGTAAATCTGGGGAATCTGTGGCTTTTTCTGCCATCCCGCGGAATTGAACCCGCAGACACAGAGGGAGACCCGTAGTCCAACGCGCTACGAATACGCTGGGCAGACGGGCAGTGAGAGACATATAAATCCTTTTATAGATGTAAAAACATTTCTTCTGGTGACAACTGTGCACCTATGAGTCTGTCAGGAGAGCTATAATGTCGGGTTAGTAGCCAGCAACCAATAATGTCAACAAATAGTATATCTTGTTCTCACCACTGTTTATACACGTCAAATACTTTTCTATAGTCTCGTCCAGTTTTATTTTCATTTCATTATATCCCACATATTTTTTCATAAGCACTTAAATGTAACTTATTGCTATATTATCATCTAATAGATTGCCCTGAGTAGAAAGTTGCCACTCTAACAGTACTTTGGGAATTTCTCTCTCTTTTTCATGTGTAACGATCATGATCAAACAATCATTAACATCCTGAATCCATCTTTTCTGTGGTCTTCCTCTTGTCCTGTTTCCATGATGCCTTCCTCCATAATGACTTTTTCCATCCCTTCCTGTCTTTTCATATGTCCAAAATACTTCAATTTTCTCATTCTTATTTGTAATAAGTAAGCGTCCGCCTATCGACTCGGACACTAGAGGGGTGTGGGCTCAATCCCCATTCTCAGACAACATTTACAACTTGTAGCATCAGCGAGTTCTCTTCGATTTTGAGTTCCTTAATGATATGTCTATTTGTTCTCTTCTCTGTCTATGGTATGCGAAGAACTCTTCTGTAACAGTTTTATTTTTCTTGTTCTTCTAACGCTCCATATCGATCACTTATTACACTACTCTGTGATTTCTATGTGATCTGAGCCTAAGAGCTTTGTGTACGTTGCACAAGTTATACGCCTACAAGTAGGCCGACACATCCGATTTCTGCAACGCTTTTTATTTACTATGGTAGCTTTCCTAGGCCCCTACCTTAGACGCCTCTTACGACATGCCTTGTAGGTCACAGTGTTACTATTCTTTGTTCCTCCTGCGAGCCTCGGCAACACACGACCGAGTTATATTCATATACTTTTCCACAGTCTTGTTAAATGTCCATTCTTCCACTTTTTTCTTACAATGAAACTCCTAGATTCTTGATACTTTGAACAAGAGAAAAAAAGCACCACTAACACATGCTGAGAGAAAACAGCTTTAATGTATTCTCTGGTAACATTTACAACAATGACAATCTAAAACAACAAGAACTAGAGCGAATCGTTCATAACAAAATCGGTTGGTGAGGTAGGATTGTAGCCCTATGCTCCACATGAGACTAAGAGGTTCGAAAGGTTTTAAATAGCTTTTACATTTAAAATAAACATTTCAATTTCACAAAGGCGACCAGCGGTGCGTTTTAAAACACAAACACTCACCCTCGCAAAGCTTCACAATGCGATACCAACCACCCAATATAAAGTAGGTGACAACAATATGTCACCATGGTAACTGATATTGAATAGTTTCCTGTCTATGAGAGTGGAGACAGGACACAAGATCTAGTACGGTTTCCATACTACAAACGATGTCTAACAGTGGGTTTCTTAGCAGTAACTTTAGCGATTGTTTACAGTGAAACAGAACGCTTGTACGGAATCTCACAGGAAATACATTCTATGTTAGTATGTTGATCAATACAGACGTATGTAACATAATACATGACAGGTAGTAGGGAGAAAATGAAGTTCACATATTCGTCTAACATAAAATTATGTAAATTGATACAAACTAGGGAAAGATCGAGGATAGAGAGAGCGCGCGAGAGAGAGAGAAAGAGAGAATAAGAGAGGGGGGACAGAAGCATATATAGAATAATTAGTTAGGTAGGAAAAATAAAGTGGGGCGGATTAGCGTAATGCATATGCGTTTGTCTGTCGATTAGGACACAAGTGGGTTGCCGGTCTAGTTTCACACTCGATACTCCACACGTGAGTGAAGGAAGTGGTCCTCCAACCTTCTGCATACTAGGGTCTAGAAATGACAGGTGACAGGTACATCATGTACCAACCTGTAGTGACATGTACTCTAAGTTCGGAAAAGGCAAGAGAAAATGTTATTTATTAATATAAAAAGCAAAGTGTTTAGAGACAAAGACATGATTTCATAACACAAGGCTTTACCGATATAACTCGGTCTCTCTCCGCAGAAAGGGCAAACCTGTAGGTTTGGCAACAATCTTAGATATTTGAGGGAAATTCTCAAGATTCTTCTGCTCAAGAACATCTTAGTGTCCTCCAGAAAACGATGCTATCATTTTATATATAGTACTCTTTCCACTTGCCTTGCGTTCTGAAGACTGTGAGTTCAAATCCGGACCATGTATTCGGTTCACTGTACATTATTTTTTCGGATACCCCTAAGATTGTTTGCTGGAGCTACGGGATTTGTGCTTTGTGGGGTACTCTTGAAAACTTTTGTGATATTTGATCTGAGCCAAACGAAAAACCGGAGCAATGAAACTTTTTTATCACCATTAGATTTCTTTAGACTTTGGTCACCTTTAGATTTCTTTAGACTTTGGTCACCTTTAGATTTCTTTAGACTTTGGTCACCTTTAGATTTCTTTAGACTTTGGTCACCTTTAGATCTCGTTAGACTGGTCACCTTTAGATCTCTTTAGACTGGTCACCTTTAGATCTCTTTAGACTTTGGTAACCTTTAGATTTCTTTAGACTTTGGTCACCTTTAGATCTCTTTAGACTTTGGTCACCTTTAGATCTCTTTAGACTGGTCACCTTTAGATCTCGTTAGACTGGTCACCTTTAGATCTCTTTAGACTTTGGTCACCTTTATATCTCTTTAGACTTTGGTCACCTTTAGATCTCTTTAGACTTTGGTCACCTTTAGATCTCTTTGGACTTTGGTCACCTTTAGATCTCTTTAGACTTTGATCACCTTTAGATCTCTTTAGACTGGTCACCTTTAGATCTCTTTAGACTTTGGTAACCTTTAGATCTCTTTAGACTGGTCACCTTTAGATCTCGTTAGACTGGTAACCTTTAGATCTCTTTAGACTTTGGTCACCTTTATGTTTCTTTAGACTTTGGTCACCTTTAGATTTCTTTAGACTGGTCACCTTTAGATCTCTTTAGACTTTGGTCACCTTTATGTTTCTTTAGACTTTGGTCACCTTTAGATTTCTTTAGACTCTGCTTCTGAACTTGATTGACAACGAGATGTTGTATATAATGTTCTTCATTTTCAATAACAGACTGTAGATTACACTGGAGAGAAGGTTAATGGGTTATAGTGAACAATCAAAGAAAAGATAGATAGAAAGGCATTGGGTTAGACTCTGTGCGCTTAGGACATATTAGCTAGTTGAAAACATCAACGATACAGCGCTTACATTGTATTACAGCGTATACCCAAGGACGACTACAATTTCCCCAAACTCCGGATACCAATTTTAGCAGAGTAGACTCAAGAAATCTATATGTACTTTAGAGAATTGTTAGGTAGACTAGAAGGCCGATGGGTAGATTATTGAATTACTGCGTAAACTAGTGAATTTCTTTGTAGACTAAGGAATTTTTGGGTAGGCTATGGAATTGCTTTTTAAACTAGGAAATTGCTGTTTAAAATAGGAACTTGCTGTTTAAATTAGGAAATTGCTGTTTAAACCATGAAATAGCTAGACTAAGAAATTGCTGTTTAGATTAAGAAATTGCTGTTTAGATGAAGGAATTGCTGTTTAGACTAGGAAATTGCTGTTTAAACCAGGGAAACACTGGGTGGAACAGATTAGATAATCTCTGCGGACTTAAAATCTCTGTTTAAACTAAAATACAATTTTTCTAGCAATGAAACACACATTTCAACGATTGTATCATGAGAGTCTCGTGATTGTATCTTGTCCACTGAATCTATGCTACGCAGTCGAAATAAAGCAGAAACGTTTCCTAAAGTAATTAGTAATATTTATTGCAATCATGTAAGACTTCTTTTGGCTATGTGTCCAGCATTCATGAGTTTACGAACAGCACAGCAAGACATAAACTGTTACCATGGCAACTGAATGTAATAAAGGACCGAACAGGTGTCCAGCCTAGCAGGTAAAGAAGCCAGAACTGAAGAATGGTTGCCACAGACTATTTAATGGCTCCCAGTATCAATGTCACCTGCTGAGTGAGGTTGTCAATTATCAGACTAACAGAACCTGAGTCTGAACGCAGCTACCGTGACTAATATAAGGCCGTCACTCATCCCCCCGACTTTTCGTTCCCATCATTGATCCTAATTCATCCTTTCTAACTCTGACTGCGAATTGGCAGGACACAGTGACAGGTCTGTTACAGGATTAACACTAAAACGTCACGGATGACACACCAGGTGATCAGATGTCAGACCTAATCACCTGTTTCCCTAGAAGTATTAAAAGTATAACAATGAACACTTTCCCAGAATTCAAATGGCATCACAGTGGCCAATTTAATGACTAAAATCCTTTTATGTCAACCATAATGTGGTTTAAATTAGTGTGTTAATTTCTTTCCTCGCGTGTGGAACAGCGAAAGTGGATTTGACCCCCCAATGTCATCCCCGTGTTGTCGGGGCTCGTAAAAGGAGCAAAGAATAGTAACACTGCGACCTACAAGGCATGTCGTAAGAGGCGAATGAGATAGGGTTTAGGTAAGCCCGGTCAACCGTGCTAGAAATGAGGGGCTACTGCAGTGGTTACCAATAGACTGTACATGAGTATGAGTCTCCGTAACATTAAGCATAGCATCACTCGCCTAGAGTTGTTGAAGTCTTCTGGGCCTTCTTCAAGAAAGTCAGGTATTCTCCCACATTAAAATCTGTCTTTACTACCTGTAGTACCGCTATTTAGGGCGGTGTAGGACAGGTGGTACTTGAGCCTAAGGAAAGTAATGGCCGCATGATTAGTGCAGTCACCACGAAGCTGTTCAGGCTGGGATTTTTCATTTATGCCCCCACCATAAAAAAACCGTGGCCAGTGTGAATTGATCACAGGTCTCCCGCATAGGTGCCGCGCTCTACTTCATTTGTCTAGATGAAGATCCATCATTCCTGGGGGTTATACAGGGTGTTCAACTTAAAAGCAGCCCGTGAATGTAGCTAATCTGGCATATATGTATGAAAATGAGAAGGTTCAGTTATGACGTAGTATAGGTCAAGGTTGTGTGACGGTGTGTAATTGCAGTGCGGAAGGGGCGATGAACAAATGTGACGTAGGACGAGCTAGTCAGAACCGGTTTAAATAGTAAATAAACACAACTCAATGTGTACCAGGCAACTTTCGAATTGTCAATGGGGCTGCAATTATCTTGAACACCCTGTATAACAACAACAATAACAAGTATTTATTCTAGAACAAATACAGAACAAGAAGAAAAAGAAAAATGAAGATAACATTTCACCTTTGCTACAAGATTTGATTCCCGCCTTCTATATTAGAGACATCAAAAAAAGCATAACAAACTTAGCTAAAAATAGAAACATTCAATGACGTTCCTGTGAGGTTTTTGGGTGGGGTTTTTTTAAAGCGATCAATAGAAGTTGTCGAAGGTGTTTATCTATCTTTCACAAAATTCTTTCTAAGATTTAAATGATCATATAAATGATAGGTATGATTAGCATTAATAAGAACATTCCAGCAATTTTCCATCAAAGGTATGTTTACGTAGAACCAGTAGGTGTTCTAAACTTTTAAAATACTGGATCGAGAGATCACGGAAAATTCAAAGAAAGCGTATTCATCTAAAAAAAAAAAAAAAATTATTAAAAAAAAACCATTTCACAAAAAAACAACACGGAATGAAAACACTAGGAAGCACACAAAAACCGAATATGATTTTTGTTAAAGCGGTCGGTTAAAACTGACAATGGGTTTGACGCAATTAGGCATAAGAGGGTTAACTCTATAATCCATTATATAATTTAATGGAGTCTTTATACTAGTTTACTATATGTATCCCCCGTTATCTCATCTTACTATCTGTATCCATCTTTATCTCATCTTACTATATGTATCCACTTTATCCCAACAATAGGTACGCTGACCAGATTGTGAGCGATGAATGCCGATATCGGTACAGCCCGAAAAGAACGACATACCAAATAAGCAACTAAATTGATTAATCAACATCGAACCGACGTGTTGAGCTGCTGGACACTGCTGGATTTGTTGAGACGGAGATTGGAGCACCTATAGACATGTCCGGAGTGATATAATGATAGTCATCATATAACTGATAACTGAACCGATACTAAGCAGAAGGGGTCTCTATCAACACTTACCATATACTTTACTTTTTTTTCCTTACTCCGCCGCTATCTACATCACAATTTACCATCTACATTCCTTTTTCTTTTAGATCGATCGGAGTATTCATCGTAACTTGACATCTACATTCCGTTTTCTTTCTAATGGGTCAGAGTCTCCATTAAATATGTCTTAAAATTGAGACAACGGGTACAAAGTAAAAGGCCGGCCACGCAAAAGATGGACCTCAGAGATAACAGATTCGACGAAAGAGACTTTCTACGAAGCGCATACAAAGGCCCGTTTTAGAAATCTCTTCTTGACCTGACGCTGTGAGGCAAACATGATTCGAGAAAGAAAGAAAATTGAGATGAAGACTCCAGACGGTTTAGAAAAGAAAGGAATGTGTAGATAGAATGTTACGCTGGAAATTCAGGAAAAGAAAGGAATGTAGATGGAAAGTTACGGTGGAAACTCCTGCTGATTTAGAAAAGAAAGGAATGTAGATGGAAAGTTACGGTGGAAACTCCTGCTGATTTAGAAAAGAAAGGAATGTAGATGGAAAGTTACGGTGGAAACTCCCGCTGATTTAGAAAAGAAAGGAATGTAGATGGAAAGTTACGGGGAAACTCCGCTGATTTAGAAAAGAAAGGAATGTAGATGGAAAGTTACGGTGGAAACTCCTGCCGATTTAGAAAAGAAAGGAATGTAGATGGAAAGTTACGGTGGAAACTCCTGCCGATTTAGAAAAGAAAGGAATGTAGATGGAAAGTTACGGTGGAAACTCCCGCCGATTTAGAAAAGAAAGGAATGTAGATGGAAAGTTACGGTGGAAACTCCTGCCGATTTAGAAAAGAAAGGAATGTAGATGGAAAGTTACGGTGGAAACTCCTGCTGATTTAGAAAAGAAAGGAATGTAGATGGAAAGTTACGGTGGAAACTCCTGCCGATTTAGAAAAGAAAGGAATGTAGATGGAAAGTTACAGGTGGAAACTCCGCCGATTTAGAAAAGAAAGGAATGTAGATGGAAAGTTACGGTGGAAACTCCCGCTGATTTAGAAAAGAAAGGAATGTAGATGGAAAGTTACGGTGGAAACTCCTGCCGATTTAGAAAAGAAAGGAATGTAGATGAAAAGTTACGGTGGAAACTCCTGCCGATTTAGAAAAGAAAGGAATGTAGATGAAAAGTTACGGTGGAAACTCCCGCCGATTTAGAAAAGAAAGGAATGTAGATGAAAAGTTACGGTGGAAACTCCCGCCGATTTAGAAAAGAAAGGAATGTAGATGGAAAGTTACGGTGGAAACTCCTGCTGATTTAGAAAAGAAAGGAATGTAGATGAAAAGTTACGGTGGAAACTCCTGCTGATTTAGAAAAGAAAGGAATGTAGATGGAAAGTTACGGTGGAAACTCCTGCCGATTTAGAAAAGAAAGGAATGTAGATGGAAAGTTACGGTGGAAACTCCTGCTGATTTAGAAAAGAAAGGAATGTAGATGGAAAGTTACGGTGGAAACTCCCGCTGATTTAGAAAAGAAAGGAATGTAGATGGAAAGTTACGGTGGAAACTCCTGCCGATTTAAAAGAAAAAGGAATTAGATTGTACTTTTTAACTAAAGATTAATGTAGATGGTGAGTATCCATGGCAACTTACCATCTACATTACATTTTTTCCGAAGTGTCAAAATCTTCATCCCAAATTATCCTCAATTTTTCTGTACTTTTTTTTCTTCTAATCTGGAAACAAAACAACTACAATTCAAAATAATATCTGTGGGAGGCAAATCAGAAACAGGAAATGACAGCAGACGCCGATGAACACGTTGAATGGAAATGAAGCATAAGTCATATTGCATGGAGTAATCAGACCGTGAATAACTTCTTACTGTCACATGGATATTTCATGATTTCACGTCAACCGTCGCCGCAGATTTTCCCAAATAACAATCATCAATTCACTATCCGGAACGCTGTTTTTTGCAATAACAATGATCCGCTCTCCATTCCAGCTTTCACTGATATTTTTAGTTCAATTTGAATGAGTGACCCCACCAACAATGATCCACTATACCCCCCTGTTTCTAACATATCCCCGTCAACAATGAACCACTACACTTCCCTACTCCCAGCCTATGTATGAACTCGCTGAATCGATTATCGATCGATCGAGGCAAGTGCTATATCAGTTGATTCGTCATCGTCATCAGGTGATGTGCCTGCTGGGATTGATGAACATTGACATTCCGGTCTCTTTGCTGACAGCGATGGCGGTCATTCCGTTGTTGACGTTCTTGCCTGCCGTTTTCAACATTATTAACTTTAACAAAATGTTAAGTTAAGTGTCAATTCCTTGTCTTGGACACGAGCATATATGCTGCAGTGAGAGATCAGACAGGCTTGCATCAACAGTATCGAACGTCGAGAAGTTGAAATGAACAGGGGATGTTCTTCGATTCTTCGAAATCGCCTGTTGGATGAATTCACTAAAGTTGATGTAGAATCTATCTACGTGAATGTCCTGGACATGATGATGTTTGCTGCAATGAAAGATCAAACAGGCTTGCATCTACAGTAGCGAACCTCGGGAAGTTGAAAATGACCAGGGAGGAGTGGGGGAAGTACTTCGGTTTCTCGGAGATTGTCTTTTGCATGAAGGCAGTAAAATTGATGTATAATCTTACCAGTGTTCTAAGGAGTTTGGAATTATGTGCTGTGCAAGAAGATAGATGCCTGAGGGGCGGGGGGTGGCATGGTGAGGAATATGTTTAGCTAGGGAGCCACAGGAAGCATCAGTATGCATACCCTTCGACATATATTAGGGGGAGTGTGAGCACCTATGGTTCTTTTCGAAATTATGTGAGGTCGGTTCAGGAACCAGTAACCTATATAAATATGCTGTTCAGTGTTGCCTCTCTGTCTCTCTCTCTCTCACTCTGCTGTTCTCTTTTGTGCTTCACACTAATGGTTGAAGTAAGACTGTAGCGACACATGTATTGAACTTCTCTAAATAAGACTGTAGCGACACACGTATTGAACTTCTCTAAATAAGACTGTAGCGACACACGTATGTGACCTCCTAAAAAGAATGCAACGAAGCACGCTTCTGAAACGATATGTCTCTTACACTATCAAAGTGCAAGCTTCATGCACACATTTTCTTAGTCGAGTCGCCTCGTACAATTCATTTGTACGCTAATAGTGGGACAATTTTTCCTCCCCTTTTACGTTCCCTAGTATTCACCCCGAGCTATATTTTATGTCCCCTACTTTTAGCAAGCAATTAATCGATTAACAGTTAAAACATTTTATTAACGTCGAAATTAAAGTTTTATTGAGTACAAAATGTCGTTTTCACTACAGTAAAAATACTGTAACTTTCGGTTCGTTTACAAATTGTATTCTTATACAGCGAGATGTAATGTAGCAATATTAACGTTTAGTATAAACTTGCTGATACTAGCATTCTTGAACAGCGCGATGTAATGTGGCAACATTAACGTTTAGAATAAGCTTGCTGATTCTAGGATTCTTGTAGAGCGAGATGGAAGCTTGCTGATACTAGTATTCTTGTACAGCGAGATGGAATATGGCAATATCAACGTTTAGTATAAACTTGCTGAACGCGATATGCAGTTTAGAATAACATTTTCGCTTGTGTGTTTTCGGGGTCCGAGGGGAGTAAAGAATAGTAACACTGCGAGTTACAAAGCATGTCGTAAGAGGCGACTGAGGTAGGGATCTAGGAAAGCTACCCTAGTAAATAAAAAGGGTCGCAGAAATCGGATGTGCTGGCCTACTTGTATGGGAATAAATGGCACAACGTACAGTCCCTCTTATGCTCAGATCACATACAAATTACAAAGACGGGTTTAACAAGTGGTCGATAAAGAGCGTTTGAAGAAGAAGAAGAAGAATTTTCGGGGCGAGTACTCTATTAAATCCTGACAAACTTTCCTACTTTAAGCTCCACAGCAATACACCACTACACCACCACATCACTACATCACTACAGCACTACAGCACTACATCACTATTTCGTATCAGAATAAACAGAGTTGAAAGTTCTCTTTTCGAAATCTATGTGTTGTATTCTATAAAGAATTATATATAATTACATTTAAATGTGTTTTGTTCCAAATCTACGGTTTGGGATGTGGCTGGACGCACTGTGAGAGTTAAATTCAAAGTTCAAACTAAAATAAGTCAACATTTTTGCTATCAAATTAGCTCATAGTTTTATTCCTTATGTATTTTTTTTTTCCTATCCAGAAACACTTGAGCTTTTCAGCTCTTCGGCTCGGTGCCATGGACATCGTAACCCTTCGGCTCGGTGCCATGGACATCGTAACTCTTCGGCTCGGTGCCATGGACATCGTAACTCTTCGGTTTGGTGCCATGGACATCGTAACTCTTCGGCTCGGTGCCACGAACGCCGTAAATCTGGGGAATTTGTGGCTTTTTCTGTCATCCCGTGGAATTGAACCCGCACACACAGAGGGATAGTCACCCGTAGTCCAACGCGCTACGAACACGCTGGGCAGACGGGCATTACTTATGTATATACGATCCATTGCTAGTTTTGCAGCAATCCCTTCTCTAACATGATTCCAAGCAACTCCCACTTGGTGTCATTCTCTTGTCCCTCGCAACACAAACATTAACACCACTCTGGTGGTCTCTGTGGCTAAGTGGTTAATCCCTTCTTGCGTTCTGAAGGTCCTGGGTTCGAATTCGGAATGTGCCGTTCTGTTCATAAGTACATTGTTTTCCACAGACCCTTAACCCTTTCGCTGCTACATACTTTCTGAAGGCTTAGCTAAAAATAGCTACTCTTTGTTTCTAGGTCACAAACGTGAATGTACGCCTATAGCAGTGACAGTAGCAATGTGTAACGTGTAAACATGTCTTTAGTCCACAAAGGAGAGATAATAACAGACGTGTTAATGCGTCTTTAGAAGGCAATGGGGAAAACGTATATATACGTCCTTAGCAGCTAAAGGGTTAAGATTGTTATCAGAGCTAAGTAGTTCGTGCTTTGTGCAAGACGATCGACAGATGGTGTGCCATTTCCGAGGAGATAAACCGAGCCATATTGGTAAATCCGGTGCAATGAAGTAAATCCTCCAGCTTTAAACCCCTTTTGACACCACTTATAAGTGAGTGTTTGACAGTCAACACCAAACATTGTATTTCTCCACATACCCCATGGTATAAATAATGGTTCTTTTTCTTATGTTGAAAATCGTGGCATATCCTAAAGGGACGTAGCCATCAACCACAGTAAACGAGTCGTTGATTTTCTAGGCACCACTTATACGTTCAGTAGTTTGCCATTGCTTTCTGAACGGTGAGGTCTATTTTACCTTCTGTAAAAATCCCACGGAAACGAATTTGTTTCCAAATTTGCCCACCGTGGGGTTTGAACCAGGTACGCATGGGTTTGTGATCGAGCTCACTACCGCTTGAGCTACAGACGCTACACATTCTTATGTTAGTACAGTAATACCAGTTATTAATACCTACCACTTGTTCGTATCTCGCTTTTTGTTTACCAGGAAACATTTTCTACCAGACACCAATGGTCTCTGCAAACATGCTTCATTCCATTTCACAATCTCTAGGTCTGGTTTGCCATAAATTTGATCTCCACCAGCGATCCATATTATCATCTATACTTCATTGATTTTCTGTCAGACTTCTCCTTCCAGACTGTCTTACTCATGCTGACAGTATTCATGTGTACGCTTGAATGCTCTCAGTGATAGCGTAATCTAGTATATAAGCCGATCTAGTCGGCCGTTGTAGGACTGTCTGATCAAATGGATGAAATCAACATATATGTGCTCAGTGTATCCTATAGTTGTTCAGTGTATCCTATATGTACTCAGTGTATCCTATAGGTACTCAGTGTATCCTATAGGTGCTCAGTGTATCCTATAGGTGGTCAGTGTATCCTGGAGGTACTCAGTGTATCCTATAGGTGCTCAGTGTATCCTATAGAGGTTTAATGTACCCTATATGTGTTCAGTGTATCCTATAGGTGCTTAGTGTTTCCTATAGGTACTCAGTGTATCCTATAGGTGTTCAGTGTATCCTATATGTACTCAGTGTATCCTATAGGTACTCAGTGTATCCTATAGGTGCTCAGTGTATCCTATAGGTGGTCAGTGTATCCTGGAGGTACTCAGTGTATCCTATAGGTGCTCAGTGTATCCTATAGAGGTTTAATGTACCCTATATGTGTTCAGTGTATCCTATAGGTGCTTAGTGTTTCCTATAGGTACTCAGTGCATCCTATAGGTGTTCAGCGTATCCTATATGTGCTCAGTGTATCCTATTTGGGCTCAGTATATCATATGTGTGTTCAGTGTATCCTATAGGCGTTTAGTGTATCCTATAGGTCCTCAGTGTATCCTATAGGCGTTTAGTGTATCCTATAGGTCCTCAGTGTATCCTATAGGCGTTTAGTGTATCCTATAGGTCCTCAGTGTATCCTATAGGCGTTTAGTGTATCCTATAGGTCATCAGTGTATCATAGAGGTACTCAGTGTATCCTATAGGTCCTCAGTGTATCCTATAGGTGCCCAGTGTATCATATAGGTGCCCAGTGTATCATATAGAAGCTCAATGTATCCTATAGAGGTTTAATGTATCCTATAGGTGCTCAGTGTATCATATAGGTGTTCAGTGTATCCTATAGAGGCTCAATGTATCCTATAGGTATTCAATGTATCCTAGAGATATTCAGTGTATCCTAGAGGTGCTCAGTGTATCCTAGAGGTACTCAGTCTATCCTAGAGGTGCTCAGTCTATCCTAGAGGTGCTCAGTCTATCCTAGAGGTACTCAGTCTATCCTAGAGGTGCTCAGTCTATCCTAGAGGTACTCAGTCTATCCTAGAGGTGCTCAGTGTATCCTAGAGGTACTCAGTCTATCCTAGAGGTGCTCAGTGTATCCTAGAGGTACTCAGTCTATCCTAGAGGTGCTCAGTGTATCCTAGAGGTACTCAGTCTATCCTAGAGGTGATCAGTCTATCCTAGAGGTACTCAGTCTATCCTAGAGGTGATCAGTCTATCCTAGAGGTGCTCAGTCTATCCTAGAGGTGCTCAGTGTATCCTAGAGGTACTCAGTGTATCCTAGAGGTACTCAGTCTATCCTAGAGGTGCTCAGTGTATCCTAGAGGTACTCAGTCTATCCTAGAGGTGATCAGTCTATCCTAGAGGTACTCAGTCTATCCTAGAGGTGATCAGTCTATCCTAGAGGTGCTCAGTCTATCCTAGAGGTGCTCAGTGTATCCTAGAGGTACTCAGTCTATCCTAGAGGTGATCAGTCTATCCTAGAGGTACTCAGTCTATCCTAGAGGTGCTCAGTCTATCCTAGAGGTACTCAGTCTATCCTAGAGGTGCTCAGTGTATCCTAGAGGTGCTCAGTCTATCCTAGAGGTGCTCAGTCTATCCTAGAGGTACTCAGTCTATCCTAGAGGTGCTCAGTGTATCCTAGAGGTACTCAGTCTATCCTAGAGGTACTCAGTCTATCCTAGAGGTGCTCAGTGTATCCTAGAGGTACTCAGTCTATCCTATAGGTGCTCAGTGTATCCTAGAGGTACTCAGTCTATCCTAGAGGTGCTCAGTCTATCCTAGAGGTGCTCAGTCTATCCTAGAGGTGCTCAGTGTATCCTAGAGGTGCTCAGTCTATCCTAGAGGTGCTCAGTCTATCCTAGAGGTACTCAGTCTATCCTAGAGGTGCTCAGTCTATCCTAGAGGTGCTCAGTGTATCCTAGAGGTACTCAGTCTATCCTAGAGGTGCTCAGTCTATCCTAGAGGTGCTCAGTCTATCCTAGAGGTACTCAGTCTATCCTAGAGGTGCTCAGTCTATCCTAGAGGTGCTCAGTCTATCCTAGAGGTCCTCAGTCTATCCTAGAGGTGCTCAGTCTATCCTAGAGGTGCTCAGTCTATCCTAGAGGTACTCAGTCTATCCTAGAGGTGCTCAGTCTATCCTAGAGGTGCTCAGTGTATCCTAGAGGTACTCAGTCTATCCTAGAGGTGCTCAGTCTATCCTAGAGGTGCTCAGTCTATCCTAGAGGTACTCAGTCTATCCTAGAGGTGCTCAGTCTATCCTAGAGGTGCTCAGTCTATCCTAGAGGTCCTCAGTCTATCCTAGAGGTGCTCAGTCTATCCTAGAGGTGCTCAGTCTATCCTAGAGGTACTCAGTCTATCCTAGAGGTGCTCAGTCTATCCTAGAGGTGCTCAGTGTATCCTAGAGGTACTCAGTCTATCCTAGAGGTGCTCAGTCTATCCTAGAGGTGCTCAGTCTATCCTAGAGGTACTCAGTCTATCCAAGTGCTCAGTCTATCCTAGAGTGCTCAGTTATCCTAGAGGACTCAGTCGTCCTAGAGGTGCTCAGTCTATCCTAGAGGTGCTCAGTCATCCTAGAGTGACTAGTTATCCTAGTGCTCAGTCATCCTAGAGGTGCTCAGTGTATCCTAGAGTACTCATCCTATCCAGTGACATCTCAGTCGCAGTCCTAGAGTATATTCCTATCCTTAAGTGACATCTCAGTGCATCTAGCATGTATATTCCATCTCTTCCTTACAGTGACATCTCAGTCGCAGTCCTAGATGTATATTCTATCTCTTACCAGTGACATCTCAGTGCAGTGACTAGCTGTAATCCTATTCTCTTACACAGTGACATCTAGCAGTGCATAGCATGTTATTCCTATCTCTTCCTTACACAGTGACATCTCAGTCGCAGTGCAGTGCATGTATATTCCTATCTCTTCTTACACAGTGACATCTCAGTCGCAGTGCATAGCATGTATATTCCTATCTCTCTCACAGTGACATCTCAGTGCAGTCAGCATGATATTCTATCTCTTCTTACACATGACATCTCAGTCAGTGCATAGCATGTATATTCCTATCTCTTCTTACACATGATTCTATTTCTCAGGTACATTCAGTGCATGAGCATGTATATTCCTATCTCTTCTTACACAGTGACATCTCAGTCGCAGTGCATAGCATGTATATTCCTATCTCTTCCTTACACAGTGACATCTCAGTCGCAGTGCATAGCATGTATATTCCTATCTCTTCCTTACACAGTGACATCTCAGTCGCAGTGCATAGCATGTATATTCCTATCTCTTCCTTACACAGTGACATCTCAGTCGCAGTGCATAGCATGTATATTCCTATCTCTTCCTTACACAGTGACATCTCAGTCGCAGTGCATAGCATGTATATTCCTATCTCTTTCTTACACAGTGACATCTCAGTCGCAGTGCATAGCATGTATATTCCTATCTCTTCCTTACACAGTGACATCTCAGTCGCAGTGCATAGCATGTATATTCCTATCTCTTCCTTACACAGTGACATCTCAGTCGCAGTGCATAGCATGTATATTCCTATCTCTTCCTTACACAGTGACATCTCAGTCGCAGTGCATAGCATGTATATTCCTATCTCTTCCTTACACAGTGACATCTCAGTCGCAGTGCATAGCATGTATATTCCTATCTCTTCCTTACACAGTGACATCTCAGTCGCAGTGCATAGCATGTATATTCCTATCTCTTTCTTACACAGTGACATCTCAGTCGCAGTGCATAGCATGTATATTCCTATCTCTTCCTTACACAGTGACATCTCAGTCGCAGTGCATAGCATGTATATTCCTATCTCTTCCTTACACAGTGACATCTCAGTGCAGTGCTAGCATGTATATTCCTATCTCTTCCTTACACAGTGACATCTCAGTCGCAGTGCATAGCATGTATATTCCTATCTCTTCCTTACACAGTGACATCTCAGTCGCAGTGCATAGCATGTATATTCCTATCTCTTCCTTACACAGTGACATCTCAGTCGCAGTGCATAGCATGTATATTCCTATCTCTTCCTTACACAGTGACATCTCAGTCGCAGTGCATAGCATGTATATTCCTATCTCTTTCTTACACAGTGACATCTCAGTCGCAGTGCTTAGCATGTATATTCCTATCTCTTCCTTACACAGTGACATCTCAGTCGCAGTGCATAGCATGTATATTCCTATCTCTTCCTTACACAGTGACATCTCAGTCGCAGTGCATAGCATGTATATTCTATCTTCTTCACACAGTGACATCTCAGTCGCAGTGCATAGCATGTATATTCCACTCTCTTTCTACACAGTGACATCTCATCGCAGATGCATGAATTCTACTCTTCTTACACAGTGACATTCAGTCGCATGTAGCATGTATATTCCTATCTCTTTCTTACACAGTGACATCTCAGTCGCAGTGCATAGCATGTATATTCCTATCTCTTTCTTACACAGTGACATCTCAGTGCAGTAGATGTATATTCCATCTTCTTCACAGTGACATCCAGTCAGTGCAAGATGTATATTCCTATCTCTTCCTTAACAGTGACATCTCAGTCGCAGTGCATAGATGAATTTATTCTTCACAATGAATCTCATTCACATGCATGTATATCTTTCTTTACAAGTGACATCTCAGTCGCAGTGCATAGCATGTTATTCCTACTCTTCTTACACAGTGACATCTCAGTCGCAGTGCATAGCATGTATATTCCTATCTCTTCCTTACACAGTGACATCTCAGTCGCAGTGCATAGCATGTATATTCATCTCTTCTTACACAGTGACATCTCATGCAGTGCATAGATGTATATTCCTATCTCTCCTTACACAGTGACATTCTCAGTCGCATGATAGATGATATTCTATCTCTTCAACAGTGACATTCAGTCGCGCAGCATCAGTGCTACTGATTATTCTTACACAGTGACATCTCAGTCAGAAATGTATAATTTATATCAATTCCTTCACAGAGCACTTCAGTCACTCTGTTTTTATTTCAACTGTCGCAGTGGAAATCCTAGATCGTGGCTCAGTTAAATTGAGAATAATGACAATTTGTTAAAATGTCCTAATTTCCAGAAACGACTTCCAGTCAACTCGATTCATCATGGCGTTGCAGTTAGAAGATACGTTGTTAAGATGAAAAACTCATAGTCTTGACGTGCCGACTTCTCTCACGGATAGTCAACTGAACACTTTTGGTAAAGACAACCTCCATGCTACAGAGACCACTATTTGTGCGTAGTATCTTTCAACAAAATAAAAATGTAACAACAGAGCACTTACACCGTAACTAATGTGACAATGTTGAATTGTCTCCCAGCTCTTAAAGTAATTATAACGCATTTCAGCTTAAGATTGGATAATCGACAATAAATGAAATTAACCCACGTATGTCGGTGCGTGATAGCGTAGTGTCTAGTGCTCTGCTTACTAATTGAGTATATAACACGGGTTCAATTTTACAGCGGAAATTTCATTTCATTTCTACTGTAATGGCTCTCAGTTCCACCCTGCCTCATTTGAATGCCAGAAAAATAGGGGAAAGTCAAGGTAACAGATGCAATGTTGACCACATCATCTTTCATGTGCAAATTATGAATTTAAAAAATGTATGCCTAACACCTTATTCGCAATATACCTTATATCAGTGGCGGCTCGTCATTAAGGACCAGTGGGGCCGGGCCCTACTAAAAAAAATGTAAAACGTGTATTTATTATTTTTTTATAAAATAAAAGATAGCAACCAAAGTCCATGATTTATCCGGAATAAATCATGTAAAAAATGTCTGGTCCCACCAACAAAAATTATCATCACGAGCCGCCACTGCCTCATGGCACAAAAAGGGTTCATTTCTTACAGTACTTATGACTGTGTGCAAACCCTGCCGATAACCCTGTAACACGCTAATACTGATAAATATTTCTTACAGATTCTAATATAACACGATCAAGACTGGGATTCAACATTACAAAAGAATATACTATATGTTTCCAGAATGTTCTTTCTTATTCCCTCGACACCTGGTCAAGCTGAATTCTATTTCTGATCACGAATTGACAACTTCTCTCCCTGCAGATGTTGTGATCTATCCGACCAATGGATAGTCTCGATCTATTCAAATCTGGCAGGGCAGGCACTTCGGATTATTGTTTGGTTTGTTGGGCATACACTAAGCGAGCATTCACAGACCTGTCTGCCTCTGCTGAGATGAATCGAGACATCAACGAGGGTATTTCAGTCGCAAATAAATTCACTGGGACAAAGATAGTGGGAAATATTTCCAAGCCATGGGAATTATCACTATTCAGAAAACATAGTCTGTAGAAAAGACAGCGAGGGAGAGATAGAGAGATTTGAAGTAAAGAGAAAGAAAGTGTGGAAGAGAGAGAGTGGAGTGAAGAGAGAAAGGCTAGAAGAGAGAGTGGAGTGAAGAGAGAAAGGGTAGAAGAGAGAGTGGGGTAAATAGAGAAAGGGTAGAAGAGAGAGTGGAGTGAAGAGAGAAAGGGTAGAAGAGAGAGTGGAGTGAAGAGAGAAAGGGTAGAAGAGAGAATGGAGTGAAGAGAGAAAGGCTAGAAGAGAGAGTGGAGTGAAGAGAGAAAGGCTAGAAGAGAGAGTGGAGTGAAGAGAGAAAGGCTAGAAGAGAGAGTGGAGTGAAGAGAGAAAGGCTAGAAGAGAGAGTGGAGTAAAGAGAGAAAGGGTAGAAGAGAGAGTGGAGTAAAGAGAGAAAGGCTAGAAGAGAGAGTGAAGAGAGAAAGGGTAGAAGAGAGAGGAGTAAGAGAGAAAGGCTAGAAGAGAGAGTGGAGTGAAGAGAGAAAGGTTAGAAGAGAGAGTGGAGTAAAGAGAGAAAGGGTAGAAGAGAGAGTGGAGTAAAGAGAAAAATGGTTGAAGAAAGAGCGGAATAAAAAGAGTAAGAGTGAAAGAGAGCGCGGAAGTAAAGACAGAAACAGGGAAAGAGAGTGGAAGTAAAAAGAGAAAGAATGGAATAAGTAGAGAAAGGGTGAAAGAGAACAGAAGTAAAGAGAGAAAGTGTAGAAGAGAGAGCAGAAGTAAAGCAAAAGTAAAGGAGAGAGATGAAACAGACGGAGTAGGTGGGGGAAGGTACAGAGAAGGAAAGGTGGGAAGAAATGTTTAGACTGTTTTGTTTCTTTTCCATATTTCAATGTTAATAGTATTTATCTAAGTATTTATCTCCCCCACACTTTAATCTCACCCACATATTTATCTCACCCATACATTTATCTCATCCACACTTTAATCTCACCCACACATTTATCTCACCCACATATTTATCTCACCCACATATGTATCTCACCCACATATTTATCTCACTTACATATTTATCTCAACCAAACGTTTATCTTACCCACACATTCATCTCACTCGCACTTTAATCTCACTCACAAATGTATTTCACCCACAGATTTATCTCACCTACACATTCATCTCACCCACACATTTATCTCACCCACACATTTATCTCACCAACACATTCATCTCACCCACACATTCATCTCACCCACACATTTATCTCACCCACACATTTATCTCACCCACACATTCATCTCACTCGCACTTTAATCTCACTCACAAATGTATTTCACCCACAGATTTATCTCACCACACGTTTATCTGATAACCACTTTGTCTTCAATATTTATGCCATACAAACTTTACCCCACACATTTATCTTACTCACATATTGTTCTCTCACATCTACTCCACACATTTATCTCACCCACATTATAACTAAACACGTACTACGTGTTTGACAGTGACTCATCTTACGTAAACCCTGGCTATATGCCTGTTACTGGTCTCTGGTTCCAAGGCTTGAATGATCTCCTATTGCCCGATCACGTACCAAGACTTCTTGTAGCTTAAGGATGCAAGTTAGTAATGGCGGCTTCAAGGGTCTGAATTGCATTATTTGCTTTACATAACAACATCTGATAAGGTCTGTAAAAAGTAATTTGTCTCGGAGTGTTTGACTTCATGGGTGACATAATTTGTTGAAATTGGGATCTCTACTGATGAACAAACATTGGTCTTTATGTAAATTTCTAGAATGTTCTTTGTTTGAGATTGCGGTTCTCGTGTCTCAGTGCGTGTGTGTTGGGAATTGGGTAAAAATCTGAGGGAGTATATATTGTTGGGAATTGGGTAAATATATGTGGGAGTATATATTGTTTGGAATTGGGTAAAATTCTCGGGGAGTATATATTGTGGGGAATTTGGTAAAAATCTGAGGGAGTATATATTGTTGGGAATTGGGTAAAATTATGTGAGAGTATATGTTGTTGGGTGTTCTAGAAGGTTGCAAATTAATAACTAGGATTTCTCTGAAAGGAGTTATTTCTTATTTTTAATGTTTGTTGGCCTGCACGCTCTGATATAACCAAAACAAGGTTCGTCTTAGGTTGAAAGAGGTGTGTCGGGTCTTAATGAGGTTTCAATCCCCAACGTAACAAACAAAGGTTGAAGTGAAGTATGTGTTATTGTGAGATTGTGAGGAAATAAACTTTTAAGAGAGATTTGGGGCTCTATGGTTAAAACGTCTGCATGACGTTCTGAAGGTTGTGAGTTCGAATTCCGACCGAGTAACATGTGTAATTCTTTCATGACATCCCTAAGAGTATTGCTGGTGCTACGGATTTCGTGCTTCGTGCAACACTCAGCAGATGGCGTGCTATTTCTGCCGACAGGGACGGAGTCATATGCGGAAACCCGGTACAATAAAGTAAATCCTTCGTCTATAGTCTCTTTAGTGATAGTAATATTTGCATCTGCAGTTGAAAGCAGTTCAGTTCTCTCGATCCACGTTCTTACACACAGGACAAGACTATACGGGTTTCATCCTCTAGTACAGTGGTGGTTCGTCATTAAGGGTCAGTGGGACCGGGCCCCACAAAAAATAATGTATAACGTGTATTTATTATTTTATAAATTAAAATATAGCAACCAAAAAAGCATGATTTATACGGAAAAAATGTCTGGCCCCACCAACAAAAATGGTCACGAGCCGCCACTGCTCTAATACATTAGCCATCTCAATGTTTGTATATTTCCTCTATCTGAATGATGTTGGTTTGTCTACCATATCTTCTCTTATGTTATGTTATGTTATGTTATGTTGTGTTATGTTGTATTATGTTATGCTTTGTTATGCCAGCGACATCATGGCACACTGGACATCCCCATGCATGCTCCGTTCTCATCTGCAACAGCCATCCCAATTTCCACCTACCCTCCTTACGACAGAGCCTGGTCTCCATAGTTATGCTCGATGCTGTTGTTTGAACATCGCCACAGTCCTTGTTAATTATCGTCGTCCGCCTGCCCAGTGTGTTCGTAGCGCGTTCGACGACAGGTGACAAGCCTGCTGTGAGTGTGGTTCAATTCCGCGGGCTGGCAGAAAAGCCACACTTTCTCCAGATTTACGGTGTTCGTGGCACCGAACAGAAGGGTTACGATACCCATGGCACCGAGCCGAAGAGCTGAAAGCTCAAGTACCTCCGGATCGGAAAAGAAAATGATTATCTTCCCGTTTCTTTGTTGATATATATATATATATGTTGATTGGTATATGCAGTTGGGAACATTTTCTTACATTTGTTCACAAAATTCGCTTTTTTAACGTGTACTTAAATTCAAAGATTCCTGGCGTGCATGAAGTCAAAGCTTCCTAGAGAACAAGGATTGAAACGAGATGAACTTGAAGTCAAAGCTTCCTGTTGTGCATGTGAACAAGGATTGAAACGAGATGAACTTGGTCAAAGCTTCCTGTCGTGCATGTGAACAAGGATTGAAACGAGATGAACTTGAAGTCAAAGCTTCCTGTCGTGCATGTGAACAAGGATTGAAACGAGATGAACTTGAAGTCAAAGCTTCCTGTCGTGCATGTGAACAAGGATTGAAACGAGATGAACAAAAGCCAATCATCATATTTCACATACAAATAATGATACTTGAAAAACATCCGCTTGAAATGTGAACACAAGGTCAGAAGGAAGTGTAGAAGGTTTTCATTCTATGACCGGCTTAGAAACATTTTAGAGTGTTTTAACAAGCTTCACTAACAAAATGTGCGAATCCACCTTTTAGAGCAACTCTCTCATAACGTTAGTATTAAAATTCTTCTCAAGTACGTTCTAATGACAAAAATACCTCATTCTGGGACGCTATAAAGGGCCTAACGGTAAAGTCAATGAGTCCAATAAATAGAGGGCCGGTTGATGGCCTAGGCATAAACTACCCTTGCAAGCCCCGCATTCGTCTTGTCTCATCAAACTCACATATAATAGTAATATTTCATTTGGATATTCTATACCAGGGAACTGAAAGACTGGAAAGTGTGGGCGCGTCAGTGCACCTCAATCTGCCATTTTTGTTGAAATTTCTAAAAGTTGGATTGTGTTGTGCGGAACAAGGTCTCTTTTCCGGCAAACAGCAAAGACTAGCCTTGTTCGGTTGGCTGTTTATTCACAGTACAAACTTATCTATACTTTTTCCCTGAGACCTTTTAAAATTGTTGGCAGTCGTCAGGGTGTGTGTGCCCTGTTGCTCTTGTTACTGTTTAGCCATGGGAAACGATGCGTGAAAGTTTGAAAATTATCAAGCGTCGGAAAACTGTCAGAGTTTGGACAAGAATCTCAAACTGGCGACGAACATAATGGGGTCTGAAGACAGAATAGAAAACTTTTGTAACTGATCTTAGTCTCAACTTCCCAAATCTAATGTTACCCCTTCACGTTTGTTCACTGTCCCATGATATATCAATATTTATACTTTGTTCCCTGCACACACAAGAAAAATTATATTACTATTAAAGTGGTAGGTACAAAAGGATATAGAAAATACTATTGTTGGTAAGGGTTTCGAGCGCAGGGGAATGGAGAATGAAGATGTGTTTTCTATACTGTAAATGTTATCATTGTGTGTCTTGTCGACCTGGCTTAGGTGATAATGGATATCCATAAAAGTATGTCCTTATGTTAACTACCAGTTCGAATGTTGATACTCTTCCCTGCCTTGAAGCAGAAGCAAGACTGTCTAGAATGTTCTTCCTCTGTCTTTCTTTGTCTCGTCTTCCTTTGATTTTACCGGTTGTCACAATATTTTCTAAACCTCACTTTCCCATAACATGTTGGAAAAATGATGACTGTCTCTTTCTTATATTGACAACAATTGTTCTCTATATTTTGACCTCTTTCAACACATCAACATTGCACATTTTAGCAGCACATTCTTGATATGCGTACACTACACACAGCCAATCTACGCAATGATTGGCTAAAATATACACGGTCTGTGTTTGAACTCCCCGAGGTCATAGAACTCTGGTTGTAGACTCTAAGTACGAACTTGCAATAGTGTTAGACTATGCTATACTAGATAAGAAATAGAATGTATATATATATATATATTAGAGAATTAAATAGATTTGATATAGAACTATTGTAGAGAATCAAATAGGTTTGATATAGAACTATTGTAGAGAATTAAATAGATTTGATATAGAACTATTGTAGAGAATTAAATAGATTTGACACTGAACTATTGTGCAGATTACTAAAATATACTGAATAGAATCAAAGGTTATGAGTTTCATATGTGGTCAGTCCCTTTTAATTAATTAATTAATTAATTAAGTAAGTAATTGAATCGCCCGAGTGGTTACCGGGGCCCAAATTTGGGTGTAAAGAATAGAACCACTGTTACCTGCCATGCATGTCGTAAGAGGCGACTAAGGAGGTTTGGCTGAAATCGGATGCATTTGTCCTAAGCGTGTAGAGGTCTATGCGTTTAGGGGCCTACAAACCAATGTGCAACGTATACACGTTCTTGGCAAAGATCAAACATATCACAAAGAGTGATTAAAATTAGTCGTAAAGAACGAACGCAAAGAAGAAGAAGAAGAGTAATTGAATGTGTCGGCGGTACAACACTCCGACAGCAACCACGTCCTATTGTGCTCCCACGACTATGAAGGACCAGATACCCGTTTCCAACTATGTATGTTGTATAAAACAAGAAACATGAAGACGCCTATGACAAGTATTGTTGATATCACTATTGAATTCAAATTTATAAAAAATTACAGTACATTTATTTGGGTAGCAATTTTGACAGCATAGTAGACACTAACAAGAAAATTATTATGCGACGAATTGTCAAAGCAACATCAACGTTGAAAAAATTTTAATAAAATAAGGATTTCCAAGTTGCAAAATTTTAAAACTAATTTGCGTATTAATTTTCGATTTAAATGTGTTTAAATCCAAACTTATGCCAGCGAGAGTAGGAACATGACAAAAGGTATAGAAAATAAGATGAATATATTTTTTAAAGGGTTTTAAAGCCGAAGGATTGACTTCATTGCACCGGGTTTTACCCCATATGGCTCGGTCCTCTCAGCAGAAATGGCACGCCACCTGCCGAGAGTATTGCACAAAGCACACACTCCGTAGCTCCGGCCACAATCCTAGGGGTCTCTGGAAAAACTGCACTCGTGAACAGAAGGCCGCGGTCCGGATTCGAACCCACGACCTTCGACTCGCAAGGCAAAGGGCTTAACCACTCAGCCACAGAGACCCCTTTGAATATATTTGAAAATAGATGTCCGGAAAATAATAATGAACATAAAAATAAAACAAATTCTGGAGAAGTGATGAAATCAGAGAAATGTCTGGTCAACTACTAGTAACAATGTTATAAGAAATGTCTGGTCAACTACTAGTAACAATGTTATAAGAAAGAGAAGATGGACATTCTCTAAACATGATCAAAGAATAGCAAAGCAGGCATTGAAAAGGTTGACAAATGGTTCAAGAAAGAGAGGATGCTCTAAGGAAGCTATGAAACAATTTTGTTGAGTGAGGCGAGAAATATCAGACTCAGTGGCGGCTCGTGATAATTTTTGTTGGTGAGGTCAGACATAAATTTTCGGAAAAATCATGGCTTTGGTTAGGATATATTTTAATGTATAAAACAATAAATACACGTTACACCATTCCCCACTGGCCCCTAATGACGAGCCGCCACTGATCAGACTCAATTCCACAGAAGAGATTGTACTAGTTGCTATGAAAATATGCTTACAAGCACTATGTTACAAGCACTATGTTACAAGCACTATGTTACAAGCTCTATGTTACAAGCACTATGTTACAAGCACTATGTTACACGCACTAATAACGAACGGTACGACAGGATTATGTGTATATATATATATATATATATATATATCAGTTATATGAGGACTATCATCATAGCACTCCGTACATGTCCATAAGTGATCCGATCTCCGCCTCAGCAAATTCAGCAGCGTCCAGTGGCCCAACACGCCAGTTCGATGTTAATTAATCAATCTCTTTGCATATTTAGTATGTCGTTCTTTTCGGACTGCACCAATATTGACACCCATCTCTCTCAATCTGGTCAGCGAGTGGGATTCACAGCCCTGAAACTCCTCTATATATATATATGCTGTAAAATATATCACAATGAGAATCGAATATCGTCCACTAGTTTACAACTTCAGCAAGTAGATGCTGAGCTATGCCGATGACTGTCAGATTTAATATCAATGAAACTAAACAAAGCTACACATGTTGTAAGACGCGTACACAAATATAAAATGATGACTATATTAAAAATGTTACAGAAGAAAATAAAAACAAAATGTACAACAGAATGTAATACGTTTGTGAAATACGTTATATGGGTAACAAATTGATTTTATGGCGTAGATCACAGAAAACCAATCATCATTTATATGGTCATCTAATTAGAAAAACATGATGGGATTACTTGGTGATAGCCAGTATATTGTTGGGCCCAGATATGAGGACAAACAGAGAAGTTACTTAATAAATTAAGTTCATGGTTTGGGAGACACAAACAGTTTGTTAAAAGTACTAGTGACCAAGGACTAATAGTTGTCTAGGATATCAGACGCCAGGCATAATGTTATATATATATATATAAACAATAAACATAGTTTTTCATGACTGCAGCCAGATCAGTACCCAAATGTTCTTATCAGGGCTACATCCAATCCAGATCAACACCAAAAGTCCTTTTTCATGACTCCACGCATACACCAGAACACAATATTCAACAAACAAGTCAGTTCTAGGACTAATTCCAGGACACATGGTCACAGCAAGAAAAAAGGCCAATACGCTTTGATATAACCAAAATAGGCATCCGCCTTAGGTTGAAAAAGGCGTGCCTCGGCTTAAAGAAAACGCTAATCCCTACAAAACAAACAAATTGTATATATATATTGATAATAAAACTCTTGGATTCTAAAATGGAAGTTAATCCTTATTTTATTATGTTTGCTGACCTACATATTTCATTTAACCAAGCGGCCGTGTGTTGCCGTGGCTCGCAAAGGGGAGCAAAGAATAGTAACACTGCGACGACCTACAAGGCATGTCGAAAGAGGTGACTGAGGTAGGGATTAGGAAGCTAACCTAGTAAATAGAAAACGTCGGAGAAATCGGATGTGCTGGCATACTTGTAGGTGCATAACTGGCACAATGCTCAATCGAGGCTCAGATCACAAACTAATCACAAAGAGTCTTTCTATCTTCCTCGAATCCTGTTTGTCTCACAGCGTCAGGTCAAGAAGAGATTTCTAAAACGGTCCCTTGTACGCGCTTCGTAGATAGTGTCTTTCGTCGCCTCTGTTATCTCCGAGGTCCATCCTTTGCGTGGCCGACCTTTTGCTTTGTACCCATTGTATCGGAGCAGCATTGCTCTTTGATGTGTACTGTCTGTTGGTAATCTGCTTACGTGGCTGAACCATTTAATTTGTTGTTTCTTGATGAAGTCTAGTACTGATGTTGTACCCACTTTTTTCCTGTTGTCTTCATTTCTCAACCGGTCTCTTATTGTTACACCCAGCATTCTGCGTAGACACTTCATCTCTGTCGTGATTAGTTTTCTTCTATCGTTTGTTGTCAGCGCCCAGTTTTGGCACTGGTAGCAAAATGTGGGGAGAAAGATTGTGTTGAACATTGCTCTTTTTGTGTTCATGGTGACGTGTTTGCATTTTAAAATTGACGCAATTTGTCCTATCATTTGATTTGCTTTGTTGCATCTGTGTTGAATTTCATTAGTTATTCTTCCGTTTGCTGAACAAATTCTGCCCAGGTTTGTGAAGTAAATAGTCAATAGCAAATAGTCAATAGCAAATAGTCAATAGCAAATAGTCAATAGCAAATAGTCAATAGCAAATAGTCAATAGTAAATAGTCAATAGTAAATAGTCAATAGTAAATAGTCAATAGTAAATAGTCAATAGTAAATAGTCAATAGTAAATAGTCAATAGTAAATTGTCAATAGTAAATAGTCAATAGTAAATAGTCAATAGTAAATTGTCAATAGTAAATAGTCAATAGTAAATAGTCAATAGTAAATAGTCAATAGTAAATAGTCAATAGTAAATAGTCAATAGTAAATAGTCAATAGTAAATTGTTTAATATGGAGCGCTCGAAGAAGAAAAATATATATATGGCAATGAGAATGGGACACATGTTTTCAGGGCAAAAATTGTGTCCTCTCTGGACAATGTTACGATATGTGTTGTCCGCTATGGACAATGTTACGATATGTGTTATCCGCTATGGACAATGTTACGATATGTGTTGTCCGCTATGGACAATGTTACGATATGTGTTGTCCGCTATGGACAATGTTACTGTTTGTGTTGACATTGTGTCAACTTAGTTTATATTTATATCTAGCTATCACTTGTTTCTCTCAATTCGTACCCGCCTACTTCCGCAACGCTATGTCACAGTCTTTCTAGCTTCCCACAGTTTCCTACTGGTGTATCTACCTACAGTTTCCAACATAACCATATAATGAATCCTCCAGACTTACACTATGCAAGCTTACGAACTGGTCTTTCGACAAATTTAGTTATCAAAAAGTCATTACAAACTCGCACTGCTCTAGCGCACGTTCCAAACACAGCATCCAGGTACGTGATTTATTTCCGACCCCATGGAAAGTGACACCTCATCATGATGATAACAGATGTTAAAGTCTCATGCTGCTCCCTGGAAGAGGATGGATGGAGTAATGAGATCGGTTTTCAAAGAAAAAAACATCTATAGAGAAGAAGGGGAAACAAATTGAGGATGTGGGCATCTTTGCTGATAACTATCTTGAAGTGTGAATGCTAAAAGGAAAGGTTAGGACAAGCGGGAAAGAGAAATACAACGCATAGAATTGGGGGATTCGTTACAACTTGGCAAGGAAAAGATAAGCAGAATATTCTACAAGAGACAACAGAAGCTGACGTAAGTCCTGAGGAGTCTGAGGGGAAATTGTTAAGCAGTTTGTCTTGCTTTCTCAAAGTCGTAGGTTCGAACCCGGATTGTATCGTTCAGTTCACCAATGTAATTTTTCAAAACTGAGATCACTTAAGAATGTTGCTAGATCTACTGATTTCGCATATTGTCTATTGTATTTCCCCAGGTTGATGATGGAATTGGTTGTCCACTTTTGGCGTTAAGCGTAGAGGTGGGAGCTTTAATTTACGTTCCAGGGCTAGATGAGACGCCCTTGTTGTGTTATATCCATGTTTATTTATTGTGGTCTTGATAAACTGGTCTCAAAACTCTGTGCAGGTGTTGTGTCATTTCTTCAAAAGCAACCCTACCAACGGTGAAGTCAATTCAGCGCCTTCGAAACTCTTTATTTTGCTGATATCCTTTGATAGGGAGATGGTACTTGATCTTAAATTAATACAATCTGGAAGGGCATATGCCCAGGTCGGAATGAAAATGTAGGCCACTTGACACTCTTTGCAATAGCAGTATTCTTTACCATAGTCTTGGCAGATGGCGCTCCAGTTCTGTGGAGAGGGAGCAAGCCATATGGGGATACACTGGGAAATCAAGTCAATCCCTCGTCTTTATACTCGTTAGTAGAACACAATAGAAGTTTACCAGACTCATCTTTGATATTTTTATAAACAAGTTAGAGACTTTAAAATTCCCATTGACTTCAATGAAATTATTTTGTGCAGTTCAAATCCTGGATTACCCTGACGACATTAACAAAGCGACTTGTCCCTTTGAATGTAGAGACGAAGAGCAGACACTATTTATTTGAGCATATTCTGTAGCAGTGTCACGATTGGTTGAGCAAAACTAACAAAAAAAAGGAATAAGGGTTCTAAGTTGTAAAGAAACCCACGTCTTCCCCTCCCCCGCCCTCTACCGTTCTCAAATAACACAGATGAATGAATCAATCTACTAATGCTTGAATTTTTTCTCCTCCAGAAAGTTCTACTTCTTTTGTGTGTATTTTCACACGTTAATTGAATCTAGGGGGTGTCTCTGGCGTAGAGGTTAGCTTCTCAACTCTTGTTTCAAAGGTATTCGGTTCGCTCCATCGTTGAGCCCTTTGGGTATTTTTCCAGATATCCCTGATCTCACTGTAGGTGAAATCGAGTTCCTAATTCTATCGGAGACGGACGATAAAGTGCAGGTCAAGTGTTCATGTTGAGCACGTAAAAGAACAATTGGCAGTTCAATATCGAGAAGAGCAGGCTGGAAAGCCGCTGCCTGGGCAAAATTGCTTAGAAAGATTAACAAATAAAATTTCCTACAAAATATTTGCACCATCTTCTAAATTATATCGATGATGCTTGCTGATGCTACGGAGTTTGTGCAATGTCACTCAGATCTATCTATTAAGAAAGAGATGAGAGCACACATGGTTACTCACCGAAGTGCAATGATGATTCTCTTATCAATCAATAAAGAAATCTAAAGACAAAAGACTAACATGATTAGGACCTAGTTTACCCATATGACTGGGTCCCTCTCCATACTAGTGGCACGTCACCTGCCGAGAGTATTGCACATAGAACGAACTACGTAACTCCGGTAACAATCCTAAGGATCTATAGGAAAAAATTAATTCGTAAAGAGAACGGCGCTTTTCGGATTCAATTCAACGACCTTCAGAACGCAAGGTAGTTGAACAAACACAGGTATATACAGTATACTCTTGACAAGCACCACTCTTAACAATCGTGAAACGGCGTAAACTTGCGTGGTTTGGGCATGTGATGAGACATAGCTCACTCTCTAAGACTATCCTACAGGGAACAGTTGAGGGTGGAAGAAAGCATGTGATGAGACATAGCTCACACTCTAAGACTATCCTACAGGGAACAGTTGAGGGTGGAAGAAAGCATGTGATGAGACATAGCTCACACTCTAAGACTATCCTACAGGGAACAGTTGAGGGTGGAAGAAAGCATGTGATGAGACATAACTCACACTCTAAGACTATCCTACAGGGAACAGTTGAGGGTGGAAGAAAGCATGTGATGAAACATAGCTCACACTCTAAGACTATCCTACAGGGAACAGTTGAGGGTGGAAGAAAGCATGTGATGAGACATAGATCACTCTCTAAAACTATCCTACAGGGAACAGTTGAGGATGAAAGAAGGAAAGGAGGGCAGAGAAAATCCTGGTTTGGCAACATCAAGAGCTGGTCGGGGCAGAGTTTTTCCACACTTGCCCGAGGAGTTGAAGACAGGAATTCAAGGCGTGATTTTTGTGCTGATGTCTCCACGAGCTATGGGCTTTAATATTATTATTATATATATAAAAATACATACAGTATTACATAAGTAATGAAAAACTAATTATTAAATATGAAAATAAATAGCACTCGACGTTTCGATCACATTCCTTTATCAAGATAGCAAATAGATACAGAATACTTTAATAAACTAAAATATAATTATAACTAAAGATGTCAAGAAATTGATACTAGCATACGGACCTGTGGGCAAACCATTGCCACATTAACAGTGCTTCAGAATTTATCCCTCTCATAGCCCAGATATCACGCCACTGCAAAGGTCATGCTCAGACCACCAGTTACATCATGAATCCATCTTCTCCGTGGTTTTCTCTGCTCCTCTTTACCGGGGTGCCTCCTTTCATGATGGTCTTCTCCAGCCCTTCGTTTCTCTTTATATATTCAAAATACTTTAATTTTCTCATTCTTATTTGTAACATCAGACAGATTTCTTTGATTTTAAGTTAATTCTGGATAGATCTATTTGTTCTCTTCTTTGTCCGTGATATAAGAAGGACTCTTCTGTAACATTTATATTCAAAAGTACATATACATTTTTCCACTGCTTTGTTAAATAGCTATGCTTCCCACAAATACGTTTACTTTCTTTGAATATGTATTGCCTTCTTGAAGATCATTCTTTTCTCCATGAAGGCTGCGTGTAGTTTTTGCTTTCATGTAGTGTTGATTGCATATCATCTGTTTAGTTTAACTTCTTTTAGAGCACTTGCTCCGTTTTATAAGCGTCGGTTTACACAGTAAACTTTAATTATCAGTTATACAAGACTCTCTCTTTATATTTGAACATAACACAAATGTTATTACTTGTCACTTTATGTTATCGGTAGTTAATCATGCACACCAGCGACTGCACACGAATGCAGTTTTATTGCTAGGAGATAGATGGGTGTGTCCAAATCCATCTTGATGGCGGCACTAAGACGAACCATAAAGCAAATACACGCGTATATAGGGGAATCGTAAAAGAGATATTCGCGTAAATAGAGGTATCATAAGCGAGATTAATCACAGATAATAATTCAACAAATGGGATCAAAATTCGAGGGCACACATGTATTGATTTACAGGGAACATGTTACACACGTACACATATGACGATCCAGATCGGGAGGGGCAAGTGGAGATGGGACAGACATATCATGTCGAAGATAGTCCAGTGTCACTAGATGAGAGAGCCGATTGTTGTCTAGGCTCGCAGGGGAATAATAGTAAAACTTCGACCTACAAGGCATGTCGTAAGAGTCGACTAAGGTAGGGCCCTAGGGAAGCTACCTTGGTAAATAAATTGCTTCGCAGAAATCTGATGTGCTGACCTACTTGTAGGCGCATAACTGACACAACGTACAATCGCTCTTATGCTCGGATCCCATACAAATCACAAAGAGTTGTTAACAAGTGGTCGATATCGAACGTTCGAAGAAGAAGTAAGCTAGATAAGAATTTGAGTGCAACCCGCAAGGAAAACGGAAAATAGGACGTCCTAAATCGACCAGATGACAGGGTCTTCTTGAGCAACTGAAAGTTTTTGGACTATCCTGGGAAGACATAAAGATACCGACCAAAGACCGGGAAAACTGGAAGATGTTGGACTATCCTGGGAAGACATAAAGATACCGACCAGAGACTGGGAAAACTGGAAGATGTTGGACTATCCTGGGTAGACATTAAGATAACGGTTAGAGACCGGGAAAACTGGAAGATGTTGGACTATCCTGGGAAGACATAAAGATACCAACCAGAGACCGGGAAAACTGGAAGATGTTGGACTATCCTGGGAAGACATAAAGATACCGACCAGAGACTGGGAAAACTGGAAGATGTTGGACTATCCTGGGAAGACATAAAGATACCAACCAGAGACTGGGAAAACTGGAAGATGTTGGACTATCCTGGGAAGACATAAAGATACCAACCAGAGACTGGGAAAACTGGAAGATGTTGGACCATCCTGGGAAGACATAAAGATACCGACCAAAGACCGGGAAAACTAAAAGTTGTTGTACTATCCTGGGAAGACATAAAGATACCGACCAAAGACCGGGAAAACTGGAAGATGCTGGAATATCCTGGGAAGACATAAAGATACCGACCAGAGACTGGGAAAACTGGAAGATGTTGGACTATCCTGGGAAGACATAAAGATACCGACCAGAGACTGGGAAAACTGGAAGATGTTGGACTATCCTGGGAAGACATAAAGATACCGACCAGAGACTGTGAAAACTGGAAGATGCTGAACTACCCTGCGAAGACATAAAGATACTGACCAGAGACTGGGAAAACTGGAAGATGTTGGACTATCCTGGGAAGACATAAAGATACCGACCAGAGACTGGGAAAACTGGAAGATGTTGGACTATCCTGGGAAGACATAAAGATACCGACCAGAGACTGGGAAAACTGGAAGATGTTGGACTATCCTGGGAAGACATAACTATAACGGTCAGAGACCAGGAAAACTGGAAGATGTTGGACTATCCTGGGAAGACATAAAGAACACTGTAAAAGACCGGGAAAACTGGAAGATGCTGAACTATCCTGGGAAGACATAAAGATAACGGCCAGAGACCAGGAAAGCTGGAAGTCAACTGTTCGGGTCCTTCGTTCCACGTGGAGCAGAGCGGAAGTTACACATATTCTCTCTCTACGTGAATGTTCTGTATAAAAGGGCTTAACAACTTAGCCACATGGACCCCCAAATGTTCTGTATACGTGTGAATATTGGATGCAGGCAGTTCAACTTCTGTATACGTGTAAATATTGGATGCAGACAGTTCAACTTCTGTATACGTGTAAATATTGGATGCAGGCAGTTCAACTTCTGTATACGTGTAAATATTGGATGCAGGCAGTTCAACTCATGTATACGTGTAAATATTGGATGCAGGCAGTTCAACTCATATCTGACGTCTTTATCTCATCACGAGCGATCACGAGCGGAAAGCGGACCCAGAACAAGTGTTGTCTTTTTTTTTAATTAACAGAAATAAAAACTAACAAACTTATTGTCATATAATTTGACCACATGTTGCAAACGACATTGTTTTTTATGATAAACAGCGTTTAGTGTTTGCATTGTAATTGTTCATTCAAAAAATAATTAATTTTCTTTAAAATATATTACACCCTCCTCCCCTCCGGCCCCTCCCCTTTCCCTCCCTTCATCGTGCAGTGGATTCCACTAATATAAGAAGTGCAAATAATGTCAAACCAGCATATGATGTACATATCATCCATAATTATAACATGAACGTCCATTCTTTGTCTAAATTGTATATAAGCAGAGATATTGCTGTTCTAATTTTATTGTTTTAAATTTTAAAAGAAATTTTGGAAGGTTTATATTTCAAAACCCATATCTACAAAACCAATTGGGTTCGACATTTTTGGTGGTTTTTATAAAGTGCATTCTTCTCAAATTGCAGCACACCTTGCATTAGGTACCAGGATACGCCACTGTCATGTACGTATAAATATAAATAGATTTATCAAGCGTAGACACTAAAAACGTAAGTTGTCAATAGATATTCTAAAATGTTCAAAAGAAAAGGTCTTGACTTTATGCAAACAACAAAACATTCAACAATAGAATACATTGTTATAAATATCTTCTACAGAATCCTAGTTTAATATAGGATATACACACTATTTAGTGTTTATTCTAAGCTAGCATGTTCTAGAAGTTTGAGCATATGTTTGACAGTATCAGAAACGAAAGATATGATAGCCAGCACGTGTTTATATCTTAGATATATATAATCTAATCGCAGGAGCTACTGTATAATTAGAGCAGAGTTCTAGTCACGTGATCTCAACAGGTCAGTTCTCTAGCGCTGATGAGGACACTTTCTGGAATTGGTAAAAAAAAAAAAGGATCGGTTCCTACAAGTTGTTTTGGCGAAATACGTAATAACAAATTACTGTAGTTTTACAAAATACAAAAGCTATGACAATGTACAGCAACGTTTCGACCAAAAAGGCCTTTATCAAACAAACGATACAACAAAAGTAACGAATGTCACAGCCCACCACATATAGACTTTGACAAAGATATTACAATGGTAAAACATAAAACAAGTTTTTTTTTTAAATCGGTTCCTACCCGGCAGTGCTGCATCAGGTGGACCAAGCATGTGAGAGACAATAAGTTTATGTGTATGATTATGAGACTAACGCGCTACCTACTGCGCTAGCGATGCATATAGATTTAGGAAGTTTGGAATTACACGTTGTACAAGTAGAACTCTCTGAGCGTCTGGCTGAATAGATTAGATCGTGGCTCCCATGCAATAAACCCCTGTTTAATCCACGATAAGGCCTATGTTGTAGGTATTAAAGAAAAATCCTAACCTGAACAGCTTCGCGACGACTGTACTAGCCATGCGGCCATTAAATTCTCCAGGCTTAAGTCCCACCTGTCCTACATTGCCCTAAAAAGCGGTACTACAGGAACTAACGACAAGTAGAGTTTGTTGCTTGAGGGACAGTGATAGATGTCTTTAACCAGTGAGCCACAGGAACCATTAGTATGCATTCACTTCAAAATTCGTTAATGGAGACTGAGCACCTATTGGTCTGCTGTGAGTGCGATGACGTCAGTTCAGTGTTCAATAATCAAGAACCAATGTTTATCGTGTATAAGAAAGAATGCATCAATTGACGTTCTGAAGAGGGCGCTATCTGGTTGTTATTTATTTTAACATTTCCTCATTGTTCTTATATTTCAAAATATAAATGCTACCTTACTTTTTATATGTTCTTCTTCGATCTCGGGTCCTTTGCTTAGACCCCACTATGGACCCCAAACTGAGCAGTCAGCTTCAGGTCTGTCATATTTGCCCTAAAGTTTGGTTTTCATGTCAATTGGGTCTGGTCACATGTTGCTTCTAAGCTCAACCAGAAGATTAATCTTACAGCATATGCTTCGTTGTCTCGACTGTTGACACTAGTAGGAAGCGACTGTTGACACTAGTAGGGAACGACTGTTGACACTAGTAGGGAACGACTGTTGACACTAGTAGGGATCCTGTTATCTTAATAATAATCTATATATTCAAATATTTCAACAAATATCACTTTGTTATAAATCCGAATATTTTGACTCAACTTTCTGTCAGTTCTAAGTTTTCAACATACTTCGTTCACCCATGTTTAAAAATCTAACAAATTTTGTAAATTCAAATATTTGAAAACTTCATAGTTTCTCTCAATTTCAATATTTCAATAATTATTAGATTAAAAAAATTCTATTATTTCAACAATTTATAGTTTATATGTTAAAAAAAAAAAAAAAAAAGTTAATTGCATATCCTTTACAGGACTTTGCGAATCAACCCCAGCTTTTAACGCTGTTTGTGATTTTTCTAGGCATTATTACGTTCAGTAGTTTGCTATTGCTTTCTGAACAGATGGTGCCAACGTCCTTTTGTTAAAATCCACGCAAACAATTAGCAACCAAAGTGTCAGCAGCGTGATTCGAACTCAGAACATCGGGGTTAATAGACCGAGTCACTAACCCCTAAGCCACAGACGTTTATATAATTCTAATATTTCTATAATTTATAATTTATGCAATTTCTAATAATTTTACAATTTATAGTTTATACAAATTCTAATATTTCCAAAATTTATAGTTTGTGAAACTAATATTTCCACAATTTATAGTTTATACAAATTCTAATAATTCAATAACTCTTAGTTTCTCTAAATTCAAATATTTCAACAATTTCTACTTTATACAAATTCCAATTTTCAACAATTCTAAGTTTATGTAAATTCTAATTTTTCAACATAGCTCACTTTCTTTCAAATTCTAATTTTCAATGTAATTTACTTTCTACGGATTCTATTTCTAATTTATCTAGCACATCTTAGAATTTCTAATATTTCAGAATTCCTCATTTCTGCAAATTGTAATATGTCACCATAGTTTCACTTCTTATATTTCAAGATGCAATAATTTCTGTAAATCACAGTATTTCAAAATTCAACACTTTCAATAAATTCTAATATTCCATCATGATCTAATCTAAAAATGCAATTACTCACAGCCTTTTCAGGCCTAATGGTATGAAGTCACTTCATTTCAAATTGTTAGTCCCTAGTGCACAGGAAGTAGAACGGAAGTACTTCTTTACCTCATGTGTGAAACTTTGAGTGTGGGATTGAACCTGCAACCCTCTGTGTCAAAGTCGATAGGGAAACCCTTATGCATTGCGATAATGCACACCCATTCACCATTATCTACCTTGCGTAAATTGTAATATTTAAACAGACGTCACTTTGTGCTAATTATAATATTTAATTATTTACAATTTTCTGTACATTCAAATATTTTAACAATCGTTCATTTCTATCAAATTATAATATTTAAAATTCAAATAATTTAAATTCTAATGTTTCGACATTCGTTACATTTTCACAAAAGGGTGGAGACTGCAGTAAAACTTGGAAAAATAGCTAAACACGTAAAACAATGTATTTTGTAAAACTATAACTTTGTTTTTACGTGTTTAGTTACATTTTCACAAATTCTAATATTTCAGATTTCGTCATGTTCTGTAAATTCTAATATTTTACCATTCTTCACAGTAAATTCAAATATTTCTATATTCGACACTGTCAGTAAATTCAAATATTTCTATATTCAACACTGTCAGTAAATTCAAATATTTCTATATTCGACACTGTCAGTAAATTCAAATATTTCTATATTCGACACTGTCAGTAAATTCAAATATTTCTATATTCAACACTGTCAGTAAATTCAAATATTTCTATATTCGACACTGTCAGTAAACTCAAATATTTCCATATTCGATACCGCCAGTAATTTCAAATATTTCAATATTCGATATCGTCAGTAAATTCAAATATGCCACATTATTATATATGTAAATATTAGAATATATAAACAAGCAATACTTTATGTAAATTGCCACATTTAAATAATCAAAACTTTACGCAGAATATACAACTTAAGTATACAACATTTTCTGTAAATTATAATATTTAAAAATGCAAGACTTTCTGTAAAATAAAAGATTTAAATATTAATGCTTTTTGCAAATTGTAGTATTTTTAAAAAAAACTAATACTTTATTATGAAAAAAATACAACATTTAAATATCCATCACAACATTTAAAATTCAACAATGAATGAAATAAACAAGTTTTTAGTAAGTTAAAACGTTTTAACATCTTCTTGCGTTTGTTGGAAAAAAATATCTATGTATTCCATATTGTCTTTTGTATAAGCTTTAACGTATTTGTATAGTTTGCACAGAGATTACAATATTTAAATATATACCACTTTCTGTAAGCTCTAATTTTCCAACATTTGTACCCATCTCATCTCACAAATTCTAACATTTCAAATTCTAACATGTGTATCCACATCACAAATTCAAGCATCCGTCTACCTTTCTGTTCAGTTTAACATTTCAACATTCATCACCTTCTGTAAATTAGAATATTTAACTTTCAGAAACTTTCTGTAAATTAGCATTATTTTTTTTAATATCTAGAGCTTTCTATAAATTTTAAATTTTTTAAATTTATTACGCTCTGAGAATTCTATTATTTATTTATTCAATTCTTTCTGCACATTCTAATTTTTATATTTACAATAATTTCTGCACATTCTAATTTTTATATATTCAATTCTTTCTGCACATTTTAATAGTTATATATTCAATAATTTCTGCACATTATAATTTTTATATTTTCAATAATTTCTACACATTCTAATATTTATATATTCAAAACATTTTTGTACATTCTAATATTTATATATACAACACGTATTGTAAATTCTAATATTTATATATTCAAAACTTGTTTGTACATTATAATATTTCAAAATCGCCACATTCTGTAAAAATCTATTTTTCCGCCGACATTATTTTCTGTAAATTATATTTGATAATTCAATATGGTTCCCTTAAAAATAATGTTCCAACAAAAAATAATGTTCCAACATTGGTCACGCTCTCACAAATTATAATATTTCAACAATAGTTTCTATCTGTAAATTGTATTATTTCAACATACATCATTTTCTGTATTGTTTTGGATATTTCAATATCCAACATTTTCTGTAGATTCCAGCATTTTGACGTTAGTTAATTTCTGTTAACTAAAATAATTAACTATTCCATACATCTTGCAAATTACTTAAATTTTTAACATTTTCTGTAAATTTTAACATTCACCTCATGTTACTTATTGAGAGTTTTAATATTTAACTATTCAATACTTTCTATAAATTCTAATATTTTCAGGTTCGTCGTTTACTGTTAACTCTAATTTTTCAGTTTATATTTAAATCTTCGACACTTTCTGTAAATTCTAATATTTTAACATCTCCTCCATGTTTAATATTCTAATATTTTAACATCTCCTCCATGTTTAATATTCTAATGTTTTATCATCTCCCCCTTGTTTAATATTCTAATATTTTATCACCTCCCCCTTGTTTAATATTCTAATATTTTATCACCTCCCCCTTGTTTAATATTCTAATATTTTAACATCTCCTCCGTGTTTAATATTCTAATATTTTAACATCTCCTCCGTGTTTAATATTCTAATATTTTAACATCTCCTCCGTGTTTAATATTCTAATATTTTAACATCTCCTCCGTGTTTAATATTCTAATATTTTAACATCTCCTCCGTGTTTAATATTCTAATATTTTAACATCTCCCCATTGTTTAATATTCTAATATTTTACTATACACCATCTGCTAAATTCACTATACATCATCTGTTAAATTCACTATACACCATCTGCTAAATTCAATATACACCATCTGCTAAATTCACTATACATCACCTGCTAAATTCACTATACATCACCTGCTAAATTCACTATACATCACCTGCTAAATTCACTATACACCATCTGCTAAATTCACTATACATCATCTGCTAAATTCACTATACACCATCTGCTAAAATGTATAATATTTAAAATTCCTTCTTCTAATTTCTACTGTTTCAATATTCCTTACTAGTTAAAATTTCTACTATTTCAATATTCCTTACTAGTTAAAATTTCTACTATTTCAATATTCCTTACTAGTTAAAATTTCTACTATTTCAATATTCCTTACTAGTTAAAATTTCTACTGTTTCAATATTCCTTACTAGTTAAAATTTCTACTGTTTCAATATTCCTTACTAGTTAAAATTTCTACTGTTTCAATATTCCTTACTAGTTAAAATTTCTACTATTTCAATATTCCTTACTAGTTAAAATTTCTACTATTTCAATTATTTATTTTGATGATTTATATTTTGAAAATGAAAATAGTGGTATATCCCTTACAGGATGTCGCATTCAAACAGTGTAATTAAGTTGTTGATTATCTAGGTCTTACTTATATGTTCAGTATTTTACCTTTACTTTCTAGCGGTGAGGTATATTTTTATCGTTCGTAAAAATCCACAGAAACAAATTTGCTTCCAAATTGGCCGCAGCGGAGTTTGAACCAGGTAGTCTTAAGTTGTGATCATGTTCACTACCGCTTAAGCTACAGACGCCCATGACATTTTAATACAATTTATATTTTATAATTTCCAAATTCTTCCCTTGTTCACATTTCTGATACCTTAACATTTGTTTTTATAGTTACAATATGTCATCATTCATTACTGGTTCAAATTTATATTATATAAAATTTCATAATTGAACTTTCCAATATTATAATATTCCTTTTCAAATTTCCAATAGCTCTCTCTCTCTCTCTCTCTCTCTCTCTCGATCGTTCTTTTCGGCCATTTTGATTATTCTTATTGTGATATATAAACAGCCTTTGCCAAGAACGTATTTTTACGTCACATCTTCAGTACCATTTGGAGCTCTAGTGCTTGTTCTTCGGCAATGTGTCCGATTTCAACCAACGTTTACTGGGTTCGCTCTCCGTCAGCCTTTGACTGTCCCCAGCCGACCTGCAAGGCAGCAGGTTCGGACACATGCATCCGATTTCAGCCAAACCTCCTTTGTCGCCTCTTACAACATGCGTGGCAGGTAACAGTGGTTCTATTCTTTACACCCCAAATTTGGGCCCGGTAACCAATCGGGCAATTTCGAATAGCTGAACATTCCAAGTTAAATTTTCTGATGTTCCAACATTCCTTGTTCAAATTTCTAATATTTCAAAATTTCTTGCTTATTCAATTTCTAGTATTCCAACAATACTTACTAACTCAAATTTCTAGTATTCCTACAATACTTACTAACTCAAATTTCTAGTATTCCAACAATACTTACTAACTCAAATTTATAGTATTCTAACAATACTTACTAACTCAAATTTATAGTATTCCAACAATACTTACTAACTCAAATTTCTAGTATTCTAACAATACTTACTAACTCACATTTCTAGTATTCCAACAATACTTACTAACTCAAATTTCTAACATATCCATATTCATCACATTTCAATTTCCTAAATACCAGCTTTCGCTATTTAATTTTCAACGTATTTCATCTAACATACGTACCAGTTTTGAGAAATAGTAACCAAGGGAAAATGTTCGGTACCAATTCAATAGTTCTGTAACAGGAAAGATCGGTGTTATTTGAGCAATTGTGTTTAAGGAGAGATTGGTGTCATTTCAACAACTTTGTTTCAGGGGAGCTCGGTGTCATTTCAACAATTCTATTCAGAGAGGCATGTGTGCCGATTGAACAACTATGTATCAAAGGAGAACGGTGTCATTTCAACATCTCTGAGTCACTCTCCGAACAATTACATGTACACCCCTCCCTCCCCCTCCCTACCATATACATTGCACAATGTTTGTGTTTGTCACATTTATGTTAGTAAATACATCACCAAAATAGTGAATACACCACCAAAATAGTGAATACACCATTAAAATAGTGAATAACACTACCAAAACAGGTAAAACACCACCAAAATAGATAATATACCACTAAAACAGATAATATACCACCAAAACAGATAATATACCACTAAAACAGATAATATACCACCAAAACAGATAATATACCACTAAAACAGATAATATACCACTAAAACAGATAATATACCACTAAAACAGATAATATACCACCAAAACAGATAATATACCACTAAAACAGATAATATACCACCAAAACAGATAATATACCACTAAAACAGATAATATACCACTAAAACAGATAATATACCACTAAAACAGATAATATACCACTAAAACAGATAATATACCACTAAAACAGATAATATACCACCAAAACAGTAAATATACTACCAAAACAGTAAATACGCCACCAAAAACAGTGATCGATATGGAGCTTTCGAAGAAGTAGAAGACGAAGAAGAAGGAGAAGAAGAAGTAGAAGACGAAGTAGAAGGAGAAGACGTAGAAGAAGAAGTAGAAGACGAAGAAGTAGAAGACCCTGTAGGATACACATTTTTGAGACCTGAATCAGTGAAAACATTTTAGATGGACACAGTTCTACGTTTTAAACGCTCACTTTCTTTTGCGACAAGCTAAATTCTTCTCGAGGAATTACTCTGATACAAGATTTCTTAGATGAACAAAGTTGGATGTTGTTTATGTTTCACAGTGATAGGGATTTCAACATAAACATAATTCATGTCAGTGACATTTCTATTTTTAAAAATACAATTTTAAGTAAGTTTAGCGAATTACAAACTTATAGTCAAATATATGAATCGTTTATTATATAGGGATTTATTATTTTTTGGTCGTTTATGAAACTTAAGATGGGACTCCCTTCTTCTTCTTCTTCTTCGAACGTTCCATATCGACTACTTGTTAAACAACTCTGTGTGATTTGTATGTGATCTAAGCCTAAGAGCGATTGTACGCTGTGCCAGTTATGCGCCTACAAGTAGGCCAGCACATCCGATTTTGCGATGCTTTTTATTTACTAGGGTAGTTTCCCCTAAGCCGATACCTGTCGCTTCCTACGACATGCCTCGTAGGTCGCAGACTTACTCTGCTTTGCTTCTCTTACAGGCCCCGGGCATCCCACGGGCGAGTCGGTACTGGAATGTTACTTTTTTTTCCGATCCAGAAGCACTTGAACTTTTCAGCTCTTCGGCTCGGTGCCATGGACATCGTAACCCTTCGGTTCGGTGCCACGAACACCATAAATCTGGGGAATCTGTGGCTTTTTCTGCCATCCCGCCGAATTGAACCCGCACACACAGAGGGATAGTCACCCGTAGTCCAACCTGCTACGAACACGCTGGGCAGACGGGCAGGAATGTTACTTAAACAATATACTAAAATATAGATTACTAAACAGTAATAAATTATGGTTCGGCCACTTAATAAAAATGCAATAAAACTTCACTGTAGGCAGAGATGTTCACAACAGAACATCAGGTCAAAAAGGAGAAAGTACACGATCAGTGTACAACATAATAATAATAATAATTCCTCTCGTACCATTATACGTTACATAGGGTCTGCAAGTAATTTCTCCATACCGCTCTATCCCGGCAACTCGCTCAATCTCCTCCATGGAACCGAGACCGATATTTCCTGCCTCTCTAAGCAACGTTCGTTTGAGGGTCTCCTTAGGTCGAATTCTCTTTCTTGAACCCTTTGCATCCCACTTCAATGCCTGCTTTGATATTCGTTGATCATTTCTCCTCAAGGTGTGCCCAACATATCTCCATCTTCTCTTTCTTATAACAGTTGTCAACAGTGTACAACATGTTACTGTTAATTTTGTGTTTTTTTTCTCGTGTTTTAACTTTACGAAATTTACATTTACATTTGTTATACTACGATATTTTAGGGATGTTCACTCATATCTATTGTTTCCTATTGAAGAGGCTCCACCCCTTTATACGGGGTTTGAAATACCAAGAAATCTGAATACACTTGCACTGAAGAGGTCAAGTGTGAAACATAACATCCGGAAGAGTAGACACATGATACAAATTACTATCCAAACAGAAACTAACTGGTTGTACTAGTCACAATTCTCACAGGTCACACAATATTGTACTAGTCACATATCTCACAGGTCATACAACATATTTGGAAACCATTTTTCAAATCGGTGAAGTGCGATATTTTGATGAATGGGACTATCTCTTCGAGAAAATTACTTGTGGACATTTGTTTCGGTACAAAGGCTAGTATTTGATGATTCTCGTTTTTATTTGATCTTGATCGTGTTAAGAGAGAGAGAGAAAAAAACCTGAATACATAGTTTTTAATATTCAGAGTCCAACAGTTGCTAAAGCTGGACAAAGAAGAGATAGATGGTTCAAGGTTCAAAGTTCAGCTTTAGGAATAAACATAAACAATAAATAGTGACATTAGACTCAAACTGGGTGGTGTCTGTCGCTTAGGGGATAGTGACTCAGTCTATTAACCCCGACGTTTTGAGTTCGAATCAATCTGCGGATACTTTGGTTGCAAATTATTTCGCGTGGATTTTTACAAAGGACGATGGCACCACCCGTTTAGAAAGCAATGGCAAACGACTGAACGTAATAATGCCTAGAAAAATCACAAACAGTGTTAGAAAGCTGGGGTTGATTCACAAAGTCCTGTAAAGCATATGCAATTAACTTAGGCTCAAACTATTGGATTCTTCGAAAAGAGTTCGTTCTTATTTGTTATGTTTATTGGCCTGCTCGCTCTGATATAACCAAAACAAGTACCATTCTAAGATTGAAAGTGCGTGCCTCGGCTTAAAGATGCTTTAATCCCTTACATAACAAACAAATAAAAACAAAATTGTAGTATTTCTTTAAAGACTAGGATAATTTTTTCGACCGTTACGCTCTCATGTCGATCCAACATTTAGTAGGTACTAGCTAAGCACTCAGAAATAAAGTCCGCTGTAGTCATGGTGATCTTAGTGCCCATTGTGCGTCGATAGTTAATGAAAAACACGGTCATGACATCGTATTCCCCAATATACCTAATTGTATCAAAAAGGATTTCTTTTCAAAAGCAATAAATCATCCACAGATCAGTTCATGTTTAAGTTATTGAAATTAACAATAATCTTTGACCTAAGAACAGTTCACCGCAGGCTCAACCACAACATGTACAGAATAAAGCCTGCTCAGACTGTACAGTATGCATGTCAGACAGAAACACAGACTCCAAAGCGCATACTGCAGTCATGTCCACCATATAATAGCCGTCCATCGCAAGCGATGATGACAACAATCTCAGACGTGTACTGTTGCACCTCTCTGGTGTGTGCGGAGGTGACTGTAGAGTCCAATCCTAGAACAGAATCCCCGACCACAGGTGGGGCATACATGATCAAGGTTAGACATGTGCGTGTTGTGTGCTCTGTCTTTTCGCGCTGCTCGTTTTCTCTGTGACTCAACAATACGATGATTCTCAGCTATTCGGGTTCCTCTTTTGTTGTTACAGCGCCACATTTGGCGATCTTGCGCAAGGATTCCCAGCACGTATTGTCTATATCGAAGCATTTCAGAGACACTTTAAGAGTGTCTTTAAAGCGTTTTTCTGTCCACCAGCTAAACGTCTGCCCCCTTCAAGCTCGCCATACATCAACTGTTTTGGGATGCGTTTATCAGGCATTCGAGCAACGTGACCGACCCATCTCAGTTGGGCCTTCTGCAACAGGGTGTTGACGCTTGGGATCTTTGCTCTTGTGAGGACTTCGCTGTCTGGAATTTTGTCCTGCCAGTTTATTTTTAGTATTCTGCGTAGACAGCTTGTGTGGAAATGGTTTAATTTTCTTGCGTGTCTGCTATACACTGTCCATGTCTCGCTTGCGTACAGCAGCGTTGTTAGCACTATGGCCTGGTAAACTTTCAGCTTTGTGACTATGCTTATCCCCTTCCGTTCCCACACAGTGACACGTAACCTTCCGAACGCAGCACTGGCTTTGGATATCCTATTGTGGACCTCAGAATCTATGTTTGCCGATCTGGATAGGAGGCTGCCAAGATAAGCAAAGTTGTCCGTTGACTGGAGACGCTGGTGTTTAATGTTGATGACTGGATCGTAATACTGTTCTCTAGGGGCGGGCTGGAACATGACCTCTGTTTTTGGTGTTAATGGTGAGGCCAAACCTATCACAGGCCATTGAGAACTTGTCCATGTAAGTCTGCATTTCTTCCTCAGAGTTGGTAGCGAGGGCACAGTCATCAGCAAACAACAGGTTTGAGATAGTTGATTCTTTTACCTTGGTGGAGGATTTTAACCTCCGAAGATTGAATAGGTTACCGTGTCCACCATACATACACCAACGAAACGAAGCATGACCTCATGAACAAAGTTTACAGAGCAAGCTATGGGGAACTCTCTATTAACTCCAACTGGTATGCAGCTTCATAGAGGCAATCCATCTCATGGTTTAGACGAGCATACGAAACTGAACGCAAAGAAGAAGAACGAAGTTAACAAAAAACACACATTTTTGTGTTCAATTTTGGATGTGATAGGTCAACAACGAAAGTTTATTGTAAGGTTTCGTATCAAATTTACAAAATAAATCTAGTTACTGGTATGTATACTGTGTTGTTTTAAAATGTTCAATGATTTTGTCGAATACTTGCATATCGAGCCATCCAATGTAAGACATATTTAACAATTTAACAACAATCATCAATCCTCGTTGTATCCAATAAGACAGAGAAAACAAATTTCCACTCAATTTGATCTTGCGACTTTTCTTCTTCTTCTTCACTTTTCAACTCCCAACGGAGCACAGGTCTTCAACAAACTTCTTCCAGCTCTTCCTCTCTCCTGCCATCCCTTTCAATACTTTCCATGTTTTACCTATCCTTTTAATATCAGCGTTTTCTACTCCAGGTATGTCTAGGCCGTCCCCAACTCTTCTTTCCCTTGCGACTTTTATTCTATCTCAAACCTTGTCCTATGCATGTCTTCGACCTCTGTCTCAAAAGTTCTTTTCTATGTATCCCTATGCCTTACTTTCGTCCAATGTTGCATCCAAAGCATAAAATCTAGTAATAGATCGACCGAAATGAAGCAATTTTATCCACCAAGTCAAGCAACTTCATAGATAATCATCAGAATTATCAAAAGTTCATATTCCACATTTCTGTCCATCACGGTGGGAACGGGTACCATGGCGTACGTTTGATACATTTATGTCGCTATATTTTACTCCGCAGGTTTTAATACTAATCAAAATTTTAAATAACACAAATATTTCTGAATAACAGTGTTTCAGTTTTTTCGTAAGAATAATATTTTTTTTAATGAAGGTCAAGTCAGGATTACGTTTTTATTATTATTACTATTATTATTATTATTATTATATCAACGAATATCAAAGCAGGCATTGAAGTGGGATGCAAAGGGTTCAAGAAAGAGAGGTCGACCTAAGGAGACCCTGAAACGAACTTTGCTGGAGAGGCAGGAAATATCGGTCTCAGTTCCATGGAGGAGATTGAGCGAGTTGCCCAGGATAGAGCGGTATGGAGAAATTACTTGCAGGCCCTATGTAACGTATAACGGTACGAGAGGAATTATTATTATTATTATTATAGTCGAAAAATATTGTAGTAACTTTCAGGCTGCGCCCGCGTCTCCACAGTCATTAGTCAGATGCGCTCAAATAGAAACAAACATTGGATAGCCGTTACTGTGGTTACTGTCGTTACTGCCGTTACTGCCGTTACTGTGGTTACTGCCTGTAGCACCGCTGTTTAGGGCGGTGTAGGACAGGTTGGACGAGAGACTCAGGAATTTAATGGTCGCATGGCTAGTGCAGTCGTCGTGAAGCTGTTCAAGTTAGGATTTTTCACTTATGCCGACATTGTGCTTTTGAATATAAGTGTTACAGAAGAGTCCATCGTATATCATGGACAGAGAAGAGAACAAGTAGATATATACAGAAATAACTCAGAATCAAAGAAAACTGGCTGATGCTACAAATTAGAAAGAGAAAAATTGAGATATTTTGGACACATAAAAAAGATAAGAAGGACTGGAGAAGCCCATCATGGAAGGAGGCATACCGGCAAAGAGAAGAAGAAGAAGACCACGGAGAAGATGGATTCAGGATGTAACTGATGGTTTGAACATGACGGCTGCAGAGGCCTATGAGAGAGAGAAATTTCGAAGGACTGTTGGGGTGGCAAAGTTCTGCTCAGAACAAGCTATTTGATGAAAATGACTAATGATGATATTATGATATAAGTATGATGCAGAAATCCAGGTAATCAAGGTAACAACTGAGAAACTGTTGAAATGGCAAGATTGATTAACACTATTTTGTACTTTGGTTAGATATAAAATGACTCTATAGTCTACAGACTCTATAGTTAGAACTACTTAACCAGTACCAGGTCTTCAGTCAGTGGATACCATCTCACTGTGGAAATACCAGGAAATAAGACAGCAGACGACTGGTCAATGAAGGTGTTGCAGAAGAGCAATCAGATGTATCAATTACGTATCAGTAGAAGAAAAGGATAATTAAATAAATCAGAAAGCCACAAATACCAACACAGACGACTACAATAATATAAGCAGATTACAACACGTTGTCATTCCGCGCCTTAGAATAGGATTTCCAGGGCTCGCAAGGGGAGCAAACAATAGTAACAATGCGACCTACAAAGCATGTCGTAAGAGGCGACTGACGCAGCTGCCCTAGTAAATAAAAATCGTCGCAAAAATTGGATGTGCTGGCCTACTTATATGCGCATAACTGACGCAACGTACAATCGCTCTTAGGCTCACAAAGAGTGGTTAACAAGTGGTCGATATGGTGCGTTCGAAGAAGAAGAAGAACAGAACACACTCGACTCCGCAGCTATATGTTGACAAAATTAGAGATTGACAATTGAGTTATGTGTACATATAGACATACAGCCCAGATAGAACAGCACATATTTCACGACATCCCCGAATATGATCAACTGAGTTATTGTGACAAACTGCCACTTGATCACCAAACGTCAACGTCTAATACTGTGAGGCATTCAGTCACACACTCCTGTGATATTAAAATGACATAGATTCCTTTACGATGAATTTAAAAAATACATGGGTATCTGTAGCTAAGTTGTTAAGCCCTTGCCTTGCGAGTCGAAGGTCGTGGTTCGAATCCGGACTACGCTGTTGTGTTCACAAATGCATTTTTCCAGAGACCCCTAAGATTGTTGCTGGAGCTATGAGTTCGTGCTTTGTGCAATACTCTCGGCAGCTGGCGTGCATTTCTGCGGAGAGGGACCTAGCCATATGGAGTAAAACCCGGTGTAATGAAGTCAATCCTTGGGCTTTAAAACCTCTTTAAGAAAACACTAGCCTTCATTAGTATAAACATAGTCCCTAAAAGTGGCGTATTCCCAAACTATTATTGGTTGTAATGTAGCTAGCTACATTTGCTGACTATGTGGCTCCAAGAAAAAGCCACTTTCACGTCAGTCTGCACGTGCTGGCAGTATAAATAGACAGTACATTCCACGTGCTGGCAGTATAAATAGACAGTACATTCCACGTGCTGACAGTATAAATAGACAGTACATTCCACGTGCTGACAGTATAAATAGACAGTACATTACAATTAACTAGTTTCCAGATATCGCCAGACACATAACATTTGAACTGGTGCCTAACTTGATATTTGTTTCGTATTAGTCTCTACTGATCTAAGCATCATAGTCGTTTCTTGAACAGTTGGATCAGTATAAAAATAGGTGAAGAATTGACACCAATTTGTTTAGCACTAAGAGCTGTTATGTTCTGTCGTGTCTGGTTGCAAAAACTACGACCTGGATCAGGTAGAAGAGTTGATTGGCTATACTTAAGAACAAGGAGACAAACAAAGGCGTGTCAGAAAGGTTTACGTTGAGAGAATCAAAGTGTGGAGTTACGGAGCTGAAAGCAGTTATACTGTGGGACGTGATAGCTCGGATGTATGAAGTCAAGAGCATGGAATGTAACTATTACCAAGAATGACAGAATGTACAAGAAACATGTGAGAGAAAACAGATGTATAAACAAGCTGACAGAAATAGGGTTTCATCAGACCATTAAGCCGGTTAGATATCCAAGATGGTAGTTACTAGTTAGGTAGAAAAACTATGCATATTGGGACCGTGTCAGCTGTTTATGCTCATTAGTAACGATATCACGGGACAATTGAGTACTTTCATTTATGTGCATATTTGTTCAGGCAGAAGCAGGCATGTGAAACATCATGTTGGTGTTGCTCTTCGATATTTTTGTGAACTGTTTACTATCTCACAAAATAGTGTAAGCGTCTGTAGCTTAAGCGATAGTGAGCTCAATCACAACCCAAGCGTACCTGGTTCAAACTCCGCGGCGGACAAGTTTGGATTTTTACGAACGATAAAAATAGACCTCAACGTTCAGAAAGCAATGGTAAACTACTGGACGTATAAATGGTGCGTAGAAAAATCTGTGACTCATTTTACTGTTGTTGATGGCTTAGTCCTGTAAAGAATATGCCACGATTTTCATTACTATTTGAGTTATGATTTTGTATATTTGTTGGTGATTTTTGTTATTCTAATGTTTCTTGATGTTATTTCTTAATCTATTCTTTATTGATATTATTTGATGTAATTATATTGATGTTATTTGTTAATCTTTTCTGTGTTGATATTATTTGATTATATTATATTAATATTATTTGTTAATCTTTTCTTTATTGATATTATTTGATTTTATTATATTGATGTTATTTGTTATTCTTCTCTGTATTAATATTATTTTATTTTATTATATTGATGTTATGTGTTACTATATTCTTTATTGATATTATTTGATGATATTATATTGATATTATTTGATTATATTATATTGATATTATTTGATTATATTATATTGATATTATTTGATTATATTATATTGATATTATTTGATTATATTATATTGATATTATTTGATTATATTATATTGATGTTATTTGTTAATCTATTGTTTATTCATCTTCTTTCTAATATTATTCTTCTCTTCTCCTAGAGGAACACTAAACCTCAACAGTCTACCTTCACTTGTCCCTGTCTCTGACCGTTTTCTTCATGGCTTTCGATGATATTCCAGCATTCTTCAGTTCCTCAACAAGAATTCCTCTCCAAGTTCGTTTTGGACGTCTTCTTTTTAATTTGCTTTGCGAGTTCCACACAAGCGCTTGTCTAACGACACTTGATTGTCTCTTCGGGAACTATGCCCGATCGATGTCCATCTTATTCTCTTGGCCTGATTTATCATGGGTTCATGTCTTGCTCTTATCCACAGATCTCTGTCTGCCACTATGTCACACCATCTCAGTCTGAAAATCCACCCAAAAGAACATTTGTTGATAAAAATCTAATTTTTTTTACGTTAAACAGAGTGACTAGACCCTTTTCCGAGTCATACACAACAAGACAGATTTCACATTTGAGCTGAATATCCTGGGTTTTGTTTTAGTGGAGATGTCAGTAGATTTCCACAAGCAACGGCTTATCGGCCTTTTCTAATCCTGACGTTAACTTTCTGATCTGCATCTCCTGATTGTCTGATCGTGCTGGCAAGGTAGACAAACTCACCAACAACTTCTATATCCCTTTCCTCAATCAATATCCAGTCTTACTGTACGTTCCTATTGTTTATTGATAAGATATATTTTCTAATCTATTTGATGTTATTTGTTTCTATAATATTTGTTGATGCCATTTTAAAAAAAAAATATCAACCCGTGTGTTGGTACTAATTTTTGTATCCTCTGTATGTTTGAAGATGCCATTTTTGTTATTCTTTTGCATGCCTGGCGATTGGTTTTTACTGCTGTTTTGTGTATTTTTGATGATGTTGTCGCTTTGTTTTGTGTGTGTATGTTGTTGTTGATGTAACAACTAGGTATTCTCGGCTTCTACTTTCTGAACTAGTGTGACTTTATGATTAAATATGCTGCATGATTTGTATTTTTATTTTCATAAATAACTGCCTTATTAAGCTGTATATAACAATATCTAACATACGCTCTGAAGATTTCAACGACGAAGATAAAGGGTTTAATTTATCTCGGTTGCGCAAGTTGTGCATACCGATAGGTGCAGCAAGACGGGAAAACCACGAGAGAAAATCCAGTAGATATATCAATAAGCACAGAACGAGAGTTGTTAGCCTAAACACACTGAGATACAAGCTTGGGCGGAGATCGGAGCAATTATGGACATGTCCTATGTGCGATGAAGATGATCCTAAAATGAACAATCGAACATAGTAAAGAAAATGCTAACATTTTTACAGAAACAGTTCACACACAGACGAAGGAGCATACCGATATGTGCAACAAGATGGAAAAACTATGAGAGAAACCCCCAATAGATTTATTTTTTTTTCCGATCCAGAAGCACTTGAGCTGAAAGCTCTTCGGTTCGGTGTCATGGACATCGTAACCCTTCGGCTCGGTGCCACGAACACCGTAAATCTGGGGAACCTGTAGCTTTTCTGCCAGTCCGCGGAGTTGAACCCGCACTTACAGAGGACTAGTCACCCGTAGTCCAACGCGCTACGAACACGCTGGGCACGCGGGCACCCCAATAGATACATCCACCTGCACAGAACGGGAGTTATTAGTCTAAACACACTGAAATACATGTTTAGGATGTGATCGGAGCAATTCTAGATGTTCGATGATCCTCAAATGAACAATGAACGCATGAGCATGCCACAGAAACACATCGACAACACATATGTACTCACATAATATATTTATAGAAGCTTCCTGGCTTTGTAATGAAAATCCAGTAGTAGAGTTTGTAGCAATGCATTGAAACGGACCTTCATCCTCTCCACGAATAACTCTATGGATACGCATGTTACTGTCCTCCTGGTACTTCCGGGTTGTGTTTACCATGGGTTTTCCCCCTTGCGTCCACTGGAAAAATATATGTCGTCGGTCACTGACATCACAATACAGCCTCGTCTCCGATCCTTCTACTGCATCTTTACTTTGTGGTTTGACATTGAAGTAAAATGTGTCCTGAGCTTGGATGGAGGCGGTCAGAGCTGAGAAAGATTGAAAAATAAAAGAAAATTACTAAGTTATAAATATATGAAATAAAAAATATTTTTTTAATGGAAAATTTTCCCTTAGCAATTTGCGATTTTAATGAATATAAAATGGAACGAATTCAGCAGAAGTGATGAAATCAGAGAAATGTCTGGTCAACCACTAGTGACAACTTTTATAGGAAAGAGAAGATGGAGATATTTTGGGATACATCTTGAAAAGAAATGATCAACGAATATCAAAGCAGGCATTGAAGTAGGAAGCAAAGGGTTCAAGAAAGAGAGGAGACCATGAAACGAGCTTTGCTGAGAGAGGCAAGACATATCGGTCTCAGTTCCATGGAGGAGATTGAGCGAGTTGAACAGGATAGAGCGGTATGGAGAAATTACTTGCAGGCCCTATGTAACGTATAACAGTATGGGAGGAATTATTAATTTGCAATTTCGACGAGGACAAATATATTACACTATTACATGAGAAAGGACAAATAGAAATATTACATATAAACATGTCATTTTTCCTGTCTTGTGTAATATTTTAATTTACTTGTCCGCGTCGACATTGCCAGTTTACTCAGTATTACCGCAACTTCACCCCAGTTTTCTCCAGATATGATCTGATCAGGTCTGACCACCTCAGATCTGTAGGTTTATGTACATCGCCATAGCATTTGCAGACCATATCGCTTCAAACATCTGTAACTTCACCTTTCAAAACCTAAATATGCAGGAGTTGGGAAGCACAGTTCCTTTCCTCACTTGTGAAAGATGGGTTTGCGGGTATTGAACACAAAACTCATTTTGATCAATCATTTTGCTCATTTGACGTCTAATAAAACGTCAACAAATGATCATTTTGCTCGTCTGACGTCTAATAAAACGTCAACAAATGATCATTTTGCTCGTCTGACGTCTAATAAAACGTCAACAAATGATTCTGTGTTTGTGCTGTTTGTTTACTGGTTACTGATGTCAAAGCACTACGGGCAGACCAATAGGTGCTCAGTCTCATCTTAACAGATGTAGAAGGGTATGTATACTGGTGGTCCTTGTGTCTCGCTGGTTAAACACACTCATCTCTCTGCCCCTCAGGTATCCAGTTCTCTCTGCCCCTCAGATCTACTTGTACAGAGTGGAATTCCAAACAACTTAAATTCGCTGGATTGATTCAACGCCAATTTTAGTTTCATCTTCCAACAGTAGGTCGCTGTTTGCAAATAGTTATTGTATTATTATATATATATATATCAGCCAATATGAGCCGCGGTAGCGTAGTTGTTAGTGAACTCGCTTCTCAAGGCTGGTGGTCTGGGTTCAACTCCGCAGTGCGTGTGGAATTTTTCCCGACCGCGACGGTTTCAGGTCGACCCAGCCTCAACTGGGTACCAGACATGCTCTGGGAAGTAAAGGCCTCTCTCTCTCTCTCTCTCTCTCCTTTAAGCTTCTAATTGGGGCATAGATTCTCAACCAAGTCATGCTAGTTCATGTCAGTTTAATTTAGTAACTTAATATTTTATCACGCGGGTGATCGAATATACTATAAATGCATATATTTGTTTTACTATTTATAATAAAGATAGAAGCTTCAGAAATTTATTATATAGAGAAAGAAAGTATTGAATGTGAAAGTCTACTATAGTGGATCGTGGTGTAATTAGCGCAAATTTCTACGCCTCTGCACTGCTTAACGGCATGGACGTTAGTCGCCACACGCTGAGAGACATGCAGAGGAGAAGATGGAAGAACGTACGAACAAATTCAATCAATGTGCAGTGATGGCGATCCGACAACTAAACTAAACTAAAACTAAACATTTATATATAGATAAATAACCTATTTAGCCATGGTTATAAACATACATTTCTTGCCTCTCTCTGAAACGAACTTTCCTGAGAGAGGCAAGAAATATCGGTCTCAGTTCCATGGAGAAGATTGAGCGAGTTGCCCAGGAAAGAGCGGTATAAAGAAATTGTTTGCAGGCCCTATGTCGTATAACGGTACAAGAGTTATTATTATTATAAATCTACATTTGTACAAGATTTTATTCAAAAATATATTTCTTCAATAGTTCTGGGGGAGAAACCTGACAGACCTGAGCTGACTGCCCAGTTTATGACCAACGCTGGATAAAGCGCAAAAAATAAGTAGAAATTTTTTTTTTATCTACATTTCTAAATTTAATAATAATCAATTCAAAACATAATGATATCAGCTTATATTCAAATCATTTGAAAACGTGATACTAAACAATATTTTTGGTTGAATTCTCTTTCTCAAGACAAAGAATTTCTGAGAATTTATTAACGAATCTTTGAACAGCAAGGTTGAACATCATTCTCTTTATCTTCAAGAAAGTCGATTTTTAGGGGGAAATTTATATCTTTGGTTAGTCAACAAATGAAACGATCCTGCTTTGTGTTAGGTTCTCTCCTAAAATTTTAATCTGGGGGTGAACTATTGACCTCTAAGATGACGTCATTTGCAAGCTTCCATTGCGTTTCGTTAGATCGGCTGAATCCCATTTTTATTATACTCTTCAGTCTCTATACAAACTTGAGTACTCGGCTTCGTCCAGGAGAGTTTTTGTATTTATTCAAATATTTATTTCTTCACTTGATACTCAGAAGTTTCGTTCCTACCATTGCCTGGTGATTGTGTACGGCAGACATCTTGTTTGGTATCACAATGTCCAACGGCATTAGTGTTTGTCTTTCAAACTTTAAGAGTTTGTAAGACAAACACTAATGAAATTACACATTGAATTTTATTTTTCCCGACTACACCAGTTGCAAGAGCGTTCAACCTGAAAATGGACTCATCAAGAGGAAAGGGGCAGACCAAGAAAAGATGGATTGGTGGAGTTGCAGATATCTTTAAATAACACAATATCCCAATATTTCAAGTGACCGAGCTTGCACTATCTCAGAAACCGATCGTCAGTTACAAGTGTGACGCATTACGGCAAAAAACCGGGAACGACAAAAGAAAGAGGAATAAAGAAGATGACCAAATGCCAGTCCACTCAATCCTTACTAAAAGTTGATCCTCTGTCCGAGCTGATTAAATGTATGTCTACTCAATCCTTACTAAAAGTTGATCCTCTGTCCGAGCTGATTAAATGTATGTCTAATCAATCCTTACTAAAAGTTGATCCTCTGTCCGAGCTGATTAAATGTATGTCTACTCAATCCTTACTAAAAGTTGATCCTCTGTCCGAGCTGATTAAATGTATGTCCACTCAATCCTTACTAAAAGTTGATCCTCTGTCCGAGCTGATTAAATGTATGTCTACTCAATCCTTACTAAAAGTTGATCCTCTGTCCGAGCTGATTAAATGTATGTCCACTCAATCCTTACTAAAAGTTGATCCTCTGTCCGAGCTGATTAAATGTATGTCTACTCAATCCTTACTAAAAGTTGATCCTCTGTCCGAGATCACCAAATGTATGTGTCCCCTCTAGCCTTACTAAAAGCTGCTCCACTGTCCACAATTACAAAATGTCTATGTCCCACTCCAACCCACACTAAAGCTGATCCACTGTCTGAGATGACCAAATATCCGTGTCCATTCTACCCACACTAAAACCTGTTCCACTGTCCGAGATGACCAAATATCCGTGACCACTCTACCCACACTAAAAGCTGTTCCACTGTCCGAGATGACCAAATATCCGTGACCACTCAACCCACACTAAAAAGCTGTTCCACTGTCCGAGATGACCAAATATCCGTGTCCACTCTACCCACACTAAAAGCTGTTCCACTGTCCGAGATAACCAAATATCCGTGACCACTCTACCCACACTAAAACCTGTTCCACTGTCCGAGATGACCAAATATCCGTGTCCACTCTACCCACACTAAAAGCTGTTCCACTGTCCGAGATGACCAAATATCCGTGTCCACTCTACCCACACTAAAAGCGGTTCCACTGTCCGAGATGACCAAATATCCGTGTCCACTCTACCCACACTAAAAGCGGTTCCACTATCATTTAAATTAACACAACAGACTAAGTTTTTCAAAAAGGAGAGAAAACGTCAATAAATGAGTCACGTTAAGTGACTGTTTGAATGATAGCGTAGAATCGGCTATGGAAAAGATCAATTTTAGTTCAGTGAACCTAAACCTGGGTCTAAGCCTCTTTCCACGCTTTCTAAACGAGTTCTGGATTGAAGCTGTGACTTTTTTTTCCATCCAACAGCGCAACGTTTTAGTCATTCTTGCTATAGTTGATTTAAGGGGAAGGGAAGGTGGGAGTGGTGGTGGGAGGGGAGCGAAGGGGTTGTTGGCAAAGACAGATTAACATATACGGATAATTAATTGGCAGACAGACAGACAGACAGACAGATAAACATCAAATCCGATGGATTAGACAAATATATCGACAGGAAAAGTAGTTCATGGACAGATACTGAAATAGATAGATAGACAAATAGATAAATTGACAAACAGAATGACTGGCAAATAAAGAGGCATAATCTTACAGATATGGGGGTCTCTGGGAAGTTACAGATATGGGGGTCTCTGGGAAGTTACAGATATGGGGGTCTCTGGGAAGTTACAGATATGGGGGTCTCTGGGAAGTTACAGATATGGGGGTCTCTGGGAAGTTACAGATATGGGGGTCTCTGGGAAGTTACAGATATGGGGGTCTCTGGGAAGTTACAGATATGGGGGTCTCTGGGAAGTTACAGATATGGGGGTCTCTGGGAAGTTACAGATATGGGGTCTAAGGAAGTTACAGATATGGGGGTCTCTGGGTCGAAGAAGTTAGCTGCTCATCTCTCGTGCCAAAGGTACCAGGTTCGCTCCCTTGTGGAGACATCGGGATATTTTTCCAGAGATCCCTGATCTCATTGTAGGTGAGATCGAGTTCATAGTCCTATCGGAGATGGACGATCAAACATAGGTCCCGTGTTCAATTAGAGCACCTAAAAGAACCATTGGCAGTTCCAAATCAAGAAAAGTAGGCTGGAAAGTCTCTGCCTGGGAAAATTCAGTAGAAATGATTAAAAATAAAATTTCTACAAAAACGTTTTCACCATCTTCAACATAACATCGGGGACCCTCGCCGATGCTACGGAGTTCGTGCACCGCAGCTGAGATCTTCCTGTGAAAGAAAGAGATCGGAGCACACATGGTTACTCACCGAAGTGCAATGGTGATGGATGGTCCAATCACTTAATCAAAGCGATAGATTGACAAACGCACGAATAGGCAGACAAGCGGATAGATGTGCGATTAAATACACAGATCATACATAAACAAAATAAATATAGATAAAATACATATGGATAGATAGAAAAATAAACAGATAGACAAACAACTTGATAGATAATATATAAACGGGTAAAAAGACATGAACAAATAGATTAAATAAACTCTGACGGTGAGATAAACAGGAGAACAGGAAGGTAGACAAATACATATTTCGATTGATCGACCGACAGACAAACGTACGGACGAATGGACGGACGTTTGGGTGGGCAGACAGAGAAACAGAGAGAGACAGACATACATGCAGACTGGACAAGACAGGTAGACTAGACAAGTCAGGCTAGGCAGGCAAGGTGGACAGTAACGCTAGGCAGGCAGACAAGCAGACTGACAGGCAGGTTAGGAAGACTAGGCAGACTAGGCAGGCAGTCAGGTTAGGTAGACAGGTAGACAAACAGACTAGACAGACAGACAGACAGGCAGACATACGGCAGGCAGACAGACAGGCAGACAAGCGGTCATACAGGCAGGAAATATGCAGGCAGACACACATGCCAACAGGCGGGCAGGCAGATAGACAGACACACAGGCTGACAGATAGGCAAGCAGACAGACAGACCAGCAGTCAGGCAGAGAGAGAGAGAGAGAGATAAACTTTCCTGCTGACGATTCCATTCCCAGAACAAAACCCCTCTCTTCATCAAAGCTATCTATCATCTTTCTTATTACTAGTATTATTATTACTATTTCAAATGAAACAAAGGGATGCAACCAATATCTAGCAATTATATTCGTTTTTCAATTCAGCGTTCATAATGGGACATAACACTGATCGTATTTCTAACATTGTGTCAGATTTTTATTGTAGTTTCTGTACTAAAGATATTTTTTTTAAACAGATTTGGGTTGCAAGTTTTCACTCAACTCAGACAACCTGGGAGAATATTGTCCAGTAGAAGACAAATTGAATGCTGATAACTTCAATAATACAATTTTATCAACATAGATACAGTATAACTGAGTAGATGTGGTAGTACACAAAAATGTTATGAACATAAACTTCCACTTTAAATTGTCACGTCGAATGTGTTATACCGTGGTACGGTGTCAGATCTGCTTGGTCATACGTGAAGACCATGAGAGATAACTCATGTCAGTTGATCATTTATTTTATTGCCACAATGTTCAGCTTCCTAGCGTATTTTCTTTTGGGGATTTCTTTGGTGTTTTTTGTTTTTTTGGTATATGTTTATGTGACCATGATAACTTCTTCCAAGTGTACAGAATGCAATATATATATATATATATATATAGTTCTATATTTGTGCGTTAGAGAACGAATTAAATAGTGAAGGATTAGTTATAAGGCCTACACCTTTAGTAGCTTCCATATTTTAAACAATTTCTGTTATTCCTCATCATCTACAAGCTTGCCTTGTCCTGAGCAATATTCGCTGGGACTAATGGAACATAAGGCATAGACAAGGAACATAAGGCAGAGACAAGGAACATAAGGCAGAGACAAGGAACATAAGGCAGAGACAAGGAACATAAGAAAGAGACAAGGAACATAAGGCAGAGACAAGGAACATAAGGAAGAGACAAGGAACATAAGAAAGAGACAAGGAACATAAGAAAGAGACAAGGAACATAAGACAGAGACAAGGAACATAAGGCAGAGACAAGGAACATAAGGCAGAGACAAGGAACATAAGGAAGAGACAAGGAACATAAGGAAGAGACAAGGAATATAAGGAAGAGACAAAATAAAGTCTACTCAAAGTTCGGGATTTATCTGTCTCTAATTCTGTAGTTCTTTACCTTTTTATTATTTCGGGTCGCTGGCCCTATGCTAAACCCCTCTTAATGACCTTTTAATGTACGAAATGTGAAAGGAGACAAGGGTTTTTATTCTACTTTACCTTGTAAACCACACGGTGCAAGAAGATATATAAACTAAATATCAATGTCACATCCATACACAGACTACGGTCATCATCTTTTTATAAAGTACAACAGACTAAACAACGTTTCGATCAAAGCGTCTTTATAAAACAAACAAATGTAAATTGTAGTATTACAAAAGATAGATCAAATCAATTATTAAATAGAAAATACATCATATTTAATAGTTTATTTCTCCTCCTCATCATCATCAAATAGCTTGTCCTGAGCAGAACTTTGCCACCCCAACAGTCCTCCGAAATTTCTCTCTCTCATAGACCAGATGTCCTGCCTCTGCAGCCGTCATGTTTAAACCATCAGATACATCCTGAATCCATCTTCTCCGTGGTCTTCCTCTTCTTCTCTTTGCCGGTATGCTCCTTCCATGATGGTCTTCTCCAGCTTTTTATGTCTTTTTATATGTCCAAAATATATCAAGCATCAGTTAGTTTTCTTTGTTTTTGAGTTCTTTCTGGATAGATCTATTTGTTCTCTTCTCTGTCCATGATATACGGAGTACTCTTCTGTAACACTTACATTCGAAAGCACATATATGTTTTTCCACTGTATTATTAAATGTTCATGCTTCACACTTATTTTTCCTAGCATATCTAATTCTGTAATTTACATGTCTTTGTCTATATTGTCTCTGTGTCCAGCATTTTCACAGCCTCCCCAGGGTTTTCTCCAGATCTGATCGAGTCTGATCACCTCTGATCTGTAGGTTTCTGTACTTCGCCTTTATAAAACAAAAGATACAATCAGGATGAAAACGGTGCTATTGTATAAGAATAAAGCGATCACTTTGATTGGGGGGAAAAAACAAAAATTTGATGGGGAAAAATGACAGAAATTTGATGGGAAAAAGGACAGAAATTTGATGGGGAAAAATGACAGAAATTTGATGGGGGGGAAAAAAGGAGATAAATTTGATGGGAAAAAATGACAGAAATTTGATGGGGGGAAAAAAGGACAGAAATTTGATGGGGAAAAAGGACAGAAATTTGATGGGGGGAAAAGGACAGAAATTTGATGGGAAAAAGGACAGAAATTTGATGGGGAAAAAAGGACAGAAATTTGATGGGGAAAAAAGGACAGAAATTAACAAAATAAACAATGTGAAGAATCATGGATAATAAACAAAAAGATCGAAAAAAATCTCTGAGGGTCACAGAGATGTGATTTTACAGAAGAATGATGAGAATCCCATGGACTGCTAGAATAACGTATGTTGAGATGTTGAATGAGATAAAGATAAAAAGAAAGCTTATCATCAATATCAGAAAGAAGCAGTCATCATTTTTCGGACATGTGATGTGGAAGGGAGGTTTAGAACACATCGTGACAACCGGTCAAATCGAGGGTAGACAAAACAGGGGACGACAGAGAGAGAAAAGTGTGGATAACCTAACTTCATGGCACGGTAGAGTTGATAGCAAACACCAGAGACAGATATTTGTGGAGATACATGCTCGCCTACGCCAACCTACACGGCACCTTATAATGATGATGATGAAGAAAAAAGTGAACATGAATCCGAGAATGAAGATACAAAAAAATGAAATAATAATATTGTGATAAGTTGGAAGATGAAAGTGATAGATGAAAGCAGTTGTCCAACTGTCCGAGTCGGTTTACCATTGGAATCAAAAGTGGAAAAAAAAAATATAAATATTCATCGTTGAGCCAACGGGTTGATTGATTACAAGTCTGTACAAGCAGCCGATCAGACGGATCATCTTCATCTCAGCTCATGCCAACCGACGAGTCTTGATGTACACGCAGAATCAAGTGTACACACACAGAATCCTGTACATCCATCCACACGATTACCTTCTTAAATACACGTTATCAGAGCGTTAAGTTTGAGACGATGAAACAAGTGTGGCAAGCAGTACATTGGATGGCTAATGACCAGAAATGAATTGGATACATTCTTCAGACCCTGGTCCAGTACCCTGTTTGCTCAAGTGTTCATAAAATATGCCAAACTTCTTAAATGTAAAAAATCATTGACAACCAACATGGACAATCATTATAAAAATGTTGATTTTTTAAGTAAAGGAACTCGCTTTCATACCTCGAGCCACGATGTATATTTAGGAATATAGTGTTAGGTCCGTATTTTTCATTGAAATACGGGGAAACGCACAATGGAAGATGTGATCATTATCATGTATCTACGCTCACTTCCCAGTGCTTTCCCTGGTACCCAATTGAAGCTGGGTCGATATGAGAGCAATTGCGGATAGAAAAATATTTCAGCCCCACTGTGGAATTGAACCCGATCGGCGACTAAGAAGCGAGTTCACTAACAACTACACTACTGTGACTCTCATAAAGCTGTAGATGCAACGCAATCAAGAAATGTGAAAATCAGTATCTGTTGATGACACGTAGAGCATACAAACCAACCCCCACCTCACCAGCGGTGCAGACTAGGAAACTGACCACGAGGTCAAAGGCTAACGGAACTCTAGCTTGCTTAGGTGGACATGCTACCCTGAGTCATTTTTTTTTTAGTTCTACGTAGGAGATTAACCTGAACAAAAAGCACGCAGAAACCGGATGTTCTGGCTAACGGTCTATATGTTCCTAACTGACACAATGAACTCACGATCTAGGACGCATATCACAAACAGTAGAGAAAGAATTGTTTAACAAATGGTTGATGAAGAGCCATCAAAGAAGAAAAATATTGACATATTAATGTGTTCACGTGTTGACCCACATGTCTATGAAATAATATATGAATATTTGTATATTTATTTCCAATACAGAAACTTATATATAACTTGCATAAGCACACTTGTATATATATATATTCATATCGTGCCATTAAATAGTACATAGGGTCTGCAAGTAATTTCTCCATACCGCTCTGCTATGGTCAACTTGCTCAATCTCTTCCATTGGAAATGAGTTTGATATTTCTTCCCTCTTGCAGCAAATTTTGTCTCAGTATTTTCCTAGAGCGTCCTCTCTTTCTTGAACCCGTTCCCTCCCATTTGAATGCCTGTATTGGTATTCTTTTATTTATTCTGCTCAAGGTATGTACAACATATCTTCGTCTTCTCTTTCTTATAACAGCTGTTACTCGTGGTTGGCCAAACATTTCTCTGATTTCATCACTTCTCTTGAATTCGTTGCATTTCATTTTAATTATTTTTCGCAGACATCTATTTTCAAATGCATTCAACTTGCTTTCTATATGTTTAATAATTTTCCAACTCTCGCTGGCATATGTTAGGATTGAAACAACATTTGAATTGAAAATTCGTAATTTAGTTTTAATACTATATAAATAAATTGCAGTTCTATATTTTATTTAGACTTTTGAAAACTGATGTTGTTTTGACAATGAATAAACTCACAAACTGAGAGAAAACTGATTTTTGTTGTAGAACTAAGCTATCGGTTTTCAAAGTTCTGGTTATGTTAAAGTTTATTGGGCTTAGTATAGAATACGTTTAACCATGTGTAACGAGTTATCATGCCACCTCGGGGGTCTACTGCATTCACAAATTAAAATGTAACACACTAAGCTAAGGCTCATTCTGAGAGCCCTCTAACCATGACCAAAAGTTTAGGCCTACCTGCCTCTCTACACTCAACAAACACTTGTCTATAGAATAAACTGATTGCAGACATCACACATAAAGCCGTATGAAATAATAATAGAAAAACAATCCATCAATCAAATGATTAAATTCAAGCTGCATGATCACGCATTTAGAGTTTGGTTTTTTTTAACGCGCCATAATGTAACCAAATTGAAGTCCCTTATTATTTCAGTCTAGAAGGTCTCGAGAAAAAAAGTGGTTTCTAAAAGTGTTGAGCTGTGTTGAAGGTGATACATCCGCAAATAATAAAACTGAAAATATAAATATTGGAAATAAAAGGATATTAAAGGAAAACAAACAGAGACAGACTTCCTTTTTCTCAGACATTCTAAGGATTGGCAGAGGCAGGAACAGACAAAATGGCAGACTAGCACCACCAAAGAAAAGGTTACAGATTAGTACGTCAACGTATAACAGCTTCCAGAACCAGGAATGCATGTGACATATGTACATATAAGTGGACACTTATAACACTCAATTTCAAAACATAACTTTGTCTTAACGGAGAACAACTCCTTGATACTTATTATACTGCCCTTTTCATAACATGTCGCAGCTAAAAACATCAAACAAAGCCTGCAGACGTTTAAGTAACAAGAGATCTTGCCCATAAACAAATTTCGGAACGGAACCGTAGAAGGTTTCTATCGTCAGGAAGTCGCTGTGTTGTAACAAGTGTGCAATGGAAACAATAATTTGGAAGTTCTCGTAGATCGGTCGCACCTAAAACAACTTTGGGCAACTGAAACCATCGGCGCACACCGACATCAATGGTGGACGAGTTTGTAACAAAGTTAATACTACAATCTGTACGTATTGTAACTTTTCTTAGAGTTTAGGAGAACTATGACAATATTCGAGTATAGGGGAAGAATAGTGCTATCGATATAAGGGAAGACTGCAGTAAAACTATGTAGCAATAGTTAAACATGTAACAACAAAGTGCTGCAGTTTGATATACAACAAAAAGACTGTGTAGAGTTTTTGTGTTATTGTTAGCTGTGTATTGTTATTGTTTTTGTATTTTGTAAAACTACCGTATTTTGTTTTTACGTGTTTCGCCAGGGGAAGAATAGAGAATGTACTGATGTTGTTTTAAGGGACACTACGTCGGGTTGTGTGGATGGTTGAGAAATTGTATAACATGCACACACACACACACACACACACACATACAAACACCAAAATATTTTGTTCAACAAGTTTTTTTTTAGTTTCTTCAACCCATTACACCCAGGGGCGTGCACATGAATTTACCAGAAGGGGGAAGAAGGAATGAATAACAAATATTGTAGTTGGTAGTTTACTATGCGGACAGGAATAAGAACAGATTCGCATACTACTCTGTTTTATCAAAAATACATAGGTGGAGTTGGGAGAGGGAGAGGCACACGCCCATGATTACACACATACACGCGTATACACTACACACAATTGCACACAGCATTTACTACTATTTTCTTCAGATTTTTCCGCATACTACAAGTTACACACACACTGCACACACACGCGCACACACTACACGCAAGCATACACAGTATGTACTACCAGTTTCTTTAGTTTCTTCCTCACCCTACACACACTACACACACACTACACACTAGACACAATCACACACAATATGAAGTACCAGTTTCCACAGCTTCTCACGCACACTACAAACACACACAAAGTACGTACTACCACTCTCAACGACCGAGTGCCTAATTCGAACAGAGATGATTCACCTGTGTGGTGCCGGGGCCCGCAATGGAAGCAAAGAATAGTACCACTGCAACCTACAATGCATGTCGTAAGAGACGACAGATGCAGGACCTAGGGAAACTAACCTAGTAAATAAAAAGCGTCGCAGAAATTGGATGTGCTTGCCTACTTGTAGACGCATAACTGGCACAACGTACAATCGCTCTTAGGCTCAGATCACATACAAATCACAGATGGGTTGACAAGTGGTCGATATGGAATGTTCGAAGAAGAAGAAGAAGAACATAGATGGGTTTAGTCCAGAATGTTTGCTTTAGTTTGAAGTACTCACCAGGAATGGGGATCTGGTATGACTATAATGCAACACACAAGTATCGTCAAAGAAGCTAAACCCCTTGTTGTTTTACGTCACGATAGACATTAACTCTTGTTGTACCGTCGAGGTGTTATCATGTTCTTGCTGCTACATATCAGCCGACAAATCGCAGGTGCCAAAGGGAAGTAATAAACAACAAAATACGCCTCGTTGCTAAGCGACCCGATGCCATAAGGTTAACTTTGACCTCATAATTTCAGTACATATATATATATAAGGGGTTTTTTTTATTTAAAGAAAGATTTCGTTATTGGATGTTTCAAAAGTAAAGAACATGAAATGAAAGATAGCAATAATTAGCTTCTTTAACCTTAAGGCTTGCAGATTTAGTAGTTGCAAAAATCCTGCCTCTGTTGTTGTAATATTTAAGTCCTCTTTCACATCTTGCATCAACTGTTACCTTGATCTACCTTGATCCGCTGCTTGTTATCAATCAATCAAAATATTCATAATTGGAACATATTGTATTGTGATTCTCTCGTACCGTTATACGTTACATAGAGCATGCAAGCAATTTCTCCATACCACTCTATATCGTGAGAGTCACAGTAATGTAGTTGATAGTAAACTTGCGTCTTAGACACAGTCTGAGTTCAATTCCACAGTTGGCGTGGAATATTTTTCCGACCGTAATAGGCTCTTAGATCAATCCAGGTTCAATTGGGTAGCAGGAAAGGCACTGGGAAGTAAAGGCGGCTTGCGGGATGTTGACCGCTTCACCATTCGTGTGCCAACGGTCAATTAAAAAATACTTGCCTAACACCGTATTTCCCAATATAGCTCGAGGTGCCTTTACATCTTACTTGCTCTATCTTGTGTAACTCGTACCTCGAGGTGCCTCTACTTCTTACTTGCTCTATCTTGTGCAACTCGTACCTCGAGGTGCCTCTACTTCTTACTTGCTCTATCTTGTGTAACTCGTACCTCGAGGTGCCTTTACATCTTACTTGCTCTATCTTGTGTAACTCGTACCTCGAGGTGCCTTTACATCTTACTTGCTCTATCTTGTGTAACTCGTACCTCGAGGTGCCTTTACTTCTTACTTGCTCTATCTTGTGCAACTCGTACCTCGAGGTGCCTTTACTTCTTACTTGCTCTATCTTGTGTAACTCGTACCTCGAGGTGCCTTTACTTCTTACTTGCTCTATCTTGTGTAACTCGTACCTCGAGGTGCCTCTACTTCTTACTTGCTCTATCTTGTGTAACTCGTACCTCGAGGTGTCTTTATTTCTTACTTGCTCTATCTTGTGTAACTCGTACCTCGAGGTGCCTTTACTTCTTACTTGCTCTATCTTGTGCAACTCGTACCTCGAGGTGCCTCTACATCTTACTTGCTCTATCTTGTGCAACTCGTACCTCGAGGTGCCTTTACTTCTTACTTGCTCTATCTTGTGTAACTCGTACCTCGAGGTGCCTCTACATCTTACTTGCTCTATCTTGTGTAACTCGTACCTCGAGGTGCCTTTACATCTTACTTGCTCTATCTTGTGTAACTCGTACCTCGAGGTGCCTTTACTTCTTACTTGCTCTATCTTGTGCAACTCGTACCTCGAGGTGCCTTTATTTCTTACTTGCTCTATCTTGTGTAACTCGTACCTCGAGGTGCCTTTACTTCTTACTTGCTCTATCTTGTGTAACTCGTACCTCGAGGTGCCTCTACATCTTACTTGCTCTATCTTGTGCAACTCGTACCTCGAGGTGTCTTTATTTCTTACTTGCTCTATCTTGTGTAACTCGTACCTCGAGGTGCCTTTACTTCTTACTTGCTCTATCTTGTGTAACTCGTACCTCGAGGTGCCTCTACATCTTACTTGCTCTATCTTGTGCAACTCGTACCTCGAGGTGCCTCTACTTCTTACTTGCTCTATCTTGTGCAACTCGTACCTCGAGGTGCCTCTACTTCTTACTTGCTCTATCTTGTGTAACTCGTACCTCGAGGTGTCTTTACTTCTTACTTGCTCTATCTTGTGCAACTCGTACCTCGAGGTGTCTTTACATCTTACTTGCTCTATCTTGTGCAACTCGTACCTCGAGGTGCCTCTACATCTTACTTGCTCTATCTTGTGCAACTCGTACCTCGAGGTGCCTCTACTTCTTACTTGCTCTATCTTGTGCAACTCGTACCTCGAGGTGCCTTTACTTCTTACTTGCTCTATCTTGTGTAACTCGTACCTCGAGGTGCCTTTACATCTTACTTGCTCTATCTTGTGCAACTCGTACCTCGAGGTGCCTTTACTTCTTACTTGCTCTATCTTGTGCAACTCGTACCTCGAGGTGCCTCTACATCTTACTTGCTCTATCTTGTGCAACTCGTACCTCGAGGTGCCTCTACTTCTTACTTGCTCTATCTTGTGCAACTCGTACCTCGAGGTGCTTTTATTTCTTACTTGCTCTATCTTGTGTAACTCGTACCTCGAGGTGTCTTTACTTCTTACTTGCTCTATCTTGTGTAACTCGTACCTCGAGGTGCCTCTACTTCTTAATTGCTCTATCTTGTGCAACTCGTACCTCGAGGTGCCTCTACTTCTTACTTGCTCTATCTTGTGCAACTCGTACCTCGAGGTGCCTCTACATCTTACTTGCTCTATCTTGTGCAACTCGTACCTCGAGGTGCCTCTACTTCTTACTTGCTCTATCTTGTGCAACTCGTACCTCGAGGTGCCTTTATTTCTTACTTGCTCTATCTTGTGTAACTCGTACCTCGAGGTGCCTTTATTTCTTACTTGCTCTATCTTGTGCAACTCGTACCTCGAGGTGCCTTTACTTCTTACTTGCTCTATCTTGTGCAACTCTGTACCTCGAGGTGCCTTTATTTCTTACTTGCTCTATCTTGTGTAACTCGTACCTCGAGGTGTCTTTACTTCTTACTTGCTCTATCTTGTGTAACTCGTACCTCGAGGTGCCTCTACTTCTTACTTGCTCTATCTTGTGCAACTCGTACCTCGAGGTGCCTTTATTTCTTACTTGCTCTATCTTGTGTAACTCGTACCTCGAGGTGCCTCTACTTCTTACTTGCTCTATCTTGTGCAACTCGTACCTCGAGGTGTCTTTACTTCTTACTTGCTCTATCTTGTGTAACCTGTACCTCGAGGTGCCTTTACTTCTTACTTGCTCTATCTTGTGCAACTCGTACCTCGAGGTGCCTCTACATCTTACTTGCTCTATCTTGTGCAACTCGTACCTCGAGGTGCCTTTACTTCTTACTTGCTCTATCTTGTGCAACTCGTACCTCGAGGTGCCTCTACTTCTTACTTGCTCTATCTCGTTCAATCTGGTCTATGGAACTGAGTTAGATACTTCTCGACTCTCTCAATACATTTCTTTTCATGTTTGTCATGAACTCCTCTTTTTCGTGAACCATTCCTCTCCACTCCCACTCCTTTCATCCCCGAATTTATTCACTGCTTTGGAATACTTTGATCATTTCATATAAGAGTGTGCCCAACATATCTCCATCTTTCTTATAAGAGTGTGCCCAACATATCTCCATCTTTCATATAAGAGTGTGCCCAACATATCTCCATCTTTCATATAAGAGTGTGACCAACATATCTCCATCTTTCTTAACCAAACAACGATGTCGAATTCAAACCCACAACATTTAGAACGCAAGACAAACTGCATGACGTGTTCGCACACCTAGGGTAAGAAAAGTAAAGTGACAGGCACTTCATACTTTTAGATCTAACAAGACTACGGGACATTTTATTTGTTAGTTCTCCTTCACTTATATCTTCTTGTTTATATGTTCTCTCTGTGCATGTTCTCTCTGTGCATGTTCTCTCTGTGCATGTTCTCTCTGTACATGTTCTCTCTGTACATGTTCTCTCTGTGCATGTTCTCTCTGTGCATATTCTCTCTGTGCATGTTCTCTCTGTGTGCATGTTCTCTCTGTGCATGTTCTCTCTGTGCATGTTCTCTCTGTGCATGTTCTCTCTGTGTATGTTCTCTATGTGCATGTTCTCTCTGTGCATGTTCTCTCTGTGCATGTTCTCTCTGTGCATGTTCTCTCTGTGCATGTTCTCCCTGTGCATGTTCTCTCTGTGCATGTCTGTTTATCATTTTCTGTTTTACTTTTTCGTTGCTGTATCACATTGCCTCTAATCTCTACATAGACACATTTGCTAATCTGAAACTGATACACAAGCCCTGCCTGATATTTATTATCGGTTATACGTTTCTTTCCTTGTGTGGTTTCTGGGGTAGCAAAGATTATAACCTCTGTCACCCTCAGGGGTCGAAAAAGGTGTTAAGAGTTGTTGAAACTGGAGCAGGCGACCCCACATTGTAAAAGGTATTAAGAGTGGATGAAATGGTGCAGGCGACCCCACATTGTAAAAGGGATTAAGAGTAGTTGATAATAGGGCAGGCGATCCCACATTGTAAAAGGTTTTAAGAGTGGTTGGGCAGGGAGCTGAACATCCCAAATTGTAAAGGGTATTAAGAGTGCTATATCAGGGGCAGACAACACACCATAAAAGGTATTAAGAGTGGTTGAGAATAGGGCAGACGATCCCACATTGTAAAATGTGTTAAGAGTGATTTAGCAGGGGGCAGGCGACCCTACATTGTAAAAAAGCAAACACATATAGAAACATAAACGTCACAAAGAACTAAACACGTTACACAGAACTAAACACCGCACACAGAACTAAACACGTTACAAAGAAAAGAACACTAAAGAATTAAGAAAACACTTGACATTAAAAGTAACATATTCTTAAAAAAAAAGAGGCAGTCATCTTGCAGATTGTTTGTCTACTCCTGCGCAAACAACAGAGAACTTAACACTACCTATCACCTGACTTGTCCAAACTGTCACGTGTCTCAAAGACGACCAGGGGCAAGAGTGTCTGAACAGCAGCATGCACACTCACACGTATGACCAGATTTGCGAGCTGCCTGCACGCGCCAGTGAGTTCGAAAATTGGAAAAGTGATTCTGGAATTTTCTATTCCCACGTTCCCTGGTATTATTCCCTGTACTTGTGGTACACGCTCGCACACCTTTTTGTGTAACTTTCATGAATAGTTACCACTCAGTGCAAAATGGGTTCTGTAGAGAGAAAAAACGTCATCCTTTCAGGCAGTTTTGTATTTGCCTGTTAGTTGTCATTTGATCAGGAGAAAATGTGATTCTCCTATGCAGTAGAAGCTTGACGTTGGTTCAAGGAGAAAGTTGCGTCCATGTTTCAAGAGAAAGTGTCGCTTCTTGCCCTGGAGAAAGTACAGACTCTAATACAGGAGAAAGTGCAGTCTCTGATACATGAGAAAGTGCAGTCCCTGATACAGGAGAAAGTGTAGTCCCTTACACAGAAGAAAGTGCAGTCCCATACACAGAATAAAGTGTAGTCCCTTACACAGAAGAAAGTGCAGTCCCTTACACAGAAGAAAGTGCAGTCCCTTACACAGAAGGAAGTGCAGTCCCTTACACAGAAGAAAGTGCAGTCCCTTACACAGAATAAAGTGTAGTACCTTACACAGAAGAAAGTGCAGTCCCTTACACAGAATAAAGTGTAGTCCCTTACACAGAAGAAAGTGCAGTCCCATACACAGAAGAAAGTGCAGTCCCTTACACAGAATAAAGTGCACTACATGAAAGAAGAAAGAATGCAGTCCCTTACACAGAAAAGTGCACTACCTTATACATAAGAAAGTGCAGTTTGCTCTCATAAATCATATTTCTCTTTCCATATTATAATCATTGCCGATCGCAGAAAAGTCAACATTTCCAAGACGACTGTTCAGTCTGGTTCAACCGACAACTTCTCAAATGTTCAGCTCCCAACCCTTCACCTCTAACACAACCTAGTGGCAGCGGTAGACAGAACTGACTGATTTTATCAACTCCAGATCAGATTAGATTGCCAGCTTAGCTGTCTTCACCGTTCTACAATGTTTGTAGAGAAGGAACAACAAATTTATGTTCGTCTTTCACGTTTGAAAGAAATAAATAACTCGATCTGTAGCAACGAATTAGTCAGTTAATTTTAATATATATAACTAACGATAATAGTAAGCCGCATGTGGAGTCCCTCGGCCAGTGTCACGAATTCATCAGGTCCGCGTGAAATAATAAATGAAAATCGGTTGTTTTCTTTTTAAGCAGGTACGCTACCATTTTCTGGACGTTAAGGGAACAAAACTACACAAGACGGGAAAAGTGAATTGGAAGTTTAGAAGAAAAGATGAATGGTATAATTAATATCATAAAAAGTGAATAAAACCAAAACCAAATAACTAACACAAACAATGAGAATCATCAAGTATTACATGTACCAGCCAATACAATATGAGGTGGATGCATGGCAAGAAACAAAATAGGTGGGAAACAGTATGACAGCTGTTGAAATGTGGATATGCAAAAGACTTGGATTAATATCATGACAGAAAAGCAAAATTTAAGTAAGAATTATGAGAGATAAGAGAACAACTCATGGAAATAAAATGTAGATAAATACAGCATGTTGGTCACAATGAAAGACGTTATGCCCAGTTGAATATTCTTGTTGAGAGAGAAGGGTTGGAAGGCAAGGAAGCAAAGGAAAGATAGAGGCATAATTGAATATTCTTATTGAGAGAGAAGGGTTGGAAGACAAGGGAGCAAAGGAAAGATAGAGGCATAATTGAATATTCTTATTGAGAGAGAAGGGTTGGAAGGAAAGGAAGCAAAGGAAAGATAGAGGCATAATTGAATATTCTTATTGAGAGAGAAGGGTTGGAAGGCAAGGAAGCAAAGGAAAGATAGAGGCATAATTGAATATTCTTATTGAGAGAGAAGGGTTGGAAGGCAAGGAAGCAAAGGAAAGATAGAGGCATAGAGAGAGGGTAATTACCATTATTTAGACAGGAAGCGGAATTTTAGAGTATTACTATTTTTTTTTTTCCCGATCCAGAAGCATTTGAGCTTTTCAGCTCTTCGGCTCAGTGCCACGAACACCGTAAATCTGGGAATCTGTGGCTTTTTCTGCCATCCCGCGGAATTGAACCCGCACACACAGAGGGATAGTCACCGTAGTCCAACGCGCTACGATCACGCTGGGCAGACGGGCAGAGAAAGAGTATTACTATCAATACAAGGAACATAATCTGCCGGAAAATCGTTTTAGTCAACATTCGGTGTAGAAACAGCACATGATGGTGATGATTTTGATAATGATAAAATTGATGGATATGATGATGTTGATGGTGATGATATCGATGATGATATTGATGATGATATTGATGATGAGGATGTTGATTTAAAAAAAGGATCTGAAGTTGAATGATTGACTTCATTGCTTCTGGTTTCCCTACGTTCCTTCTCGCATAGATGGCAAGCAATTGCACAAACCACGAACTCGTAGCGCAAGCAATAATCGTCGCGATCTCCAGAAAAATTCACATATGAACTTAACGACGTGATCCAGATCTGATCCCACAATCTTTTGGACTCAAGACAAACTTCTTAACTTCAACACTTAGACCCCCAAATGATGAGGAGAAGGAAGAAGATGGTGATGATGATGATGATGATGATCACGATGATGATGATGACGACAATGATGATGATGACGATAATGACGATGATGAAGTTGATGATGATTAGGATGATGATGTTGATGATGATGATGACGATGATGAAGTTGATGATGATGATGATAATTATGATAATAATGATGATGATTATGATAACATAGCATACAACAACAACAAAATACTATATATATATCTCTCTAAATACACATCATAACCTACTCTCTATATTTAGTCAAATCATATATTAAATCTGGTTATGCTTCCAGCTGCAGGCATCAATCAAATACTAGTAATATCACCTGTACCTGTATCACAGGTAAGTTTTTCATGGTAGACTATGATTTACTTAGTTTTCCTGACATGAGTAAGCTCAGACTGCTTCTCTATGGCTGGTCAGATCTGATATCAGGATCTGATAAAAGGCTACAGTATAACTCCAGATGTGGGACTTTGAAGTGGAGCTTTTCTATTTCTAAAATCTTACAATTACCTGTCTGTACAAATTTGTGTCATGTTAGATAATATGCGTACACGTTGGGGGAAATCTAGATGTGAGTGCTATACATGTTGTAGAGGCATAACGTGCGTGCAACGTACTCACGTTCTCGGCGCTAAACGTACAGATTACAAAGAGTTGTTAATTTGGTTGATTTTTCTTTTCTCCATTCCTGTTTAGCCTCACAGCGTCATGATAATGAGAGATTTACTGAACGTGCTCTTGTGTGGGATTCATAAATGTGTCTTTCGTCGCATTTGTTATCTCTGAAGTCCACCTTTCGCGTGGTCGACCTTTTTACTTTGTGTACATTGTCTCCAAGCAACATTGCTCTTTGAGGTGCACTGTCTGTTTGTAATCTGCTTATGTTGCCGAATCATTTAATTTGTTGTTTCGTGAGGAAGTTCAGTACTGATGTTGTACCCATTTTTTTCTGATGTCTTCATTTCTAAACCTGTCTCTTCTTGTTACTCCCAGCATTCTGCGCAGACACTTTATCTCTGTGGTGACTAGTTTTTCTTCTATCGTTTGATGTCAGCGTCCAGGTTTGGCACTGATAGTATAATGCGGGGGAAAAAGATTGTATTGAACATTTCTCTGTTTATGTTCATGGTGACATGGTGATTTGGTGACATGGTGACATTGTGATTTGGTGACTTTGTTGATAAGAGTCTAAAGACAAAAACATTATTTCATTTCACCAGGTGATTGACAACTCATCCATGCGTACATGTGGACAGGCACATCAGACTGCAGAGCATATACTTCAAGACTGCCCCGAATATGATACACAGACAAACTCACTGGCCTAACGAAACAACACTGAACAGAAAACTACACGGACCTCTGTGTGAGCTACACAAGACAGTGAAGTTTATACAAGAGACAACGTTGAATGTATAGACAATAATTCAAACGAACGAAAGGAAGGACCTCTGTGTGAGCTACACAAGACAGTGAAGTTTATACAAGAGACAACGTTGAATGTATAGACAATAATTCAAGCGAGCGAAAGGAAGGAGGAAGGAAGGATTTCACCAGGTTTTCCCATATGGTTCGGTTCCTCCTCGCAGAAATGGCACGCCACCTGCCTAGAGTATTTCACAAATCACGAACTCAGTAGATCCGGCAACAATCCTAGGTGTTCATGATTTGAACTTAGTTGATTTGAACGAACGCAAACAACAAACATTCCCCTTTTTTCCGTTCCCAGAAATATGTTCAAACATAGCACAATACAATCTCCCTGCGCTCCTTATCTTACTGCACTTTCTGGCCTCCATCAACATACTCCACATGCGCACACACTCATAAAATCAAACAATCCACTACTTTTTCTCTCCCCAACAAACTACAGACAATATGTATCCAATCGTATACGCAAACCGAATCCCATCCAGGTTATGAGAAATCGACAACATTCAGCAACAACACGGACATGATTTCTCAACAAAAACGTACATCTCATGGGAAAATAAGAACCAGGTGAGAAATATACTTCCAGAACCGAGTCTCCACTCTGGAATCGTCAAATAATCAAACGTTTTCCCAGTTGTTAAACCTGAACTCAGGTTCGACAACTCTAAGCCGTAAAATGTATATTTGCCTATGCATAAACCAATGCCACTAGTCGAGTCTAGTATGCTAATGTAGCTTTAATTGCTGTCAAAGTTCTAAAGCTTCCTGAACATGTAATTAATGACAGTTCTGTTTGACAAGTATTCTTCTAGCCTACTTCATTCGTGACGATAAATAAAATATAAAAGATTTAAAGACAGCGCTGTTCAACATTTCTATTGAAACAATGAATCCCCTGCAAGTGCGTGTACTACTGCATGGGAAATTTGGCAACGAATAGAAGTTCGCAAAGTGAATGTGTAATTTTATTTGCAATTTAATTACTAATGATAATTAAAATCGTTTAAACTGGAAAACTGGTTAGAATCAATGTTTGTGCACTAAGGGGCGTCTATCAATGTTTGTGCACTAAGGGTCGTCTATCAATGTGTGTGCACTAAGGGGCGTCTATCAATGTGTGTGCACTAAGAGACGTCTATCAATGTGTGTGCACTAAGGGACGTCTATCAATGTTTGTGCACTAAGAGACGTCTATCAATGTTTGTGCACTAAGGGACGTCTATCAATGTTTGTGCACTAAGGGACGTCTATCAATGTTTGTGCACTAAGGGACGTCTATCAATGTTTGTGCACTAAGGGCGTCTATCAATGTGTGCACTAAGGGGCGTCTATCAATGTTTGTGCACTAAGGGCCGTCTATCAATGTTTGTGCACTAAGGGACGTCTATCAATGTTTGTGCACTAAGGGCGTCTATCAATGTTTGTGCACTAAGGACGTCTATCAATGTGTGCACTAAGGACGTCTATCAATGTTTGTGCACTAAGGGGCATCTATCAATGTGTGCACTAAGGACGTCTATCAATGTTTGTGCACTAAGGACGTCTATCAATGTTTGTGCACTAAGGGCGTCTATCAATGTGTGTGCACTAAGGACGTCTATCAATTGTGTGCACTAAGAGACGTCTATCAATGTGTGCACTAAGAGACGTCTATCAATGTTTGTGCACTAAGGGACGTCTATCAATGTGTGTGCACTAAGAGACGTCTATCAATGTTTGTGCACTAAGGGACGTCTATCAATGTTTGTGCACTAAGGGACGTCTATCAATGTGTGCACTAAGGACGTCTATCAATGTGTGTGCACTAAGAGACGTCTATCAATGTTTGTGCACTAAGGGACGTCTATCAATGTTTGTGCACTAAGGGCGTCTATCAATGTGTGCACTAAGGACGTCTATCAATGTGTGCACTAAGAGACGTCTATCAATGTTTGTGCACTAAGGGACGTCTATCAATGTTTGTGCACTAAGGGCGTCTATCAATGTGTTGCACTAAGGACGTCTATCAATGTTTGTGCACTAAGGGACGTCTATCAATGTTTGTGCACTAAGGACGTCTATCAATTGTGTGCACTAAGGGACGTCTATCAATGTTTGTGCACTAAGGGCATCTATCAATGTGTGTGCACTAAGGGACGTCTATCAATGTTTGTGCACTAAGGGACGTCTATCAATGTGTGTGCACTAAGGGACGTCTATCAATGTGTGTGCACTAAGAGACGTCTATCAATGTTTGTGCACTAAGGGACGTCTATCAATGTTTGTGCACTAAGGGCGTCTATCAATGTGTGCACTAAGGACGTCTATCAATGTGTGCACTAAGGGACGTCTATCAATGTTGTGCACTAAGGACGTCTATCAATGTGTGGCACTAAGAGACGTCTATCAATGTGTGTCACTAAGAGACGTCTATCAATGTTTGTGCACTAAGGGGCGTCTATCAATGTTTGTGCACTAAGGGACGTCTATCAATGTGTGCACTAAGGACGTCTATCAATGTGTGCACTAAGGACGTCTATCAATGTTTGTGCACTAAGGCGTCTATCAATGTTTGTGCACTAAGGCGTCTATCAATGTTTGTGCACTAAGAGGCGTCTATCAATGTTTGTGCACTAGGGACGTCTATCAAGTGTGTGCACTAAGGGACGTCTATCAATGTGTTGCACTAAGGACGTCTATCAATGTTTGTGCACTAAGGGGCATCTATCAATGTTTGTGCACTAAGGGACGTCTATCAATGTTTGTGCACTAAGGGCGTCTATCAATGTTTGTGCACTAAGGGCGTCTATCAATGTGTGTGCACTAAGCGGCGTCTATCAATGTTTGTGCACTAAGGGGCGTCTATCAAGTGTGTGCACTAGGACGTCTATCAAGTGTGTGCACTAAGGGCGTCTATCAATTGTGTGCACTAAGGACGTCTATCAATGTGTGCACTAAGGGCGTCTATCAATGTTTGTGCACTAAGGGACGTCTATCAATGTGTGCACTAGCGGCGTCTATCAATGTTTGTGCACTAAGGGCGTCTATCAATGTGTGTGCACTGGGCGTCTATCAATGTTTGTGCACTAAGGACGTCTATCAATGTGTGTGCACTAAGGACGTCTATCAATGTTTGTGCACTAAGGGCGTCTATCAATGTTTGTGCACTAAGGCGTCTATCAATGTGTGCACTAAGGACGTCTATCAATGTGTGTGCACTAAGCGGCGTCTATCAATGTTTGTGCACTAAGGGACGTCTATCAATGTGTGTGCACTAAGGGGCGTCTATCAATGTTTGTGCACTAAGGGCCGTCTATCAATGTGTGTGCACTAAGGGACGTCTATCAATGTTTGTGCACTAAGGGCGTCTATCAATGTGTGCACTAAGGACGTCTATCAATGTGTGTGCACTAAGGACGTCTATCAATGTTTGTGCACTAAGGACGTCTATCAATGTTTGTGCACTAAGGGACGTCTATCAATGTGTGTGCACTAAAGGCGTCTATCAATGTGTGTGCACTAAGGACGTCTATCAATGTTTGTGCACTAAGGGCGTCTATCAATGTGTGTGCACTAAGGGCATCTATCAAGTGTGTGCACTAAGGACGTCTATCAATGTTTGTGCACTAAGGACGTCTATCAATGTGTGCACTAAGGGCGTCTATCAATGTGTGCACTAAGGGACGTCTATCAATGTTTGTGCACTAAGGGGCATCTATCAATGTTTGTGCACTAAGGGGCATCTATCAATGTTTGTGCACTAAGGGACGTCTATCAATGTTTGTGCACTAAGGGACGTCTATCAATGTTTGTGCACTAAGGGCGTCTATCAATGTTTGTGCACTAAGGGGCGTCTATCAATGTTTGTGCACTAAGGGTCGTCTATCAATGTTTGTGCACTAAGGGGCGTCTATCAATGTTTGTGCACTAAGCGGCGTCTATCAATGTTTGTGCACTAAGGGACGTCTATCAATGTTTGTGCACTAAGGGCGTCTATCAATGTTTGTGCACTAAGGGGCGTCTATCAATGTGTGTGCACTAAGAGACGTCTATCAATGTTTGCGCACTAAGAGACGTCTATCAATGTTTGCGCACTAAGCGGCGTCTATCAATGTTTGTGCACTAAGCGGCGTCTATCAATGTTTGTGCACTAAGGGGCGTCTATCAATGTTTGTGCACTAAGGGCCGTCTATCAATGTGTGTGCACTAAGAGACGTCTATCAATGTTTGCGCACTAAGCGGCGTCTATCAATGTTTGTGCACTAAGGGGCGTCTATCAATGTTTGTGCACTAAGGGCCGTCTATCAATGTTTGTGCACTAAGGGACGTCTATCAATGTTTGTGCACTAAGGGACGCCTATCAATGTGTGTGCACTAAGGGACGCCTATCAATGTTTGTGCACTAAGGGGCGTCTATCAATGTTTGTGCACTAAGGGACGCCTATCAATGTGTGTGCACTAAGGGACGTCTATCAATGTGTGTGCACTAAGGGCCGTCTATCAATGTTTGTGCACTAAGGGACGTCTATCAATGTGTGTGCACTAAGGGGCGTCTATCAATGTTTGTGCACTAAGGGACGCCTATCAATGTGTGTGCACTAAGGGACGCCTATCAATGTTTGTGCACTAAGGGGCGTCAGCAATGTGTGTGCACTAAGGGACGTCTATCAATGTTTGTGCACTAAGGGGCGTCAGCAATGTGTGTCACTAAGGACGCCTATCAATGTTTGTGCACTAAGGGCGTCTATCAATGTTTGTGCACTAAGGGGCGTCTATCAATGTTTGTGCACTAAGGGGCGTCTACCAATGTTTGTGCACTACGGGGCGTCCAGATTTACCGTGTTCGTGGCACCGAACCGAAGGGTTATGATGTCCATGGCACCGAGCCGAAGAGCTGAAACCTCAAGTGCTTCTGGATCGGAAAAAAAAATCTCTATAAGTTACCTGTAAATGGTGTTCTCTATATATGTTCTCTATTTCTCTTCATATTTCCAATCTGTTAGCTATTTTATTCAGTATTTCTCTTCATATTTCCAATCTGTTAGCTATATTATTCAGTATTTCTCTTCATATTTTCAATCTGTTAGCTATTTTATTCAGTATTTCTCTTCATATTTTCAATCTGTTAGCTATATTATTCAGTATTTCTCTTCATACTTTCAATCTGTTAGCTATTTTATTCAGTATTTCTCTTCATACTTTCAATCTGTTAGCTATTTTATTCAGTATTTCTCTTCATACTTTCAATCTGTTAACTAGCTCTCTACTTGTCTGGTTCCTTTTCTTGTTTGTGTCTCCATTAACTAAAGTCTTCACTTTTCTGTACATCTAAATTATCCTGGTCTCTATTTTATCTTCCAAATTCTTGTTCCTTGCCCGTATTAATTTATTAATCCATAGAACCATCATCATTGCACTTTGGTGACTAATCATGTGTGCTCAGATATATTTCTTATATTGAAAGATTGCATTGACAGTATACGTAATCCGTAGCACCGGTGAGGACACACCCCCGCCCCGCCCCCAAAGTAATTTTGAAAATGGTGAAAATATTTTGGAGGAATTTTATTTGTAATCTTTCTAATGAATTGTGTTCCTGTAGCGATATTCCAGCCTACTCTTCTCGACTTTGAGATGCCTAATGTTATTTTACGTGCTAACATTGAACACGGTGCCTGCGTTTGATCGTCCAACTCCGATATGACTAATCAGGACCGTTCCGGGCTATGATACAGAGAGGCAGTCGCATCAGTTCCGTGCTATGATACAGAGAGGCAGTCGCATCAGTTCCGTGCTATGATACAGAGAGGCAGTCGCATCAGTTCCGTGCTATGATACAGAGAGGCAGTCGCATCAGTTCCGTGGCTATGATACAGAGAGGCAGTCGCATCAGGTGGCACCTTAATGGAGGCGGCATAAGAAGCAAAATCAAAATTACAATTCATGGTTATCTTAAGGAAGAAAACATTTAAGGGGCGGTATTTCGAAGACTTGCAGCATACTAAGAAAATATACCGCACGGCCCTGTGACTAGTAACTCGATCTCACCTACACTGAGATCGGAGATTTCTTGGAAAATATCCCCATGGCTCCAGGAGGAAGTGGACCTAGTACATTTGGAACGAAAGGCGATCACTGAATCCCTGCCTATATTTCCACATACCAGACACAAGAAGCTCTTAAGTTTGTATACAATGTATAAGTATTGCTACCAACCTGAATGCGAATGATATGCATACTTTGGAAGGTGGATTCCAGGTGAATATATACAGATCTGGTTAGCAGGTGTATTCATAAATATGTTACATATACCAGGTAAAACAGAACAAGGTTGAAAGCGGAGCTAGTATAATGCAATTGTTATCACGAAGTGTTTTAAAATGTTATGTTATGTCATCGGGGGTCATAGCGCATTTGGCATTCCCATGCGAGCTCTGTCCTCCGCAGCAGTAGCCATCCTATTTTCTCACTGTACCAAGTGCTTTTTCTGACACTTGCTCAGTTACAAAATTCGCATTTTGTTGAGACCCAGTCGGACAGATTTGAGCTCTTTCATTAGAATACTAGCATGTTCCCCCCTTCCTGCTTAGCTTACCACGCTTGGTTCAACTCTACAGAACTCAATGACGTCATTATCATCAAATAGGTTGTCCTGAGCAGAACTTTGCCAACCTAACATCCCTTCAAAATGTTTCTCCCTCATAGACCAGATGTCCTACGTCTTCATTCGTCATGTTAAAATCATCAGCCACATCCTGAACCCAGCTTTTCGGCCGTCTTCCTCTTTCCCACTTTATCTGAGCGCTTCCTTCCATAACAGCCTGCATCTCCAACCGTCTTTTTATATGTGCAATATACTTCAATTTTCTCATTTTTATTTGTAGCATCACCAATTTTTCTTAAGTTTATGAGTTTCTTCTAGATAACGCTTATCAATGCATACACTCAAGAAGATTTCAGTACAATTGCAATTACTCCGTATCACGGGTGACAATATTCACTGAATTCCTAGTCTTTTTTTTAGTGGACACACCTGTAAACAGGAGATATTAAATTAACCATCCTCTTCCAAGAAAGTACTTACGTAACACAAAACGCGACTGAATCGGAAACTTCCGATTACAACTATTGTTATTACTATTCAGTGATCAGAGATTCAGAAAGTCTGAAACGTGTGTTGTTAGTTTTTTGGTTTGTTTTAAATTGTACCACACATTTAAGATAATCAAAATAAAACGTTATTTAATAAATTTAACACAAGACCTTGTTGCATTTAGTAACTCCCTGCCGATCTGCCACGCTGAACGGTCTGGAATGTAATGTTCTGTATAATCATTTTTTCAATTCGCAAAATAATGTAGACAACATTAGTAACAAGATATATCATATAAAGTTTGCAATCATTATTAAATCCATTATATTATTGTTCGTTTCTAGACTCATTATACGAACTTTTGTTGTCTTGTCTCATATAGTCAGTTCAACACGAAGATTAGATTCCATTTTCAACAATTCAAGTGTCTGGCTTTTCCAGAATCTCTGGAAAACATGGCGGTGTATTAAGGAGAGAATGAAGAGGGTGTACCACAAAATCCACTAGTCAAATCAATCAAAATCATGCTCCCAGCAACCCGTCTTGCTAAACAAAACTGATTCCGGCGAAGATTTTCGGTACGATCACAAAATAACATTGGTCATAATAAGGTAACCTTTAACTCTTCATTAAACGCTCCATATCGACCACTATTTATAACTCTTCATTAAACGCTCCATATCGACCACTATTTATAACTCTTCATTAAACGCTCCATATCGACCACTATTTATGATCTGTATGTGATCCGAACCTAAGAGCGATTATACGTTGTGCCAGTTATGCGTCTACAAGTATGCGACGCTTTTTATGTAATTTACTAGGGTAGCTTCTGTAGGCTCCTACCTCAGTCGCTTCTTACGACATTCTTTGTAGGTCACAGTGTTACTAGACTTTGCTCTACTTACGGACCACGGCAATACACGGGTAACCTTTCACTCAATCCATACCATAAACCATTACATCAGCGTACAAACAAGCACAAATCACACCACCATCCTTTATAGTGGTTTTTAACATAGATCATTGTCTGTCTATTTGTATTAAATCTTATTAATTTGGTTACCGTAGCTATTAATATTAAAACAAGTATGAAATGAAAATGAAAATCGTGGCATAGTCTTCACAGGGCGTCATCATCAACAGTAAACGAGTCGTTGATTTTCTAGGCACCACTTATACTTTCAGTAGTTTGTCATTGCTTTCTGAACGGTAAAGTCTGTTTTGCCGTTCGTAAAAATTAACGGAAACTAATAAAACAAATAAATGTCAACTAAATAGTATTATGAAAAAATAAATGATGGAAACAAACAAGCTTCCTGGAAATGAGAAAACAAATAATGGGAACAATCAAGTTTCTTGGAAATGAGAAAACAAATGATGGGAAAAATCAAGTTTCTTGGAAATGAGAAAACAAATTATGGGAACAATTAAGTTTCTTGGAAATGAGAAAACAAATAATGGGAACAATCAAGCTTCTTGGAAATGAGAAAACAAATGATGGAAACAATCAAGCTTCTTGGAAATGAGATAACAAATGATGGGAACAATCAGTTTTCTTGGAAATGAGAAAACAAATGATGGGAACAATCAAGCTTCCTGGAAATGAGAAAACAAATAATGGGAACAATCAAGTTTCTTGGAAATGAGAAAACAAATGATGGGAACAATCAAGTTTCTTGGAAATGAGAAAACAAATTATGGGAACAATCAAGTTTCTTGGAAATGCGAAAACAAATTATGGGAACAATCAAGTTTCTTGGGAAAAGAAAAAACAAATAATGGGAACAATCAAGCTTCTTGGAAATGAGAAAACAAATGATGGAAACAATTAAGCTTCTTGGAAATGAGAAAACAAATGATGGGAACAATCAGTTTTCTTGGAAATGAGAAAACAAATGATGGGAACAATCAAGCTTCGTGGAAATGAGAAAACAAATTATGGCAACTATCACTTTTCTTGGAAATGAGAAAACAAATGATGGGAACAATCACTTTTCTTGGAAATGAGAAAACAAATGATGAAAACAATCAAGCTTCTTGGAAATGAGAAAACAAATGATGGGAACAATCACTTTTCTTGGAAATGAGAAAACAAATGATGGGAACAATCACGCTTCGGGGAAATGAGAAAACAAATGATGGGAACAAACACGCTTCTTGGAAATGAGAAAACAAATGATGGAAACAATCAAGCTTTTTGGAAATGAGAAAACAAATGATGGGAACAATCACTTTTCTTAGAAATGAGAAAACAAATAATGGGAACAATCACTTTTCTTGGAAATGCGAAAACAAATTATGGGAACAATCAAGTTTCTTGGAAATTAGAAAACAAATAATGGGAACAATCAAGTTTCTTGGAAATGAGAAAACAAATGATGGAAACAATCACTTTTCTTGGAAATGAGAAAACAAATGATGGAAACAATCACTTTTCTTGGAAATGAGAAAACAAATGATGGGAACAATCACTTTTCTTAGAAATGAGAAAACAAATTATGGGAACAATCAAGTTTCTTGGAAATGAGAAAACAAATAATGGGAACAATCAAGCTTTTTGGAAATGAGAAAATAAATGATGGGAACAATCATGCTTCTTGGAAATGAGAAAACAAATGATGGGAACAATCAAGCTTCTTGGAAATATAAGACATTAGCTTCGAAACAAGCAGTATTCTTGGAAGTAAAAATATCTAATGGTTAATACAATCAATTTTCTTGGAAATCAGAAGAAAAATATTTGGAAATATACAATTTTCTTGGAAGCACAAAATTTGTTCAATTGTACAGATCTTAAAGAGAATATATTAATAACAAATCAATGATTATGAAGTATTTTATAATAATTGACTCCTAAATTGGTCTAGACATTCTCTAGGATACATTCGCCGTCTATATCAATGAAAATCTTAAATCTTGACGTAATATCCTGTTATCGATAAGAAGGGAATACATTAACGCTTGAGCTGAATTATATTACCCAAACGTTGCTGGAGAGTTGCAGTAGATTTTATAGTAATTTTGTTGTTATTACAAACCGATAGAAGAGACATTTGTAATACAGTCAGACAATCAATAAAGTTCTCTTCAAATAACTCATAAACAATATTTTTAGATCACTATAATTTTATTTTATTGATAGAATAATCTCATCCTGACACCCTTTGACGCTCGTGTTTATAGTCTCATTTCTAAAATGATTCATCATCAGATATTTTTTATCAATGTTTGATGAAGACTTGTTGATCGAAATGTTGATCTTGTTTGTTGTTGAGCTCTTGCACAGATTTGTCAATTTTAAGACAGTTTCTTATTTGCAATCAGAAACATGGACAGCCTACTCTAGACATAAGAGGAGACTTAACATCTTTCACTTTCTATGTCTTCGTACGATTATGAACATCAGGTGGTACAACAAGAGAACCAACTCTAAAGTAAAGTATTGCAACGTGCAAACTTGTCTTCCATCATGCGCATGCTCAGCAGTAGAAGACTAAGATGGCTATACCATGTGGGAAGAATGGACAATTTCCGCATACCACAACAAGTGTTATTCTGTGAACTTTCGGAAAGGCAGGGGCATCAAGGCAGACCATTGCTCAGATATAATGATGTTTGCAAGACTTCATTGAAGAACTTTTCTATCGGACCCAACAAATGGGAAAACCTAGCCGATGCTGTGGAAAAGAGACTTAGGGATGAGCTGAAAGGCAAGAGAGACAAGATCAAACTCAGAAGTTGTCACAGTAAAACATTTGCAAATGCCCATCTGTAAAGATGAAATAGGCCATATACAGTGGCGGCTCATGCTAAGTTTTGTTGGTGGGGCCAGACATATTTTTGTGTGGGAAAATCATGGTATTGGGTTAGGTTATATTTTAATTTATACACGTTACACATTATTTTGGTGGGGCTCAGCCCACTAGCCCTTAATGACGTGCCGCCACTGGTCATATATATATATATATATATATATATATATATATATATATATATATATATATATATATACACTTGTGGGATCAGCTAGGAATGCGGAAAATGGAACGTCCGAAAAGACCTGGTGACAGTTTTTTTTAAGAAACTGAAGAATGTTGCGCTATCCTGGAAAGTTATATAGGAAACGACGAGAGATCTGGACAAGTGAAGGACAACTGTTGAAGCCTTATGCTCCACACGAAGCGGTTAGGAATAAGTCAAGTAAGTTCGCTTATTTACATATATATATATATATATATATATATATAACAACAGCAAGTATAGCAGCAAGTACACTAACTAATGGGCATCTACGCACTACACCCGAACCTCAAGCGCAACGCCCTGTTAATTACACATACCGGAGTAGTCGCATAGCAGAAGTTGATTGCAGAAAACGAAGAAGAAGAAGAAGTAGAAATATGACTAGCTTAGGACTGAATGAAATAGCTGATTAAATGTAGATGTAAAATCTGTTTTAGACAGTTCAATGTTGATAAGTTAGTGTAAATGTAAAATTATATTTTGCAATTCTGGGATTTGGTGCCGAAGAAACATCAATGGAGAAAATTAACACGAAAATAACAATAAGTGGTGGGGAAAAAGGCAACAGATACAGCCATTTATTAACTTTAAAAATAACGACAGTAGAACAACAACAGCTGGTACCTTGGGAAACTGTTGAAAAAAAGATCTCTTACATAGCATTGTGTTTCTTTGGTCACAACATTGCATATGGGGGAACCCATTGTAGTGACTTTAGTACTTCGCCATAAGGACCTTTAGATTGTGTGTAGTAACTTCTAGACGCATTCTATTGCCAGCATCTTCATTAAGTGACCCAAACTGTAACATTTGCTTGCTTTAAGTAACAACGCATTGGAAGTTGCAACTAGGAATTGTGTACAACAAATAATAATATGATGCTATGCTCGGAATGTTAATACTGTTGGGGTGGCAAAGTTCTGCTCAGGACAAGCTGTTTCTGAGCATCATCATCATCAAGTAGCTTGGCCTGAGTAGAGGGCCTGTTTCGTGATGTTGTCAATAAGGTTTCCTCAGTGTATGTCCTAGCCCTCCCCACCTTCTGATGCTCATTCCGAGCAACATCATCATCATCAATGAGCATCAGAAGGTGGCCAGGGTTAGGACATACACTGAGGAAACCTTTCTGACAGCATCACGAAAAAGGCCTACTGATTGAACCCCCAGAGTAATAGAAGTAAGGGAAGACTTAGAAATACCTGGAGGCGGAAGTTGGAAATAGATTGCTAGAAAATGAGGAAAGAGTGGAGATATCTAGAAAAGATGGTTTTGGACAAGAGAGCTTTCTAAAGACTTGATAGTGGACCTATGCCTCCCTAGGGGTGAAGGATGAAGAGGAATAATGCTCGGAATGTTACTGTAAGCCCAATCTAGTTAACACCATCAAGTTACAGACTGCACGGAATGTTACTGTACGCCCGATCTAGTTAACATCATCAAGTTACAGACTGCACGGAATGAGAGCATACAAACATTCCCAAAAATGCAGCAATAAGATACGTGGTTATTCTTACATTACCTGATCATTGTATCCTGAACTTGCGTGATACTAACACACCAAGAATTATGTCAGCGTAACGTTAACAAGTGTAATTATTGTATGTGAAAATTATTGTAAACCATTTAGCAATTAACATAATTCTAGACACTATGTAACGAGTATAGGTGTAGATAGTGCAGTAATGGGTGCAATTGTAGATAGTGCGGTAATGAGTATAGTTGTAGATAGTGTGGTAATGGGTGCAATTGTAGATAGTGCGGTAATCAGTGCAGTTGTAGATAGTGCGGTAATGAGTGCATTTGTAGATAGTGCGGTAATGAGTTCAGTTGTAGATAGTGCGGTAATGAGTGTAGTTGTAGATAGAGCGGTAATGAGTTCAGTTGTAGATAGTGTGGTAATGGGTGCAATTGTAGATAGTGCGGTAATCAGTGCAGTTGTAGATAGTGCGGTAATTAATATAGATGTAGATGGTGCGGTAATGAGTATAGTTGTAGATGGTGCGGTAATGAGTATAGTTGTAGATAGTGCGGTAATGAGTATAGTTGTAGATAGAGCGGTAATGAGTGTAGTTGTAGATAGTGCGGTAATTAATATAGCTGTAGATGGTGCGGTAATGAGTATAGTTGTAGATGGTGCGGTAATGAGTTCAGTTGTAGATAGTGCGGTAATTAATATAGCTGTAGATAGAGCGGTAATGAGTGTAGTTGTAGATAGTGCAGTAATTAATATAGCTGTAGATGGTGCGGTAATGAGTATAGTTGTAGATAGTGCGGTAATGAGTGCAGTTATAGATAGTGCGGTAATGAGTATAGTTGTGAATAGTTTGGTAATCAGTGTAGTTATAGACAGTGCGATAATGCGCCCGGGTGGTTACCTAGGCCCAAATCAGGGGTGTAAAGAATAGAATCACTGTTACCTGCCATGCATGTCGTAAGAGGCGAATGAAGAGGTTGGGGGTGGGGTTAGCTACCCTATCTAGTATAAAACACTAGATAGCTACAGAAACCAAAAACAGGAAAATTCCTAGCTCACCACTCGAGGAAGAAGTAGGACCTCGCAATGAAAGACTCATAAAGTGACCCAATGAAAGACTCATGAAGTGACCCAATGAAAGACTCATGAAGTGACCCAATGAAAGACTCATGAAGTGACCCAATGAAATACACAAGTAAATCGAGCTATAGGAAGAGAGTGGGGAGATCTGGAAAAGATTGCCTTGGATAGAAGGACTTGGAATGCCTAGGTTGCGGACCTATGCGCCTATAGGGGCGAAGGGTGAAGAAAAAGAATAAGAAGACAGTTATCTACTGATGAGAAGTGAATCAAGTTACAGGCAGTCTAGCAACTAATACAGTTGTATATCAATGATGAATACATACAGCTTGACATAGACCTGTACTGAACTTGGTTATACATTGATGGTCAATAAATGTAAATGCACAAAGTTATGCACTAAACGTAAATGGACAAAGATGTGCACTAAACGTAAATGGACAAAGGTGTGCACTAAACGTAAATGGACAAAGATGTACACTAAACGTAAATGGACAAAGCTATGCACTAAACGAAAATGGACAAAGATGTGCACTAAACGTAAATGGACAAAGGTGTGCAGTAAATGTAAATGGACAAAGTTGTGTACTAAATGTAGACGGACAAAGGTGGTCACTAAATGTAGATGGACAAAGATGGGCGCTGAATGTAGATGGACAAAGATGGGCGCTGAATGTAGATGGACAAAGATGGGCGCTGAATGTAGATGAACAAAAATTGATCAAATTAAATAACAGAAATAAATGCTTTTAGAACAAATTAAATAACGTATATATTCGCAGAACAAATTAAATAACGTATATATTAGCAGAACAAATTAAATAACGTATATATTAGCAGAACAAATTAAATAACGTATATATTCGCAGAACAAATTAAATAACGTATATATTAGCAGAACAAATTAAATAACATTGAAGTATGTGTTCTCAGTGTAACTTAAATAACAATGATGTATGTGAACAGAGAAATTAAATCTCTAAGGATTATTTGCACAAGCAACATGAAGATATACATACGTCTTTTTATTTGTTTAAATACCAGAGTAAATGATATTGTAGAAGATAAAGAACAGTTCAAATAACGTTATATAAACGTTGTTAGGGTCCATGTGGCTAACTGGATAAGTAGTTGCATTGCGTTTCGAAGTTCGTAGGTTCTAATCCGGAATGCGTCTTAAAGTTCACGAATGCATTTCTCCAGAGATTCCTAGGATTGTCGGAGCTAGGGAGTTCAAGCTTTCTGCTGTGCTCTCTACAGGTGGCGAATCATTCCTGCGAAGAAGGACTTAACCATATGGGGTAAAACCCGGTGCAATGAGGTCAATTCTTCGTCTATAGACTATTTTACAGGGCCGAAAGATTGGCTTCATTACATCGGGTTTAACTCAAACGGCTCGGTTCCTCTCCGCAGAAATGGCACACCAACTGCAGAGAGCGTTGCACAAAGCACGAAGCTCATAGCTCCCGCAACAATCCTAGGGTTCTCTGGGGAAAAAAATGCACTCGTGAATAGAACGGCTCGCTCCGGATTCGAACCCACGACCTTCGTATCGCAAGGCAACGGCTTATCTACTTAACAACAGAGACAGTGAGAAAAGTAATGTTACTGCATAGATATACAACTATGTCAACTTTGTATATGTCAACTTATGTATATGTCAACTTATGTCACAGAAATTGATATGCCTGGTTAACTAACATAATATTATTGTGAGACTGACGGAATTTTTTAATATTTCAGATTGTCAACTTTGTTTGCCCAGACGAGGAAAAGGGAGAGAGAGGAGAGAGAGAGAGAGAAGAGATAGAGAGAGAGACTACATCATAGATTGATTTTGCTTCTGACGCAAGCTGGGATATATAGATCTAGTGATTCCGTAGCGTTTATACCCACTCAATGATTCCGGAAAGTGCTAGAAATATTCGGAAATATCGATTTTGACAGGGATGGAAGGGTTAATACGTTAGGTCTATCGTACATAGAAGGATTTCGGGAGGCTAATGACTCGGGGATCTATGTGGCGCAGAGGTTAGGGGTTCGCTTCTCGTTACAAAGGTACTCGGTTCGTTTCCTCGTGGAGACATTGGGATATTTTTCCAGATATTCCTGATCTCAGTGTAGAGGAGATCGGGCTCCTAGTTCTATCGGAGGCTGACGATAAAACGTAGGTCCCGCGTTCAAGTTGAGCACGTGAAAGAACCATCGACAATTCAAAATGGAGAAGAGCAGGCTGAAAAGCCGCTGCCTGGTGAAATTCATTAGAAAGATTAAATAATAAAATCCCTACAGAAAATGTTCATCATCTTGTAAATTACATCGGGGACACTCGTGCGTACACTTAAGATGAGATCTTACTATGTAAGAATGATATTGGAGCACACATGGTTACTCACCGAAGTGCAATGATGATGGTTCTATCAATCAATCAATCAGGGGTGCTAATAAACAGCCTGTTTCAATCTAACTATCAGTATTTACACTTGTTATACAAATATTTTGTTATTATTATTGTACAAATATAGCTTAAATGATTGACATATGATTGATATCAAATAAACAGTCCTTGGATTCTAAAAAGTAAATATCAAAGCAAGATGAAAGTACTGCAGTCTTCCATAATATACCTGGAGTTTACAGTTAAACTATACACTGTTAGATTAGGTGTTGCGCCTCAAAGAGCAATGTTACTCCGATACAGTGCGCCTCAAAGAGCAATGTTACTCCGATACAGTGCGCCTCAAAGAGCAATGTTACTCCGATACAGTGGATACAAAGAGCAATGTTACTCCGATACAGTGCGCCTCAAAGAGCAATGTTACTCCGATACAGTGGATACAAAGAGCAATGTTACTCCGATACAGTGGATACAAAGAGCAATGTTACTCCGATACAGTGGATACAAAGAACAATGTTACTCCGATACAGTGGATACAAAGAGCAATGTTACTCCGATACAGTGGATACAAAGAGCAATGTTACTCCGATACAGTGGATACAAAGAGCAATGTTACTCCGATACAGTGGATACAGTGGATACAAAGCAGAAGGCAGTTCACGCAAAAGGTGGACCTCAGAGAGAGAACATATGTGGCAAAAAACATGTAAACTTTCTATAACTTGAAGTCTCATAATGTTCAAATCTGGCATTGTCTAGACGTTATAATAATAACGCATCTCAAAGATAAGTACATGGCGAAACATGTAAATACAAAGTACTGTAGTTTTACAAAATATAAAAACAATACACAGCAACGTTTCGACCAAAATACCTTTATCAAGCAAAGGAAATAAAGGCCTTTTGGTCGAAACGTTGCTGCATGTTGTTATTGTTTTTGTATTTTGTAAAACTACAGTACTTTTTCATATTTCGCCATTGCTTCAAAGTGTTACTGCAGTCTTCCCTTATATCGAAAGAAAAGTTCACTAGGTCAGGCTTGAGAAGTAAACAATAAACAAAGCACTCTTCTTTATTAACGGTAAACAGGCAAGAAAAAGATGAAGAAGAAGATGAAAGTAAAAAATATTGCGAAAATTGAAATATTAGCTCACTAAAAAAACTCTGAGATGTTTGCACATGTCATAGCACTAAGGTATCTCTGTATTATATACGTAGATAAAATGTCTGACATATGCTACCAATTTTACCACACACAAAAACTACAACATAGAAACGAAGCTGAAACGAACGACACAATAAATATATAAATAGGCAGATAATAGAATGGCTAAAACACTTGATGCAAAGAAAACTTTTCATTTTCTGAAAGGCTGTCGTCTTCTCGTGATCTACGTTCTCATATTTTATTCTTCATTTATGAAATACATCTCACGTCTGATGGCAGCTTCTATTTATTTTATTACATTTTATACACTTTTACATTAACTAGTTTTCCAGTATTGTATAAATTTATCAGCTTTATAACATGCATATCTGTGTTTATATTAACTAGTTCTCCAGTATTCTATAAATTTATCAGCTTTACAATATGACCACCCTAATAAGAATGCATCCAAACTCCACAGTATACAGAGTCTTCTACAACAGACCATCAGGAAAGAAGGCAAGAGGAAGACCACGGAAAAGATGGTTAGATGGCGTAGCAGAATCCTGTCAAAGAGCAAAAATAACAATCACTCAAGCCCACCAGAACAGCGCAAGACAAAAACAGAAAACCACGACACTGGGCAACAACCCGGTAGCAGTGTGACCACAAAAGAAGAAGAAGAAGACAACATGCATATATGTGTTTAAATTAACTAGTTCTCCAGTATTCCATGTCTTTATCAGCTTTATAACATACATATCTGTGTTAAATTAACTAGTTCTCCAGTATTTCATATCTTTATCAGCTTTACAACATCCATTTCTACTGACTGTATCGGTGACAGTTTCTTGTGTTATTAGTTCTGGTCTGTGCCCATCAAACAACTAGAGAGGTGATCTTGTCCAATAATAATTCCATCTTCTGCTACTATTGCTACAACAACAAATACTACTGATACACTAGACCCAGTTTCGGCTTGTGATCAGTTTTGTTGGTAGGGGTCAGACTGTATATGATATTTAGCATTATATATTCAACTTCTTTCAAAGCTAATCAGTATCACGTTAAAAGTAATAATTATGAACAAATAATTCAGAAAATATTAATTACACGTTACACTTTATTTTTGGTAGGGCTAGGCCCCACTAGCCCTTAATGACGAGCCGCCTCTGCCTCGACCCAGTCTCGACAGAGTCCAAGAAAAGCGCTGAGATGTAAATGTGGCTGGCGTGATGTTGACCACATTACCCATCGTGTACCGATGTGTCAATAAAAAATACGTACCTAACACAATATTCCTCCCAATTTGAGCAAAAAGGTTTCCTTTATATTTTATCTTCTCTAATACAGGGATGTATTTTGTCACCATACTTATTCAACATATATACGGAGAACATCATGAGGAATGTAAAAGACGATACCAACTATGTGAATTACGACCCTCTCACTATAGGCGGCAAATGCATACCAGAGCTTAGATACGCAGACGATACAGTATTATTATCCACCAGCAAAGAAGGTTTGGAAAAACTAATCATGACGACCAAGAAACATAGTGAAGACCAACATCTATATTTGAATACACAAAAACAAAAATCATGTCAATTGACAAAGCAAAAGGCTCACCTAACATCCAAGTAAACAATGAAGAACTCCAAAGTGTAGAGAGCTACGAATATCTGGGCTCAATAATTAACAATAACTGCTCCAAAGAGATCTCAAGAAGATTGGCAATAGCAATCAAGAAGTTAAACACAATGAAGAACATGTGGCAAAGCACCAGCAAAATACTAAAATTAAAAATATTGAGAACATGCATTTTCCCAGTGGCTACTTATGGTTGTGAATCATGGACTATTACACAGAAATTAAGAACGAAAATCCAGTCCTTCGAAACTAAATGCTACAGAAAGATCCTACGAATACCATGGACAGAAAAAAGAAAGAACAATGATGTCCTGAAAGAACTAAATGTTAAATAGAATTGGCTGATAAACAACATACTATACAGAAAAATGACATACTTTGGTCACATCAAGCGTCACGATGGCCTGGAAAGAACAATACTAGAGGGCAGGGTCCCAGGACGCAGAGGCAGACCAAGAAGAAGATGGCTACAAGATATTAAAGAAACCATGAACATGACCATCGACGAAGTGGGTGAACTAGCAAGAGACAGAGTGAATTTCAGATGTGCTGCAAAGAGAGCAACGTCCTATAAAGGATACGCACCTTGATGATGATAATATATGTTGATATTTTTTGAGTGAAATATTATTTACAAATATTTCCTACATTTGTTCTGTGTTTTGTTTTATTATACATCCGGGTCACATTTCTATCTTCCTCCATGTTGAAGATTTATCATTCCGCCCAACTGCTTGTACATATACTGAAGCTAAAACTTGACATTACAACACATGCGGGTCGTAACTAAACTTGGGTTTGATCCTCTAGGGGCGCATGAAGCATGCAGAGAACTAACACATATTTGTTATGTAGAACACTTCTGATGATGATATTTTCTCCAGTTGCGCTGTTAAGGGTAACATTTCTTAAGTGACATATTATACAAGTGTATGTATCCATTCAACTTTCTAACTTCTTTTGTCGTCATACTGCTACCGGGTTGTTGCCCAGTGTCGCGGTTTTCTGTTTTTGTCTTGCGCTGTTCTGGTGACTTGTGTGATTGTTATCTTTGCTCTTTCACAGGATTCTGCTACACCATCTAACCATCTTTTCAGTGATCTTCCTCTTGCCTTCTTTCCTGATGTTCTGTTGTAGAAGACTCTGTATATTGTGGAGTTTGGATGCATTCTTATTAAGTAGCCAAACAACTTCATTCTTTGTTTCTCAATGTAATTCAAGTAAGGTTCTGTGCCAACTTTCTTTCTTATACTGATGTTGCTGACTGTCTTTTCTGGTGTTGTTGGTAACTTTTCGCAGGCAACGCATTTCACATGTAGTTATTTTTGTAACTGCGCTTTGCTCAGTCTTTCTAACTTTCAGTCTGTGTAACTTTCTAACTATACTCTGTAAAATGTATGCACGTCTCATTTTATACACTCATCCATATAATAATAAATATATATGGTTTGCCTGTCTTATTCTATCTGTCCATCCATCTAACTATGTATATATAGTCTGTCTATCTCCTTCTATCTGTCCATCCATCTAACTATGTATATATAGTCTATCTCCTTCTATCCATCATCATCATCAAGTAGCTTGTCCTCAGCAGAACTTTGCCATCCCAACAGTCTATCGGAATTTCTCATCGGAAACCATCAATGACATCCCGAATCCATCTTCTCCGTGGTCATCCTCTTCTCCTCTTTGTCGTGATGTCTCTTTCCGTGATGGTCTTCTCCAGACCTTCCTGTCTCTTTATATGTCCAAAATACTTCAATTTCCTCATTCTTATATGTAGCAACGGCCTGTCTTCTTTGATTTTGAATTCTTGACATATCTAATTGTTCTCTTCTCTGCCCATGATATACGGAGGACTCTTCTATAACACTTATATTCAAAAGCACATATTCTATCCATCCATCTAACTATATCTATATATACGAGTATATTCGTATAGCTGCATTCCTATGAAAAGTCAGATCTATTACTCTGCTACAGTATAACTTTAAATATGGTAATTTAAATTGGGATTTTTCTGTAAACTCCTACAGTTACCCGTCTGTATCTGTGTTGGAGCATATGAACTATCTTGATCTCGTATTTCCTTATGTATCCTTTGCTTCATAAATTCCTTTTGATTCAAACGACGTTATTTCTAGTTTTTGTTTGTTGTAAACCTACATTGTTTTATTTGTACGTGTTTCGCTTATGCTAAATAGTTTTACTGCAGTCTTCCCTTATATTGATAATATTCAATTGTTACGGATAAGGTTAGTTAGTAGAATCAGATGGTAGTGAGTGGTTGTATCTATAGATGGGTTCTCTCGCAATGTTATCAGATATTGACGTATGTACTTCTAAGTCGCTAATGGTCCACAGAAGAGCAGGCTGGAAAGCTGCTACCTGGGCAAAATTCATTAGGAAATACAATTCCTACAAAATATTTCCTCCCTTTTCTAAATTACACCCGGGTCCCTCGCTGTGCTACGGAGCTCGTGCACTATCACTGTGATCTTTCTGTGTAAGAAAGATATCTGAGCGCACATGGTTACTCACCGAAGTACGATGGTAATGGTTCCATCAGTCAATCAATCGGGGCCTGGTAAGGTAAATTATGTTATATTGAAGTAATACAAAAAATACAATTTTTAGACCTTAGACATGAAATGACTGTCACTTCACATGTATAACCCTAGTATATAGGAGGTAGAAGAAGCAATTCCTTTCCTCCCGTATGGTACATTGAATGTAGGATTGAAACCCACAACCCTCTTGTGTTCGAGTCGATAAGCAAACGTTTATGCACTACACCAATCCGTTTCACTAGAGTACTCACTATTTATTCCATAAAGATATATTCATATATTTATATTGGGGAAGAAAGAAAGAGGGGTGAGACTGATTCTTTATGGATCATGAGGGCATGTGAGGAAGTTAGTGACGTAATGCTGAGAGATAGAGGAGAGGTAGAAAGTTGGAGAGAAGAGAATGTAGGCAGAAAATGTGGTTTGGATAAATTCTGGTTTATCTGACTACAATTATAATATACTGAGGCAGGTTTGCAGCAGAAATATGAGATAGTACACAAGGGAGGAAGTTTGTTGAGGTTGGGAAGGAGTAATGGAGGGTTGCGATGGGAGTGAGGTAAAGTGCAATGAAGGGTGAATAATGACAAGAGAGTTATTGATTAAAAAAACGATTGAGCGAGCTGAGTTAGTCAGTTTGTGAACGACTGGTTGCTTGAAAGAGTAAGTGAGGGAATGAGTGAGTAAATAAATGAGTAAGTGAGTGACTGAGTGAGTGAGTGATTGAGTGAGTGAGTGGGGAGTGGGGGAAAGTGAGTCAGTGGGTGGTGAGTGAGTAAGTGAGTATGTGAATTAGTGAGTTGATAAGTGCGTAGGTGAGTGAGTGGGTGAGTGAGTGGGTGAGTGAGTGAGCAAGTGAGTGAGTCAATGAAAGTGAGCGAGTGACTTAGTGAGTGACTTAGTGAGTGAGTGAGTGAGTGCGTGAGTGAGTGAGTGAGGGAGTGAGTGAGTGAGTGAGGGAGTGAGTGAGTGAGTGAGTGAGTGAGTGAGTGAGTGAGTGAGTGAGTGGTGAGTGAGTGAGTGAGCACCAACTATGCAATCAGTTAAGGTTTCTTCTTCGTCTCCTTTGAGCGCACCACATCGACCACTTATTTACAACTTGTTTCGATTGTATGCTATCTGAGCCGAAGAGCGATTGTACGTTGTGCCAGTTATGCACCTACAAGTAGGCCAGCAGATTCGATTTCTGCAACGCTTTTTATTTACTATGGTACCATTATGGAAGGAGACTTTCCAGCAAAGAGGAGAGGAAGACCACAGAGAAGATGGTTTCATGATGTAACTTAAGATTTGAGTATAACAGCTGCATAGGCGAGACATCTGGCCTATAAGAGAGAGAAATTCTGAAAGACTGTTAGGGTGGCAACGTTCTGCTCAGAACAAGCTGTTTGATGATATGATGAAGTTTATGAGTTGCAGAGAGATAAACATGATGAAGTTTATGAGTTGCAGAGAGATACAGATTCGTGAAGATCTTTATTCTGTGTTTCTTTTCTCGAATCCTATTTTGCCACACAACGTCAGGATACAAAGAGATTTCTAGAACGGACTTTTGTATGCGCTTCATAAACAGTGTTTTTCGTTGCCTCTATTATCTTTGAGGGCCCCCTTTTACATTGACGGCATTTTGTTTTGTATACACTATATCAGAATAACATTGCTCTTTGAAGGGCACTTTCTTTCTTTCTCGAATCCTGTTTGCCTCACAGCGTCAGGTCAAGAAGAGATTTCTAAAACGGGCTCTTGTATGCGCTTCGTAGATAGTCTCTTTCGTCGCCTCTGTTATCTCTGAGGTCCATCTTTTGCGTGGCCGGCCTTTTGCTTTGTACCCATTGTATCGGAGTAACATTGCTCTTTGAGGTGCACTGTCTGCAGGTAATCTGCTTATGTGGCCGAACCATTTTATTTGTTGTTTCTTGATGAAGTCTAGTACTGATGCTGTACACATTTTGTTCGTTATGTCTTCATTTCTCAATCGGTCTCTTCTTGTTACTCCCAACAATCTGCGCAGACACTTCATCTATGCCGTGTCTAGTTTCCTTCTATCTTTGTTAAAATGAAGATTCATAAGAAATAATGAAATGAGAGAAATGTCTGGTAAGCCATCTGTTATGTAGTAATAACTGTTATAAGAAGGAGAAGATGGAGATATGTTGTGCCCACATTGAGAAAAAATGCTCAAAGAATAAGAAACCAGCCACTGAAGTGACAGAGTGTTCAAGACAGAGAGAACGTCATATGGAAGTGACAGACAGAGTGTTCAAGACAGAGAGAACGTCATATGGAAGTGACAGACAGAGTGTTCAAGACAGAGAGAATGTCATATGGAAGTGACAGACAGAGTGTTCAAGAAAGAGAGAACGTCATATGGAAGTGACAGACAGAGTGTTCAAGACAGAGAGAACGTCATATGGAAGTGACAGACAGAGTGTTCAAGACAGAGAGAACGTCATATGGAAGTGACAGACAAAGTGTTCAAGACAGAGAGAACGTCATATGGAAGTGACAGACAAAGTGTTCAAGACAGAGAGAACGTCATATGGAAGTGACAGTCAAAGTGTTCAAGAAAGAGAGAACGTCATATGGAAGTGACAGAGTGTTCAATAAAGAGAGAACGTCATATGGAAGTGACAGACAAAGTGTTCAAGACAGAGAGAACGTCATATGGAAGTGACAGACAAAGTGTTCAAGACAGAGAGAACGTCATATGGAAGTGACAGACAGAGTGTTCAAGACAGAGAGAACGTCATATGGAAGTGACAGACAAAGTGTTCAAGAAAGAGAGAACGTCATATGGAAGTGACAGACAGAGTGTTCAAGACAGAGAGAACGTCATATGGAAGTGACAGACAGAGTGTTCAAGAAAGAGAGAACGTCATATGGAAGTGACAGAGTGTTCAAGACAGAGAGAACGTCATATGGAAGTGACAGACAAAGTGTTCAAGACAGAGAGAACGTCATATGGAAGTGACAGAGTGTTCAAGAAAGAGAGAACGTCATATGGAAGTGACAGACAGAGTGTTCAAGAAAGAGAGAACGTCATATGGAAGTGACAGACAAAGTGTTCAAGAAAGAGAGAACGTCATATGGAAGTGACAGACAAAGTGTTCAAGACAGAGAGAACGTCATATGGAAGTGACAGACAGAGTGTTCAAGACAGAGAGAACGTCATATGGAAGTGACAGACAAAGTGTTCAAGAAAGAGAGAACGTCATATGGAAGTGACAGACAGAGTGTTCAAGAAAGAGAGAACGTCATATGGAAGTGACAGACAAAGTGTTCAAGACAGAGAGAACGTCATATGGAAGTGACAGACAGAGTGTTCAAGACAGAGAGAACGTCATATGGAAACCCTGAAACTAACTTTGCAGAGAAAGGCAAAATATATTGGTCTCAATGTCATGGAAGAGATTGGGCGAGTTGTCCAGGAAAGAGCGGTTTGGAGAAATTACTTGTAGGCCCTATGTAAAGTATAATACTGCGAGAGTAATATATTAATATATTGTTAAAATGAGAGCGGGAAAGAGAGAGACTAACTGTATGTTCGGATAACGATATCCTTGTTATATTTTCTGGTTATTATATGAAGTAGCAAACGAAAACCAACTAAAGTTAGTCACCAACTTCAACAATAACATTCATTTTGTTACCGGACTGACCTAGTTTCTATCACGCAAACGCACACACTTACTAACACACCCACGTATCCCAAACTACTCCACTTCCTTCCCAGGTCTTGCATGCCAGGAAGTCCCCGGTCAATGCTGAAGATACTCTATAAATGCCCATAAATTGTAGCAACTCAGCTGGCACATTCCTGGCAGAGTTTCTCCACATTTTAACACTAGGACTTAACTAGATTCTCACAGAAATGTGTTTGCTTAGCGACTCACGCTGACAAGCACTTCAAAAAACGTCATGTGTTTCTGACTGTTTCTCTCCTTCCGTCCATCATTTTCTGTTTCTATCTATCTATTATGTATTATTTACTTTATCTCCATCGTCTTCTTTTTTTTTTCTTTCCTCTAATCTTGTTTTTTATCTTACAGTGTCAGTATAATAAGAGATTTATAGAACGGGTTTTTGTGCGCGCTTCATAAACTTGTTTTTTTGGTGGCCTTTGTTATCTCTGAGGTACACCTTTTGCGTGGATGACCATCTGTTTTGTATCTACTGTGTTGTTTTGTATCTACTGTGTTGTTTTGTATCTACTGTGTTGTTTTGTATCTACTGTGTTGTTTTGTATCTACTGTGTTGTTTTGTATCTACTGTGTTTTGTATCTACTGTGTTGTTTTGTATCTACTGTGTTGTTTTGTATCTACTGTGTTGTTTTGTATCTACTGTGTTTTGTATCTACTGTGTTGTTTTGTATCTACTGTGTTGTTTTGTATCTACTGTGTTTTGTATCTACTGTGTTGTTTTGTATCTACTGTGTTGTTTTGTATCTACTGTGTTTTGTATCTACTGTGTTTTGTATCTACTGTGTTTTGTATCTACTGTGTTTTGTATCTACTGTGTTGTTTTGTATCTACTGTGTTTTGTATCTACTGTGTTTTGTATCTACTGTGTTGTTTTGTATCTACTGTGTTTTGTATCTACTGTGTTTTGTATCTACTGTGTTGTTTTGTATCTACTGTGTTTTGTATCTACTGTGTTGTTTTGTATCTACTGTGTTGTTTTGTATCTACTGTGTTTTGTATCTACTGTGTTGTTTTGTATCTACTGTGTTTTGTATCTACTGTGTTGGAGCACTATTGTTTTTTGAGTCACACTGTCTGTTGGTAATCTGCTTATATATCTCCGTCGTATGTCTCTGAATTGAAAATGTCCCGTAGCATTTGAAGACCGTAGTGTAGCACCCTCGTCGGTGCTATGGAGTTCGTGCACTGGTTCTGATATCTTCTTGTGTAGTAAGAAAGAGATCAGAGCACACATCGTTACTCACCGAAGTGCAATGATGATGGTCCTATCAATCAATCAGTCAGTGTATGAAGTACTAGTCACTTCACATTTCTAGACCCAAGAATGCAGGATGTAGAAGAACCATTTCCTTTCCTCATTTTTAGTACGTCCTGTGCGGGAATTGAACCCACAACCCGTGTGTGTCTGATTCTAAAAACGAACACCCTACGTATTGCTCATATGTCTGTATCCTCTATTACTTGCTTGTCTGTCCATGTTCGTTTCACGTTTCTTTCTTTCCTTCTCTTTCTTTAATCATGTTTTCTCTCAATGTGCCAGAACAAGAAGCGACATCTAGAACGGAATTGTTTGTACGCTTCATTCATGATGTCTTCCTTGCCTCTGTTATTTCTGTGGGCCACCTTTTACGTGAACGACCTGTTGTCTTGTATCCACTGTATCCGAGTAACATTGCCCTTTGAATAGAACTGTCTGTTGGTAATCTGCTTGTGTGCTCCAACCATTTAATTTGTTCTTTCGTGACTCTGTCATGTATTGTTTTCTTTTCCATCCATGTTATCTCCGCCCATGTCTCTATCATGTATTGTTTTCTTTTCCATCCATGTTATCTCCGCCCATGTCTCTATCATGTATTGTTTTCTTTTCCATCCATGTTATCTCCGCCCATGTCTCTATCATGTATTGTTTTCTTTTCCATCCATGTTATCTCCGCCCATGTCTCTATCATGTATTGTTTTCTTTTCCATCCATGTTATCTCCGCCCATGTCTCTATCATGTATTGTTTTCTTTTCCATCCATATTATCTCCGCCCATGTCTCTATCATGTATTGTTTTCTTTTCCATCCATGTTATCTCCGCCCATGTCTCTATCATGTATTGTTTTCTTTTCCATCCATGTTATCTCCGCCCATGTCTCTATCATGTATTGTTTTCTTTTCCATCCATGTTATCTCCGCCCATGTCTCTATCATGTATTGTTTTCTTTTCCATCCATGTTATCTCCGCCCATGTCTCTATCATGTATTGTTTTCTTTTCCATCCATGTTATCTCCGCCCATGTCTCTATCATGTATTGTTTTCTTTTCCATCCATGTTATCTCCGCCCATGTCTCTATCATGTAGTATTTCGTTGTCTACCTAACGTTCATACCGGCAAAGAGAAGAAGAGGAAGACCACGGAGAAGTTGGATTCAGGATGTAACTGATGGTTTGAACATGATGGCTGCAGAGGCAGGACATCTGCCTATGAGAGAGAGAAATTCTGGAGGACTGTTGGGGTGGCAAAGTTCTGCTCAGGACAAGCTATTTGATGATGATAATCTAACGTTCTATTGTTCAGATTGTCTTGCCAATCTAATAGATTCAGCAGGTTTATAGAAATTATGTTAAAGTAGACCGCCCTCATTACACAATAAATGTTCGCTACCTTCCATCTCTAGCTGTTTCATCTCTAGGTGTTTCATCTCTAGCTGTTTCATCTCTAGGTGTTTCATCTCTAGCTGTTTCATCTCTAGGTGTTTCATCTCTAGGTGTTTCATCTCTAGGTGTTTCATCTCTAGGTGTTTCATCTCTAGGTGTTTCATCTCTAGGTGTTTCATCTCTAGCTGTTTCATCTCTAGGTGTTTCATCTCTAGGTGTTTCATCTCTAGGTGTTTCATCTCTAGGTGTTTCATCTCTAGGTGTTTCATCTCTAGCTGTTTCATCTCTAGGTGTTTCATCTCTAGCTCTTTCATCTCTAGGTGTTTCATCTCTAGGTGTTTCATCTCTAGGTGTTTCATCTCTAGCTGTTTCATCGCTAGCTGTTTCATCTCTAGGTGTTTCATCTCTAGCTGTTTCATCTCTAGCTGTTTCATCTCTAGGTGTTTCATCTCTAGCTGTTTCATTTCTAGCTGTTTCATCTCTAGGTGTTTCATCTCTAGCTGTTTCATCTCTAGGTGTTTCATCTCTAGCTGTTTCATCGCTATACCGAAAGTACCATTGCTATTCTTCACATAAACTAACACTAGCCACGATTTCAAATTTTAATCGAGCTCAGAAAGTCGATATTTTTCATATTGATCTAACCATTCGGATTTTCTCCATCTCCTTCTCTCTCTCTCTCTCTCTCTCTCTCTCTCTCTCTCTCTTTCTCTCTTTTCTCTCTCTCCCTCCTCTATTTACATATATATATGTATATATACAGTGGCGGCTAGTGATTATTTTTGTTGGTGGGGCCAGATAGAAATTTTCGGAAATATCGAAGTTTCGGTGAGGTTATATTTTAATGTATAAAATAATAAATACACGTTACACCTATTTTTGGTGGGGCCCCACTGGCCCTTAATGACGAGCCGTCACTGTATATATATATATATATATATATATATATATATATATATATATATATATATATATATATATATATATATATATATATATATATATATATATATATATATATATATATATATATATATACTCCTTTCCTATCTCATTTGATACATAAGACTTTCACAAGAGATTTCCATTGCTGCCGTACTACTGAATTTCTACTAATTGTTTCCCATGTCAGGTCACCATCTTTCAGCTCTCTTTCTACTGTTCTTCTCCATGTTTCACTTGAACGTCCATGCCTTCTTTTCCTATCTCATGTCCATCGAAATTCTTATCTAGCCAATGTCACTAATGATATTTGACATACGTATCCCATCTTCATATTTTTGTTTGTTTAATGGTAGTCACTAATTTCTTCTTTTTTTTTCTTCTTCGAGCGCTCCATATCGAGCACTTGTTAACCATTCTCTGTGATTTGTATGTGATCTGAGCCTAAAAGAGATTTTATCTTGTGCCAGTTATGCGCCTACAAATAGGCCATCCCGTCCGTTTCTGCGATGCGTTTTATTTACTAAGGTAGCTTCCCAAGCCCCCTACCTTAGTCGCCTCTTAGGTCGCAGTGGTACTATTCTTTGCTCCCCATGCGAGCCCCAGCACCACATGGGCGTGGTAGTCACAAATATATTTTAACTTTTTTGTTTTCCTGATATAAATTCAGATGTAGTAATGGCGCCTAAAAAAAGGAGATCTGACTGATTTTTGCGGTAAGACTATCTTTATTTATCACCAGTGTCCCTCGCCATTCAGGCGAGCTTTACTCAGACTTCAAGAGGTACTTGTAATTTAGTTCCACAAAACAATTATCAGGCCATCCGGTAGTTAAACCATTTACAGTGTGCACTCCGATAATTTAATTTTTTAGGGGTTGGGGTGCATGCTGACCTCGAACCCTAGAATTTGCATTGCGCGTGTGTTCACTAGCATATAGTGTTATTAACTTCCCTATTGGCGACCCATTGTCTCCGATGATGCACAGTTTGTTCGTTGTAAAACTTTTCGTTTTTACCGAATTTGGCCAGATAATTTGCAAGATTCTTCTCCAACTTTTATTTATAAGTCGAAAATGTAACAAAATAAGGAAAACATTAACCCCTACATTAGCAAAACTTATGGTTCTGCAAATAAAATCAGAGAACGAGAGAGAGAGAGAGAGAGAGAGACAGTGGCGGCTCGTGATCGTTTTTTTTTTTTTTGGTGGGCACAAATTTTCGGGAAAATCATGACTTTGAGTTATGTTATATTTTAATTTATTAAATAATAAATCCACGTTACATATTATTTTTGGTGGGGCCCAGCCACTCTGGCCCTTAATGACGAGCCGCCACTGGAGAGAGGCCATGACATATCAAGTGTTAAATTTTAGTAAGAAAGTATGACATAACGAAACAAGTTAAGGAAAGTAAATCGACTGAGAGTGTATATGTTTCATATGGTAACATAAAGATATCAAAACATGGATCATTGTCCAAAATCTATAGTAGAAAAAGGAATTGCTTGAGAAAAAAAGTTCAATACAAGAATATTTTGATAAGACACAAACAAAGAAAATGGAAGATACGGACAAGTTACAAGATGTGAGCATTGATGAGCTTGAATTCAAAAACAATATTATGTCTCTGAATCTGGTGTATATATCATATTAACCCCTTCATACTATTGAGTCGATATACGAGCTAGTGACATTTATTTAGATAACACAAAGCAAGTATACAGGGTAAGTCAATACACAATGGAGAATAAATGTGTCCGGAGATAACAGCAAAGTTACGGAGAGAACGGGTTGAACTCTAAAGTGGTTTAGAGAGAGCAATAATGGAGGAATAGTTTCTGAAAGCCAGACAGTAAACAATCAAGAAGACAACAACAGTATATTAATGATGTCTGAATGATGGAGGGTGTATGAGAACAGGCTTGCAATCGAGAGTCTTTCAGTCAGATCGTGATGTTTGTTGTTTGTTTTCGCTCGTTTTTATCAACCAAGTTAACCCCCTCCTTATGGTCTGAGTGGTTTGCTCCGAGAATGTGAGTATGGTGCAAACCCGTTAAGCTTATACGTCATGAAGGACAGGCAATACGAATTTTGGTCAAAGTGTATGCAGATTATCCAACAGGACATGCATGTCTACAAACGGCCAACTGTCAGAATTTATAAACGGGAAAACCCAACTTTAAAGTATGACATCTGACGTTATACTGTAACATAGTATCAGATATGATTGGTCATAAGGAGGTCGTCAGAACTTACTCATGCCACATTGTGATGAGAGTGACGTTCTGTGGAGGGTATGATATGCTAAAAATGAATATATATATATATATATATATATATATATATATATATATATATATATGTGTGTGTGTGGAGAGAGAGAGAGAGAGAGAAATTATCTGCGTGCATGACTAGCTATATTTTCATAATCATACCTGTCTAATATTTACCTAATTATCTATCTGTTCTTCTAACTATTTTCGTCTTAATGTGAAATGCGTTGCCTGCGAAAAGTTACCAACAACACAAGAAAAGACAGAATCACCAACATCAGCATAAGAAAGTTGGCACAAAACCGTGCTTGAATTACATAGATAAACAAAGAATGAAGTGGTTTGGCCACTTAATAAGAATGCATCCAAACTCCACAGTATACAGAGTCTTCTACAACAGAACATCGGGAAAGAAGGCAAGAGGAAGACCACTGAAAAGATGGTTAGATGACGTAGCAGAATCCTGTGAAAGAGCAAAGATAACAATCACACAAGCCACCAGAACAGTGCAAACCACGACACTGGGCAACAACCCGGTAGCAGTGTGACGACAAAAGAAGAAGAAGAATATATATATATATATATATGACATCAGTTCTTCAATACGTTTAACAAAATTGTTCTTGGATTTACCTCTCTCTCTGTATATCTGCTTCTTCTTTTACTTCGAACGTTCAATATCGACCACTTGTTAACCACTCTGTGTGATTTGTATGTGATCTGAGCCTAAGAGCGATTGTACGCTGTGCTAGTTATGCGTCTACAAGTAGGCCATCGCATCCGATTTCTGCGATGCTTTTTAATTTACTAGGGTAGCTTCAGGAATACATCAGTCGCTTTTTACCACATGACTTGTATGTTGCAGTGGTACTATTCCTTGCTTCAGTTTCGGACCCTGTCACCACACAGGCGCGCATGTCTTTCTAACGCTGTTTATATTTCTTCTTGTTTATCTTTCAACTGTTAATGAAATGTCTCTATATTAATTTTATCATGTTTTCATATATATAGATTGCGAACATCGAACACTTTTGAATTCTCAGAAAAGATTGAATTATTTTTTTTGTTTAAGTATGTTAGCCTCCGTGGCGTCTGTGGCCTAGAGGTTAGTGACTCGGTCTATTAGTGACTCGGTCTATTAACCCCGACGTTCTGAGTTCGAATCACGATGCGGACAGTTTGCTTGCAAATTGTTTCCGTTGATTTTAACAAAGGACGATGGCGCCACCGTTCAGAAAGCAATGGCAAACTACTGAACGTATAAGTGGTGCTAGAAAAATCAACTACTCGTTTACTGTAGTTGATGGCTACGTCCTTTAGGATATGCCACGATTTTCATTCATGTTAGCCTCCACGCTCTGATGTAACCAAAATATGGCTCATGTTGGGGTTGAAAAGTCCTGCCTCTGCGCAAAGAGGCTGTAACCCCCTACATAACAAAAAATAACAAATAAATAATTAAAGTAACAATCGATTAATGAAATCAAACAAACAAACCGTAGTTTGTGAATGGAAAGTTTGGTTTGCGTGGACGGGAGAACGTATTCTTCTTCTTCTCTTCATTGCATCTCAGTGAAGTTTGGAGGAGACGTGATATCTGAGGATCTTCTGTGTACGCCTTATTACGGGAGAACTAGCGGAAGGGAAATGGAAAAAATTCAAGATGTCGGAGCAATAATTTGTTTTCTGTTGAAATAAAAATGTAAGAGATGTGATTTATTGAGAGATATACACACAAGAATAATCACACACGGGGATATGCATACACACAGGATCACATGTAACGAGAGAGAGAGAGGGTGTGTTAAAAGTAGAGCGGTGTTGAAGGATGTAAAAAGAAAGAAAAACTTGGAATATTCCGGTCTAGAAATCTCAAACACACTATGATGAGTGATGACAAATGGACAGCTTTCTTGGCTGTGTACAATTTTCTTGAAGAATTTCTTCAAGTTAACCATCTCACGGTTCGTTAGTGGATGCAAACATACAGATGGAAGAGAGGAGGCTGAAACAGCACGCTGTGTAATAGGTACAATAGCCAAGTTAAGGAGCAACACATTGGTTAAAAAAAAATTTTTTTTTAAAAAGCTAGAAATACGTACAAAGAATGCAATGTTGGAAGAAATGTGGCGTGGAAAATAGAAAACAAATGTAGTTAACAGCAAGAAAATGGGAAGAATACAGAAAGTGTTGTAAATAGAGGAGATTACCCTGAGACGACAATTAAAAATAATATATTAGAAATAGAATAGAATAGAAATAGAATAGAAATAGAATACAATATAAATTAAAATAGAAATAAATAGAATATAATAAAATAGAAACAAATAAGAATAGAAATAGGAATAGAAATAGAATATAAATAGAATACAAAAGGAATATAAATAGAATAGAATAGAATAGAAATCGAAATAGAATAGAATAGAATAGAATAGAAATCGAAATAGAATAGACATAGAAATAAAAAAAGAAATAGAGTAGAATAGAACAAAATAAAATAGAATAGAAATAGAAATAGAATAGAAATAGAATTATATGTGTTCTACTTCTACTATGTCTGATCTAGTATAACTACTTTATAAATCACGTGATGTGATTCTTGTGTGGTTTGGATGCGAGTATACCTGATCTAGTATAACCACTTTATAAATCACGTGATGTGATTCGTGTGTGGTTTGGATGTGAGTATACTGTGTTTGCAGTATAACGACAGCAAAGCTACAACAAATGCACGTATCTGCTTATCGCGTCCGATCACGACAAACATACTCATTTTGTTTGTGTTCGCTCTCTCGGTTGTTTCATGATTAAAGATTTGGTAGAAATTAGGTTCTGTTTTTTAATATTTCAAATACAATCTCTTGGATTCTTCACAAGGAGTTCGTTCTTATTTTTCATATTTGTTAGCATATAAGCTCTGATATAACTAAAATATTATCGTTGTTAGGTTGAGAAGACCGTGTCTCGGTTTAAAGAGGCTCTAATCACCTACATAACAAACAAAGAGTATCTCAAATGTTGTCCGGATAGAGATATGCAGTCTAGTTGTATTTCTCAAGTGTTGCTCGGACAGAGATATGCAGTCTAGTTGTATTTCTCAAGTGTTGTCCGGACAGAGATATGCAGTCTAGTTGTATTTCTCAAATATTGCTCGGACAGAGATATGCAGTCTAGTTTTATTTCTCAAATGTTGCTCGGACAGAGGTATGCAGTCTAGTTGTATTTCTCAAATGTTGCTCGGACAGAGGTATGCAGTCTAGTTGTATTTCTCAAATGTTGCTCGGACAGAGGTATGCAGTCTAGTTGTATTTCTCAAATGTTGCTCGGACAGAGGTATGCAGTCTAGTTGTATTTCTCAAATGTTGCCCGGACAGAGGTATGCAGTCTAGTTGTATTAATCAAATGTTTCCCTGATAGATGCATAGAGAAAGATTTTATTTCTCAAATGTTTCCCTGATAGATGCATGGAGTAAGCTTTTATTTCTCAAATGTTTCCCTGATAGATGCATAGAGAAAGCTTTTATTTCTCAAATGTTTCCCTGATAGATGCATAGAGAATGCTTTTATTTCTCAAATGTTTCCCTGATAGATGCATGGAGAACGCTTTCATTTCTCAAATGTTTCCCTGATAGATGCATAGAGAATGCTTTTATTTCTCAAATGTTTCCCTGATAGATGCATAGAGAACGCTTTCATTTCTCAAATGTTTCCCTGATAGATGCATAGAGAATGCTTTTATTTCTCAAATGTTTCCCTGATAGATGCATGGAGAACGCTTTCATTTCTCAAATGTTTCCCTGATAGATGCATAGAGAAAGCTTTTATTTCTCAAATGTTTCCCTGATAGATGCATAGAGAATGCTTTTATTTCTCAAATGTTTCCCTGATAGATGCATAGAGAAAGCTTTCATTTCTCAAATGTTTCCCTGATAGATGCATGGAGAACGCTTTCATTTCTCAAATGTTTCCCTGATAGATGCATGGAGTAAGCTTTCATTTCTCAAATGTTGCTCGGACAGAGATATGCAGTCTAGTTTTATTTCTCAAATGTTTCCCTGATAGATGCATAGAGAAAGCTTTTATTTCTCAAATGTTTCCCTGATAGATGCATGGAGTAAGCTTTTATTTCTCAAATGTTGCTCGGACAGAGATATGCAGTCTAGTTTTATTTCTCAAATGTTTCCCTGATAGATGCATGGAGTAAGCTTTCATTTCTCAAATGGTGTGCGTGTAGCGTTACATATTCTACTCTATTATAGTTTAGATTCCTTAACTGTAAATTAAACTACTCAATTTGCAACGGGACTAAGTGTTTTAGTTCACATCAGATAGGACTAAACGCTTGACCTCGCATACCCTACAAAAAATGTCTTTCTTTAGAAGTGGAAATAAACTCATAAGCTTCGCTGCGGAAGGTCAATATCTAACCTTCACGCTTGATAAACTACCGAACTTTTTAAGGACGCCTCATAAGTGTTAAACCTATTAAACCTGAGACGTCAACGGCAAAAAGCAGAGAAGGACAAAAGAAGAAAGAAGAGATAAGTGCTAGTTCGTTTAAACTAGCTGAAAGTATCGACGACAGAGCTTTGAAATGGTCACAACGGCAACAATCAGTGAGAAACGAGCACCGCCTTCCTGTGCAAAATTCCATCTCACAAGAGCTCAACAACACAAAAACTAATTATCATAAACAGCTGTTCCAATTTCATCAATCACTCAGAAGTAGAAAGTAGATTGCAAAATTTCATCAATCACTCAGAAGTAGATAGTAGATTGCAAAGTTTCATCAATCACTCAGAAGTAGATGGTAGATTGCAAAAATTCAATAGTCACTCACAAGTAGAAAGTAGATTGCAAAAATTCATAAATTATTTTCTTTAGAAATTAGATTTCAAAAATTCATCAATTATTCCCTTTAGAAAGTATATTGCAAAAAATTCATAAATTATTCCCTCTATAAAGTAGATTGTAAAAATTCATAAATTATTCCCTCTATAAAGTAGATTGTAAAAATTCATAAATTATTCCCTCTTTAAAGTAGATTGTAAAAATTCATAAATTGTTTCCTGTATAAAGTAGATTGTAAAAAATCATAAATTATTCCCTCTATAAAGTAGATTGTAAAAATTCATAAATTATTCCCTCTATAAAATAGATTGTAAAAATGAGTCAATCAATCTTCAGATAAGTAATAAAGTTAAATGAGAGGTAAGTAATATATTTCATGCAGAGAATGATAATATAGTTTAGAAAGAGATAAGTACAATAGATAATTGAGAGAAAAGTAATGAAATGAAAAGTCAGCAGCATACAATAAAAAATAAATGTTAAACAGTTAAAGGTCACCCAGAACAAGGGTTCTCATTGTAAAAATTCACAGAAAAAAACTAACAAGCATATTGTCATACAATTAGGTCATCTGTTGCAAAATGCATCGTTTTCGATGACAAACAACGTTTAGTATATGCACTGTAATTAGTTATTTAAAAAATAATTAATTTCCTTGAAAATATATTGTAAAAAACCCCCCTTCTTCGGGCAGTGGATTTCACAAATATAGGAAGTACAAAAATAATGCCAAACTTGCATATGATGTACATATCACCGATAATTATAGCGTAAACCCTCAAAAAATATCTTACAATTGGTTTTGTAGATATGGTTTTGCAGTGCAACCCTTCCAAATTAAAAAAATGTTTCAAATTAGAACAGCAATATCTCTGCTTATGTACATTTTAGACAAAAAGTGGAGGTTCATGCTATAATTATGGGTGATATGTACATCATTTGCTAGTTTGGCATTCTTTGCACTTCTTATGTTTGTGAAATTCACTGCCCGATGAAAAGGTTAGGGGGTGGAGGGTTTACAATATATTTTCAAGAAAAATTAATTATTTTTTAAATAACTAACTACAGTGCATACACTAAACGTTTTTTATCATCGAAAACGATGCCCTTTGCAACATGTGACCAAATTGTATGACAATATATTTGTTAGTTTTTTTTCTGTGAATTTTAAAAAATGTGACTCCTTGTTCTGGGTGGGTCTCCCGCCTGAAGAGATTACTAACAAAGAGCAGACAAGTAATAGTGATAACAAACCACCCGTGTGTTGTCAGGGCTCACAAGGGGAGCAAAGAATAGTACCACTGCGCCCTACATGGTATATTGTAAGAGGCGATTGAGGTAGGAGTATATGGAAGCTACCCTAGTCAATAAAAAACGTCGCAGAAATCGGATGTACGGATCTACTCGTGGGCGCATAGCTGGCACAACATTCAATGGCGCTTAGGCTCGGATCACGTACAAATCACAAAGAGTGGTTAATAAGTGGTCGATATGGAGCGCTCGAAGAAGAAGAGGAAGAATGATAACAAACATACAAGTAGAAAATGAATTTATCTACATTCTCTTCTTGTCCCGTTTGACACATATTACTTCCACAAATAACTTCCATTATGCCGCCTTTCTTTTATCAATTCTTTCCAAAGTCAGAACACAATCCTTTCTTTTCTCTCTCGCGATCCCCGCTTAGACTGATGTAACAGATTTCCTTATAAATTCTGCTATTGTTTTTTTAAGGACTCCGTCCCTCCGTACAGCTTCTCATTCAGGTCGGTATTTTCCGGCCAGGTTTACACAATCTTTTAACTCTCTTTGCAGAGTTCTTATACATTTGTACATTTGATGTCCAAGTCTACCGTCCATTGAAGAGCTGTGCTAGCATATGACCCTACTGGAATACAATATGCATGATAAATCCACCACCATCTTAATCTTTTAGTGATGGTCTCCAATGACGCCTAGCGTAACTCTTTTCCTCTGTAATTTGTTTGACCGTCGAACGACTCTATTTTACAATGTTTACTGAACTACCTAGTATACTGGCTTTGTGTTATCTTAAAGAATACATCTAGCCGATATATCGGCGAAGAAGAGCGAAAGTGTTAATAAACAATGAATTGTGAAGCAATATTGTTAGTGGTTAGACTCAAGACAAAGAGGAGATAAGTAACAAAGTGAGCGTACAAACTGATAAACAAGGGGTAGATAATTAATATTGTTACGAACTGGCTAACAGAGAAAGGCAGAACAGAAAAATACTTTATATTTTTTGTGAGAACAATGGAGAATGGAAGGTAGTCTGGTAAAGCTCCACTTCGAGAAAAAAAAAAATAAACAATGTAGTGAAAAAAATCTGCTCGTCGGCACAGACATATGTTCATCAGGACTTCTGGTAATACAACACCAATGCAATACGTTCTTACGCGTAGCACAAGAAATTATAAATATACCGCTGTCACAACAATTTGATTTAAAACACCAGTTTTTTTTCTCCAGCTGCAACTTGGTGGAAGATTGTCGTCTATATAATATATCTACAGACGTGAAACTATTTCAAAATGGGGAAGTTTCGTTTTTGCAAACATGTACGTTTTTTTGTTGGGTGTATTACTTCACTACACGCGGGCAAAAACTGCTTTCAAACAATTCGTTGTGTTCATCTTAATAGTAGCTTATATACTACTACTACTATTACTACTACTACTACTGCTACTACTACTACTACTACTATTACTACTATTACTACTACTACTACTACTATTATTACTACTACTACTACTACTACTATTACTACTACTACTACTACTACTACTATTACTACTACTACTACTACTATTACTACTGCTACTATTACTACTACTACTACTACTACTACTACTACTACTACTACTACTACTACTACTACTACTACTGCTATAAATATAAAGTTCATTTATGCAACGGCAGACACATATATTAACTTAAGGATCAAGTACTACAGTCTGCTACAAGTACTAATTACACGATAAATGATATAATAGTATATATTTTTTTTATGCGAACATGTCACCATGGAAACTAAAAGAGCATTGTTCAACACAATATTTCTCCCAACATTATGCTGTCAGTGCCAAGCCTGCACGCTGACATCAAATGATAGAAGAAAACTAATCACGACATAGTCTACACAGAATGCTGGAAGTATCAAGATGATCCATGTTTAGAGATGAAGACATCAGGAAAAAAAGGTGGGTACAACATCAGTACTGAACTTCATCAAGAAAGAACAAACTAAATGGTTCGGCCACGTAAGCAGATTACTAACAGACAGTGCGCATCAAAGAACAATGTTACTCCGACACAGGGGATACAAAGCAAAAGGTCGTCCACGCAAAATTTGGATCTAAGAGATAACAGAGGCGACGAAAACACTGTTTATGAAGCGCACACAAAAGCTCGTTCTATAAATATCTTCTTATCCTGATACTCTGAGGCAAAACAAGATTAGAGAAAAATAGAAGAAGATAAAATAGTTCGGGACCAACTGTCTGCAATAAGACATGTTGCAATGTTGGTCCAGCACACCCTACGGGGCAGAAACCGATGAAAGACAGTCTGAGATAATGCAGTATGATTAATCTAATCAAATTCACAAACAAAACTAATCTCCATCTCTGTAACTTCATTAATAAAAGCAAAATACGTGCAAATAAGATACAGCATCAACATCCAGTCTCCATGGCGACCATGTAGCAGTGGGGGATGCCCTTGTCGGCTTGAATTGTTCCAACAATGCCTCAAGATTAATCAATTTAGACTATAATTACCTGTAAGTTTCTTTCTTCTGCCTTGCTGTTTTTACCTTTACGTTTCTTTCTTCTACCTTGCTGTTCTTATCTGTAAGTTTCTCTCTTCTACCTTGCTGTTTTTATCTGTAAGTTTCTCTCTTCTACCTTGCTGTTTTTATCTGTAAGTTTCTCTATACTTTAGTCATTTTACCTGTAAGTCTCTCTATACTTTAGTCATTTTACCTGTAAGTCTCTCTATACTTTAGTCATTTTACCTGTAAGTCTCTCTATACCTTAGTCATTTTACCTGTAAGTCTCTCTATACTTTAGTCATTTTACCTGTAAGTCTCTCTATACTTTAGTCCTGTCTCTCTATACTTTAGTCATTTTACCTGTAAGTCTCTCTATACTTTAGTCATTTTACCTGTAAGTCTCTCTATACTTTAGTCCTGTCTCTCTATACTTTAGTCATTTTACCTGTAAGTCTCTCTATACTTTAGTCATTTTACCTGTAAGTCTCTCTATACTTTAGTCCTGTCTCTCTATACCTTAGTCATTTTACCTGTAAGTCTCTCTATACTTTAGTCATTTTACCTGTAAGTCTCTCTATAGTCATTTTACCTAAGTTGCTCTCTGCATTAGTGCTTTACCTGTAAATTTTTCTCTCCTACCTTAGTTTAATTTGTGGCTATTGCTACACACAAAAACACAGAAGAATGAGTATAACAGAACAGTTCTTCGTTCTCATGAACGGATTCAAGTCGCATTTATAAGAAGTATTAAAAACGTCTACTTCGGTCGAAATTTCGACCGCAAAGTCTTATTCTGTAGCAACTATAATCTAATCTAGTTGATCTTGTACCTGTGTCCAGGTAGAGCATAGAGTGTGGGAAGGAGTAATCTTGTGAGTTTCATATATAGAGGTGTTCAAGGACGTTGCTATTACATCAGAACAGCGTTTTTGCGTGTCCGATATGTATATATTAGTTTCCACCTCACTATATTATTACTATCTTTCCCTCAATCTTTCTCTCGCTTTTGTTTTTCTTTTTCTTCTTCTTCTTCGAGCGCTCCGTATCGACCACTTGTTAACCACTCTGTGTGATTTGTATGTGATCTGAGCCTAAGATCGATGGTACGTTGTATACGCCTACAAGTAGGCCAGCACATCCGATTCCTTCGATGCTCTTTTTTTTTAACTAGGGTAGCTTCCCTATGCTCCTACATCAGTCACCTCTTATGATATGCTTTGTAGGTCGCAGTGATACTATTCTTTGCTTCCCTTGTGGATCCCGGCACCACACAGCCGGTTTTTCTTTCAATATACGATAAGTGATGTGGTAAACACCACGCCGGCTGCCGTTACTTACCAGTACCTCTCTGGTAGCCAATTGAAACTGGATCAGCATGAGATCCGTTATTGTTTTAAAATATTTCACTTCTTCTGTGGAAGCGAACAACTCAGCTAAGGAAAGAGTGTCATAACCACTATGCAATCGCCGCTCTCTTATCGGGTTCTGTAATCTAACAAACACTAAATAAATAAATAATAATAAAAACATCCTAAATACTCGTCATACAAACTGTCCGCAGCGTGATTCGAACTCAGAACGTCGGGGTTAATAGACTGAGTCACTATCCCGTAAGCCACAGACGCCACCAAAAAAGAATCATCATCATCAGGTGCCATCTTCACATCGAAGGTTGGCTGCAATGAATCTCCAGCATCCTCTGTCTTTCGCCTTGGTGTTGCACACTGCCAGACTGTAACCTGTCCATTTCTTAAAGTTTCCTCCCACTTATTTCTCGGTCTTCCTCTTGCTCTTCCCCACTCAACTTTCCCCTCTAGTAAATGTTTTATCATGGTGTCATGTCTTTTATGTGCCCAAAATACTTTACTTGTCTGAATTTTATTTCTCTTAATAATTGTTTCTTCGTGCCTAAATTTCCTAAAACTTGTTTATTTGTCTCTTTTTTTCTGTCCATGAAACTCTGCCTATTCTTCTATATATCCACATCTCAAATGCATCAATTCTGTCTTCTAACTGCTTGTTAATAAGAATAAACAGATCATAAACACTCCTCATACAAACTGTAAAGGTTTTGTTATTACAAAAAAAACAATTTGTTTTGATTGTTCTGAGACTGAAGTCTCTTTAAACAACCAAATCACGCCTCGTCCAACAAATTAGAAAGTCATATCAGAACGCTTAGGTCAACACAAATAAAAGACTAAACTACCGTAGAATGTCTGTGTTGTTTGTTATAGCTCACCTCTTTAAGCCGAGGCACGCTTCTTTCAACCTAAGGGCGAACCTTGCTTGGGTAATATTAGAGCGTCAAGGCCAACAAACATGCAAAATATGAATTAACTCATTTCTGAGAATTGAAGACTTCGTATTTTGTTTGTTAGTTGTGTAAGGAAAGAAAGCCTCTTTAAGCCGAGGCACACTCCTTTCAACCTAAGGACGAACGTTGTTTGGGTGATATCAAAGCGTCAATGTCAACAAGCATTTATTTCAATTAAATTATTTTTATTCAGTGTTGGGCTCTTATACTTTAGTGCCGCAGAGGATGGTACCCGGTCACGTTTTAAACGTGTAAAACCCCGAGCGTCGTCAATCTTTCGAACAAGAGCTGCTAGGAATTGTTTTATTTTGTTAGTTACCTATTAGCTCTATGTAGGCTCTCGTCCATTGGTCCTGATCAACTGGACACTACCCATTGATCTTAGCCAAAAGGCCTGAAGCGATCTAACTGCTTTCAGAAAATCCAAGACTTCCGTATTCATGAAAATCTTAGTATAATGTTAGACAAATAATAATAATTCCTCTCGTACCGTTTTACGTTACATAGAGCCTGCAAGTAATTTCTCCATACCACTCTATCCTGGGCAACCCGCTCAATCTCCCCCATGGAACTGAGACCGATATTTCTAGCCCCTCTCAGCAAAGTTTGTTTTAGGGTCTTCTTAGGTCGTCCTCTCTTTCTTGAACCCTTTGCATTCCGCTTCAATGTCTGCTGTGATATCCTTTGATCATTTCTTCTCAAAGTGTGTCCAACATATCTCCATCCTCTCCTTCTTATAACAGTTGTTACTTGTGGTTGACCAAACATTTTTCTAATTTCATCACTTCTCCTAAACTCGTCCCATTTTATGCTCATTTTTTTCGCAGACATCTATTTTCGAACGCATTCAATTTGCTTTCTACATCTTTAGTCATTTCGCAACTCTGGCTGGCATATGTTAGGATTAGACAAATAATCTTATAAATTATGAAGTAATGAGATCTCTTCGCACTAAATATATAACGAGAAATGACCATTTCCCTTCACACACCCCTTACCCCAAATATATTAAAATTGTTCTAACGTCCAACACTAAATATTATAGCTTAAGAAATTGTCGCAAGTATAATAAAGATGGTTGAAGTCTTGCCCCATTAAAGTCTGTGTGTCAACACTGACAGTCCTTCTCTCCCTTTCACAAGACTCGTTGGTAGTTCTCTCCCTTTTCACAAGACTGGACAAATAGTAGGTACTATTAATTTTTGTTTGGTGATGGTGAACTGGTTAGAGGTCATTTCTGGATAATTTTGTCACAAATTAGTAGGTCAGGTCCCCACGGAGAGGATTTATTGTCAAGTAGAAATTTGCTGACTTTTATGGAGTGTCTTCTTCATTTTCTTCTACGCAGTTACTTTATGATTGATCAATGTTCATATGATTTTTTTCTTTCTCCAGATGTTCCTCTCATCATTTGATATTTTCTTTCTCGAGATGTTCCACTCATCATTTGATATTTTCTTTCACACAATGTTCCTCTCATCATTTGATATTTTCTTTCTCGAGATGTTCCTCTCATCATTTGATATTTTCTTTCTCGAGATGTTCCTCTCATCATTTGATATTTTCTTTCACACAATGTTCCTCTCATCATTTGATATTTTCTTTCTCGAGATGTTCCTCTCATCATTTGATATTTTCTTTCTCGAGATGTTCCTCTCATCATTTGATATTTTCTTTCACGAGATGTTCCTCTCATCATTTGATATTTTCTTTCTCGAGATGTTCCTCTCATCATTTGATATTTTCTTTCACACAATGTTTCTCTCATCATTTGATATTTTCTTTCTCGAGATGTTCCTCTCATCATTTGATATTTTCTTTCTCGAGATGTTCCTCTCATCATTTGATATTTTCTTTCTCGAGATGTTCCTCTCATCATTTAATATTTTCTTTCACACAATGTTCCTCTCATCATTTGATATTTTCTTTCACACAATGTTCCTCTCATCATTTGATATTTTCTTTCTCGAGATGTTCCTCTCATCATTTGATATTTTCTTTCACACAATGTTCCTCTCATCATTTGATATTTTCTTTCACATAATGTTCCTCTCATCATTTGATATTTTCTTTCACACAATGTTCCTCTCATCATTTGATATTTTCTTTCACACAATGTTCCTCTCATCATTTGATATTTTCTTTCACAAAATGTTCCTCATATTATTTATTTCCTTCGCCAATATTTCTTTCTCAATATAATTGTTTTTCTCACTCAATATTCGCTTCACTGTTGTCTTTTTCATCTGCTCAATATTCCTCTTGTCACATTATTCTTTCACTCACGTAATGTTCATCATCATCAAGGTGCGTATCCTTTATAGGACGTTGTTCTCTTTGCAGCACATCTGAAATTCACTCTGTCTCTAACCAGTTCACCCACTTCGTCGATGGTCATATTCATGGTTTCTTTAATATCTTGTAGCCATCTTTTTCTTGGTCTGCCTCTGCGTCTGCGTCCTGGGACCCTGCCCTCTAGTATTGTTCTTTCCAGGCCATCGTGACGCTTGATGTGACCAAAGTATGTAATTTTTCTGAATAGTATGTTGTTTATCAGCCAATTCTCTTTAACATTTAGTTCTTTCAGGACATCAGTGTTCTTTCTTTTTTTCTGTCCATGGTATTCGTAAGATCTTTCTTTATCACTTAGTTTCGAAGGACTGGATTTTCGTTCTTGTTATTTGTGTAATAAACTCTCCTATATTACTAGTCTCTCACTCACGTAATATTACTCTCTCTCTTATATTATTATTCTTTTACTCACGTAATATTACTCTCTCTTATATTATTATTCTCTCACTCACGTAATATTACTCTCTCTCTTATATTATTATTCTTTCACTCACGTAATATTACTCTCTCTTATATTATTATTCTCTCACTCACGTAATATTACTCTCTCTTATATTATTATTCTCTCACTCACGTAATATTACTCTCTCTCTTATATTATTATTCTTTCCTCACGTAATGTTACTCTCTCTTATATTATTATTCTCTCACTCACGTAATATTGCTCTCCTTATATTATTATTAATTTTGTTCTAACATTCTGAACATAGTAACGCAATTTATTTCAATCATCAAAATTAAAATAACTAAATTTATGACAAAGGGACAATCAATGAAACATCCGAATTGATTGCAATAACATCGTTGCAATCTCTAATTTTATGGGGCCGGGGTGAATCAACGGATATCTAATATACTAACGAATCTGCATTATCTTCCTCTACTACGGCAAATGAACATATGAAAAATAATTGATAGTCCTGTTGGAATTTAGAACAAAAGGTTGATTTCTGGGGACTGAAATATTTGATTAACAGTAGACGTGAAAATAAGTCATGTAAACTCTAAGTAGAGCTCATACGTTTGAAGAAGAAGCAGTAATGGGAAATAATATATTTTTGTAAATTAGTGTCTAGCGAAATGACAAACTGTGTTACAAGTATGGAACAACAGCAGTAAACATATTTAAGAATGAAGATATTCAAACAAAAAGTAAGTGCTGGTCACAAATAGAATACACGACAGAAACATGTTGAAAACAATATAGGTATACTTTTTTTTACAGTATAGTATATTTATAATTGCTTATTCTAGGAAAAACATTGCAACTGCTGTTACTTCTACTAATACCACTAACAATATACACGTTAATACATCACATTTCACAATTACTTTTCTATCAACTTTCACAATTAATTTACCTATAACTTGTACAATTAATTTCATATCAATAGTAAAAATTAATTTTACGCCAACATTAACAATTAATTTTACATTAACATTAACAATTACTTTTACATCAACATTAAAAATTAATTTTACACCAGCATTCACTATTAATTTCACTTTTACTTTCACAATTAATGTCACATCAACTTTCACAATTAATTTAACACCAAACATTCACAATTAATTTCACACCAACATTCGCAATTAATTTAACACCAACATTCACAATTAATTTCACACTTACATTCACAATTATTTTCACATCAACATTCACAATTAATTTAACACCAACATTCACAACTAATTTCACACCAACATTCGCAATTAATTTAACACCAACATTCACAATTAATTTCACACCAACATTCACAATTAATTTAACACCAACATTCACAATTAATTTAACACCAACATTCACAATTAATTTAACACCAACATTCACAATTAATTTCACACCAACATTCACAATTAATTTCACACCAACAATCACAATTAATTTCACACCAACATTCACAATTAATTTCACACTTACATTCACAATTAATTTCACACTTACATTCACAATTAATTTCACACTTACATTCACAATTAATTTAACACCAACATTCACAATTAATTTCACACCAACATTCACAATTAATTTAACACCAACAATCACAATTAATTTAACACCAACAATCACAATTAACTAAAAAGTAAAAATAAAGAAGAAAAAAATTAAAACATGTGTTATATTTAATGTAATTGACAAAACTAAAACATATTTTTAACTTCAGAGAATAAATAAAATAATATGTCAATTGTAAGCAATAAAAAAGATATTTACTACAATAGAAAATATTAATTTCACACCAACATTCAGAATTAATTTAACACCAACAATCACAATTAATTTAACACCAACAATCACAATTAATTTAACACCAACAATCACAATTAATTTAACACCAACAATCACAATTAATTTAACACCAACAATCACAATTAATTTAACACCAACATTCACAATTAATTTCACACCAACATTCACAATTAATTTAACACCAACATTCACAATTAATTTCACATCAACATTCACAATTAATTTCACACCAACAATCACATTTAATTTCACTTCAAGTTGCACATAAAGTTTCATAAAAACTTGTAGAACTATTTTCCAAGAAAAGTTCCACCTCGACTTTCATGCCAATTACAACCATCCATTGCTATTTCTATTCCTACTGCCTCCGTCACAATTACAACCATCCATTACTATTTCTATTCCTACTGCTTCCGTCACAATTACAACCATCCATTACTATTTATATTCCTACTGCCTCCGTCACAATTACAACCATCCATTACTATTTCTATTCCTACTGCTTCCGTCACAATTACAACCATCCATTACTATTTCTATTCCTACTGCTTCCGTCACAATTACAACCATCCATTACTATTTCTATTCCTACTGCCTCCGTCACAATTACAACCATCCATTACTATTTCTATTCCTACTGCTTCCGTCACAATTACAACCATCCATTACTATTTCTATTCCTACTGCCTCCGTCACAATTACAACCATCCTTTACTATTTCTATTCCTACTGCCTCCGTCACAATTACAACCATCCATTACTATTTCTATTCCTACTGCCTCCGTCACAATTACAACCATCCATTACTATTTCTATTCCTACTGCTTCCGTCACAATTACTTCAATTACCGATAGTAATGTAGTTATTGCCATTATTAACATTTCTTCTACCAAACATACCATCTACTACTTTTAACAGTACTTTAATCCTTTACTTTACAATCTTACACACTACTACTATTACTACTACTACTATTACTACCAGTAGTGGTAATACTACTACTGCTAAGACTATTACTACTACTAGTAGTAGTATTACTACTACTACTGCCATTATGGCGAAGTGGTTAATACGTTTGACGGTCATTCTGAAGAATGTGGGTTCAAGCCTGGACCGAGTCATATGTACGATATTTTCATAAGGTACCTAAGGAGGTTGCTGATTATACTGATTTCGTGCTTTGCGTAACACTCCCGGTAGATGGCGTGCCATTTCTGCTGAAAGGGACGGAGCCGAATATGAAAACCCGGTGCAAAATTTCGCCTTTAGACCCTTTTTAACCTCCCAAATATATAGCATATGAAAATGTCGAAGTACCTCATTTATATTTGACGACTATTGTTGAGTAATTTAATTTGTTTAATAGATTATATTTTCTATTGTAGTAAATATCTTTTTTATTGCTTACAATTGACATATTATTTTATTTATTCTCTGAAGTTAAAAATGTGTTTTAGTTTTGTCAATTACATTAAATATAACACATGTTTTAATTTTTTTCTTCTTTATTTTTACTTTTTAGTAAAGGCGATATCGGGTGGGTTTTTAAAATTAATTTAGAAATTATAGGTTTGTTCTAATGAAGATATTGTATTGCTAATGCAGTACTTTATATTTTATTGTGTTCCAATACAGAAAATATCTTAACTGTTATAATGTAGACTCCTTTATTTCAATATATAAATTATAGTTGTTTTTCTAATGTTGAAATTATATCAATTTTCATCTAATGTAGAAAATAGATTCTTCATTTTTTTAAATCTTACTGCTTTGAAAATGATATATTTTGTTCCGATCACAAATTTGAATTTTACAATGATCGAAACATCTGATGTTATTCGTTGTATTAAATATTTTATTCTTAATGCATACTATACCCATTTGTTCTAATGTAGAATATATACATTTTGTTCCAGTGTAGAATGTATACATTTTGTCCTATTGTAGAATTTATACATTTGGTTCTAGGGTAGAATATTTACATTTTGTACAATTGTAGAATGTATACATTTTGTTCTAATGTAGAATTTATACAGTTTTAGTCCAATGTTAAAAATATTGTCCAATGTTAAAACATATATGTTGATGTTTTTTTCCAATGTGTTTTCTTTTCTTACCTGATGTAGATAAAATAAGCATCCTCTACCATTTATATACTTAACGATTGATAATAGATACCTGGGAAGCCTTGACAACTGAAGATATTGGACACCTAACTGAAAGTTTTAGAGCCTCATGGGTAGGGAAAACACGATAGAAACATCGCCCTAATGTTACATAGGAGAAGAGTTACGACTTGGGATTGAATGATTTTTGGAGCCATCATTACTACACTACAGTGAATAACAATAACCATCTGTGCTTCGATATATTTGTTAACAGAAATATCTCAACAGCATTGCACGGACTCTGTAGCACTGGCGAGGGCCCCTAATGTAATTTTAAAAGTGGCGAAAATTTTGGAGAAAGTTTTTTTAAATATTTTTTAATGAATTTTTTCACGACAGCGGTTTTACAGCCTACTTTTATCCATTTTCAACTGACATTAGTTCTTTTACGTTCTCAACTCTAGAACATGGCCTATGTTTTATCGACCGTCTCCAATATGACAGCTAGTTATGTTCTGAAAAGCGCTCGTCTGTAGGACTATGCAATGTATGCCCTAAGAAATAGATGTTTGTGGTTCGAATCCTGCATTGTGGCATTTGTTTTTCTGGAAGTCTCTAATATTTGTTTACTATCTATTTATTGATCGTATTCATTGGCTCCGATGCTTCCTCTGAGGTTCTTAAAACACCGTAATCTTTTTTCGATAGGACTAGGAACTCGATCTCCCCTACAATGAGTTCAATGATATCTTGCAGTATTTACCCTGGGGTTAATTAACAAGAACAGTTATCAACAATTTACTGTCGTCACGGGCAGGGCCGTGCGGTATATTTTCTCAGTATGATGCAAGTCTTCGAAATGCCACCCTCAAATCGATTTTTCTTAAAATTACCTTCAATTGTAATTGTGATTTGGTTGCTTGTGCCGCCCCTCTTACGGTGCCGCTTGCTGCGGCCGCCTCTCTGCATCATAGCACTGCACGGTCCTGATTACGGTAATAAATCGGTTGTATAGAATTCACTTCTTCAAAATAAATCTCTAATTTTTCTTCTTCAAACGCTTCATATCGATCACTTGTTAAACCACTCTTTGTGAATTGTATGTGATCCGAGTCTAAGAGCGATTTACGTTATGCAAGTTATGCGCCTACAAGTAGGCCAATACATCAGATTTCTGTGGCGCCTTTTATTTACTAGGGTAGCTTCTATAAGCCCCTACCTCATGCGCCTCTTACAACCAGCCTCGTAGGTCGCAGTGATACTATTCTTTGCTCCCCTTGCGATCCCTGAAAACTCACGGGCGTCAGAACAAACGAGACGACTGTTGAAGAAAATATAACACTAAAGCTCGTGAGCCGATGTGAGTCACCATTTCATGCTCACCTACAACTCAAAAATGTCTCTTTAAATTTGCTTTATGCTGGTACGACGTCTCTTTCAACCAAACAATCCCTTTCAGTAACATTACAGTTGTATTAGATTTTGTTGTATTTTGGTTGCATCTCTGCAGTTGCTGCTGATGTCAATCTTCCTTTTCTGAGTAATACAACAAACAGTAAACTGGACAGAGTCTCATAATGGATGTCAACTATGGGGATTTGAACTAAATGTTAAGAAAACAGAGAGAATAATCTCCTATGCAGGTCCTGTTATCAGACACAATATAATTCACTAAAAGCGCCAGATGACGTGAAATGCATTGTAGTTCCCACGTGACGTAGAACAAACGAAGATGTCACGGGGACACGTCCTAGTTAGCTAACTTCATTCCCAACCATCAAACTTGTCATTCTGTTTTTGATCTCTTTGGAGATCGACATATGGGATTGTTGTTGCAAGCTTAATCGAAATTGACGAAGTGGAAGTCCGTGTTTGTCTCTTGATATTTCTTGTTACTACTGCTGCTGTTATTGTTACAGTTTTTTCCTTCTAGTTATTACTGCTGCTGTTATTGTTACAGTTTTTTCCCTTCTAGTCATTGCTGCTGCTGTTATTGTTACAGTTTTTTTTCTTCTAGTTATTACTGCTGCTGTTATTGTTACAGTTTTTTCCTTCTAGTTATTGCTGTTGCTGTTATTATTACAATTTTTCCCTTCTAGTTATTGCTGCTGCTATTATTGTTACAGTTTTTTCCTTCTAGTTATTGCTGCTACTGGTATTGTTACAGTTATTACTTTCTGATTATTGCTGCTGATATTGTTACAGTTTTTCCCTTCTTGTTATTGCTGCTGTTATTTTTACATTGTTTCCCTTCTTATTATTAATGCTGTTATTGTTACAATTTCCCATTTCTTGTTATTGTTGCTTACATTGTTACAATTTCCCATTTCTGGTTATTGTTGCTTATATTGTTACAATATGTCACTCGTCGTTATTTCTCCTGATGTTACGATTATTATTTGGTTGGCGTTAACACTGTTATGAAGATGATGTAACACAGTGTTGAGGGATTGATTCGGTCACCATACTATGGATGTTGAACTTTGGTAACATCTACTCCCTCTGTAATACCGCTTTCAAGCTGTATAGACTGGAGTACGTGTGGCTTTAGAATGTAATGGTCGCATGGCTAGTGTCCGCGAAACTGTTCAGGTTATAATTTTTCTTTAAGCACCCGACAGAAAAAAATGTCATCGGTCTTACTGTGGATTGAACATGGGTCTCCCGGGATGAGAGCCGTGCTTCAGTCCAGTCGGCCAGACGTTCCACTTTAGTTTTGTTGAGAACTGTAAGCTTTAGTTCACTCGGCAAGACGTTCCACTTTAGTTTTGTTGAGAACTTTAAGCTTCAGTTCAGTCGGCCAGACGTTTCACTTTAGTTTTGTTGAGAACTTTAAGCTTTAGTTCACTCGGTCAGACGTTCCACTTTAGTTTTGTTGAGAACTTTAAGCTTTAGTTCACTCTATCAGTCGTTCCCACTTTAGTTTTGTTGAGAACTTTAAGCTTTAGTTCATTCTACCAGACGTTCCACTTTAGTTTTGTTGAGAACTTTAAGCTTTAGTTCACTCGGTCAGACGTTCCACTTTAGTTTTGTTGAGAACTTTAAGCTTTAGTTCATTCGGCCAGACGTTCCACTTTAGTTTTGTTGAGAACTTTAAGCTTTAGTTCACTCGGCCAGACGTTCCCACTTTAGTTTTGTTGAGAACTTTAAGCTTTAGTTCACTCTGTCAGACGTTCCCACTTTAGTTTTGTTGAGAACTTTAAGCTTTAGTTCACTCTGTCAGACGTTCCCACTTTAGTTTTGTTGAGAACTTTAAGCTTTAGTTCATTCGGACAGACGTTCCACTTTAGTTTTGTTTTGAACTTTAAGCTTTAGTTCACTCGGCAAGACGTTCCACTTTAGTTTTGTTGAGAACTTTAAGCTTTAGTTCACTCGGCAAGACGTTCCACTTTAGTTGTGTTGAGAACTTTAAGCTTTAGTTCACTCGGCCAGACGTTCCACTTTAGTTTTATTGAGAACTTTAAGCTTTAGTTCACTCGGCCAGATGTTCCACTTTAGTTTTATTGAGAACTTTAAGCTTTAGTTCATTCGGCCAGACGTTCCACTTTAGTTTTGTTGAGAACTTTAAGCTTTAATTACGTTCAACTCACAACCAAAATATGTCACAATAAAAAGTTGTTTGCAGTTGGTTACAATAGCGTGAAATAAGAAGGAGAGTCGTCGCATGAGTGATTGTGTATGTGCTCTGACATCGGTACTTTCGGCAGGACAATAGAAACTAATTAGCGATGTGAGCGTCATGTAAATGTGATTCTAACATTACAACTGTTTCTAAAATCAAAATGTTGGTGGGTTTTGTCAATAAAAATGTGGTATATATTGCATTATTGTCATTGCTGGTCCACATTCGACATCTGAACAACGAGACTTCGTACCTATGGGGCTCCACATTCGACATCTGCACAACGAGACTTCGTACCTATGGGGCTGCCCTCAGTGCACAACGAGACTTCGTACCTATGGGGCTGCCCTCAGTGCTTTCTTGTCAATTTTGCTAACTTCTAATCACTCACCATAAGTATCATTTCAGGGCTATTTGTTTTAGATAGAGAAAATTATTGCAAAGATTTGTCACCGACGTATTATTCATAAATTAATTATCTTCGATTAAAATGGCAATGCTCTTTTAATCATATGTCCTTAATATTCATATTAGTTTATGGTTCATATTTCTCCATACCGCTCTATCCTGGGCAACTCGCTCAATCTCTACAATTAAATTGAGTCCGGTATTTTTCGCACTCTCTCAGTAAAGTTAGTTTCAGGGTTTTCATAAGGCGTACATTCTTTCTTGAACCCTTCGCCTCCCACTTCAACGTCCCCCACTTCAACGTCTCCCACTTCAACGTCCCCCACTTCAACGTCTCCCACTTCAACGTCCCCTTTGTGATTCTTTGATCATTTCTTATCAGAGTATGTCCAACATATCTCCATATTCTCCTTCTTGTAACAGTTGTCAGAAGTTACCCTGATTTCATCACTTCTCCTGAATTCATTCCATTTTTATGTTCATTATTTTTCGCAAACATCTATTTTCAAATGCATGAACGTAATTTCTATATCTTTAGTCATTTTCTAACACTGGCTGACTTTATGTTAGATTGATCGAATGATTGAATGGATGATTGATCGAATATTTGAATTGAAAATTTGTAACTTAATTTTTCAAACTACATAACTTGGAGTTCTAAATAGTTCATGTTCCAATGTTAACACTTAAGAGTATTCATCGACAACTGGTCAAGACACTAAGACAACACTAAATAACAGTAAGCATTTAACAGCATTTTATAAATGCAATCTTTATACCAACACTGTGTTACCAGAGCCAAATATGGGCACTGACAAAAGAACAAGAAAGGAAAATTACCACATGCGAAATGAGATGCTTGAGGAAAGCAGTAAATAAAACAAGAAGAGACCATATAAGAAATGAGGAATTTAGAAGAACAGTTGGAACAACACCTGCTATTAGATTTATTGAAAAACAGAGACTCAAATGGTTTGGCCACTTGGTCAGAATGAACCGAATACACCAGTTGCAAGAACGTACAACCTGAAAATGGAATCATCAAGAGGAAAGGGCAGAACAAGAAAAAGATGGGTTGATGGAGTTACAGACATCTTAAAACTCCACATTACCACACCATATCAAGCGACCGAGCGTGCATTATCTCGGGAAAACCCATCATCAGTTAAACCTGCTACGCCTAGCGGCAAAAAAAAGCAGAGAAGGACAAAGAAAGAAGATTTAATACATGATAGCTGCCACAGCGTAGTGGTTAGTGTGCTCGCTTCTAAGGCATGGGTTCATTTCCTCAGTGGAAGTGAAATTATCTTCCGACTGCAACGGCTCTCAGGTTGACCTAGCTTCAACTGGTTACCAGAAAAGTACTGGGACGTAAAGGCGGCCGACGCGTCGATGGTCAATAAATGCAGATGTGGGACGTTCCGATGGTCAATAAATGTCGACTTGGGTCAATAAATGCTGATGGTCATCATGTGCCGATGGTCAATAAAACAAAACGGGTCTAATACCGTATATCTCAATATACCTCATGATATGAACAATGGTTCCTTGGCGGTTTTTTAAAACTTGTATTTAATACATGTCGCTCACTTTTTTTTAAATAGCTTATCATTATAACAATTAAAGGACACAACGAAATATATTTTTAGCTTTTTTTTTTTTTGTATTTTTAAAAAAATTGTTCAGCAGTAGCCCCAAAATACTATAATATTTCCATGCATTTTATTTTTGTTTATATGTTCACAGTTCTTCTTCACCATTCAACTCCCAACGGAGCACAGGTCTTCAACAAACTTCTTCCAGCTCTTCCTGTCTCTTGCCATCCCTTGCAATTCTTTCCATGTTTTACTTATCCTTTTAATATCAGCCTCCAGTTCTTTTCTCCAGGTCTGTCTAGGCCTTCCCTTACTTCTCTTTCCCTGCGGGTTCCAAAACAGTACCTGTTTTGTAATACTTCCGGTCAGTCTTCTCAATGTAAGTCATATCCATCGCCAGTGTCTCTTCCTTAGCTTTTTCTCCGCTGGTATCTGTTTAGTTCTTTCGCTGAGTATGTTCACAGTTACTTGGAAATAATTATCTTTTTGGTGTGGTTTTTATCATTAGAAACATCAACTTTTAGTACTAGTATACACATCAACTTTCAATATTAGAGACATCAACTTTTGGTACTAATAAATCTAATAAATTAATTTTCAATGTTAGAGGATGTAGATAAATTAATTTTCAATATTATAGGAATTAGATCAATTAATTTTCACTATTATAGAAATTAGATAAATTAATGTTCAATATTAGAGAAATTAGATAAATCAGTTTTCAATATTAGAGATATCTAATAAATTAATTTTCAATGTTAGAGGATGTAGATAAATTAATTTTCAATATTATAGGAATTAGATCAATTAATTTTTAATATTATAGGAATTAGATAAATTAATTTTCAATATTATAGGAATTAGATAAATTAATTTTCAAAATTATAGGAATTAGATAAATTAATTTTCAATATTATAGGAATTAGATAAATTAATTTTAAATATTAGAGATATCTGATAAATTAATTTACAATATTATAGATATCTGATAAATTAATTTTCAATATTATAGATATCTGATAAATTAATTTTCAATATTTATAGATATCTGATAAATTAATTTTCAATATTATAGATATCTGATAAATTAATTTTCAATATTAGAGGAATTAGATAAATTAATTTTCAATATTATAGGAATTAGATAAATTAATTTTTAATATTATAGATATCTGATAAATTAATTTTCAATATTAGAGGAATTAGATAAATTAATTTTCAATGTTATAGGAATTAGATAAATTAATTTTCAATATTATAGGAATTAAATAAATTAATTTTCAATATTAGAGAAATCAGAGAAATTTATTTTCAATATTAGAGGATTTAGATAAATTAATGTTCAATATTACTCTTTATGTTAGTTACTCCCACTATTGTCTTTATGTTAGTTACTCCCACTATTGTCTTTATGTTAGTTACTCCCACTATTGTCTTTATGTTAGTTACTCCCACTATTTTGTGCAGGCATTTTATCTGTGTTGTGGTGGCGTTCTTTTTCTTCATTTTCTGTAAGTGTCTAATATTGACACCGACAGCACAAGTTTGAGATAAATGAAGTTCGTATTATATAAGGTGAGAACAAGAAGTTTTTTGCAAGAACCCCAGAGGAAGCAACAGAAGTAACGAATATGATCAACAAATAAACAGTGTACAGGTATTAAGAGCTTCCGAAAAAACAAATAGACAAACACTAGGCTCGTTTTGTATGTAAAGATGCATGTTGCAATTGAGTATCAGTGTCATTTGGTCCCTTCAGACCGCCTGGAAATCTGCCCAATACAGCATCAGAACCAAGACTTGTATCTATAGCAACTGTGTGCTGTCAACATTGCTGTACGGATCGGAATGCTGGAGAATGACAGAACAGGATATGTCCAGACTCTCCACCTTTCGTACAACTTGTCTGTGAAAAATCTTACGCGTGTACTGGCCGACTACTATCTCGAACCAAGAATTGCTTGCACGATGCCAACAAAAGAATATGGCACTATCATCCGAAGACGACGCTGGAGATGGATTGGACATGTGATGCGCATGGAGACTGGCTCCGACACGAAAACTGCACTGAGATGGACTCCAGAGGGTAGGCGAAAGCGTGGAAGACCCAAGACGACCTGGAGGAGAACGATAGAGCAAGAACTGAAGGAAATGAATCATAGCTGGAACACAATACAGAGGAAGGCCATGAACAGGGAAGAATGGTGTGCGTATGTTGCTGCCCTAAACGCCAAGGGCGTAACAGGCTAAAGAGAAAAGAGTCATTTGGTCCAGGGCTGGGCAGTATATTTTCTCAGTATTATTCAAGTCCCCTTAAATGTTTCAAATTGTATTTTCATTTCACTGCTTATGCAGCCCCCTTACCGTACCGCCTGATGCGGCCGCCTCTCTGTATTACAGCACGGTACGGCGCTGATTTGGCCGATGATTTGACTTGGTTTTTGTTGCATAATTCCTGTATTTCGGTGTTAATTCTTCCATCTGCTGGTAACGAACTTCTCAAATACCTTTAGTTTTTCACTTCTCCCAGTTGTTGTTTTGCTATGAATATATTTGTTTTCTTTCCTTCTTTTGATATTGTCATAACCTCAGTTTTGTTACCGTTAATTTTCACGTCGTTATTTTTTTTGTGATTTTCAGTTTGTTGATTCGCCTCTGTAAGTGTTATATATATAAGACTGGTCCCACTTAAAGCCCAGTTTCCCACTCCTCTGGTTGAGATCCCAACCAAATTATGGAGCTGACCCACTGAGTGACCTCTGTGATATCACATCAAGATCATCTTCCTTGCTTTTCTCACCAAAAAGCAAAGTGCTTTGTCGCATATAGCTAGCAAGGGAAATAATTACATTGGAGACCCCCATACTTATTACTAAGAGAAAACTAGATTAGACAGAGTTGTTCACACTTGACTTGAGAATAGAAGTCATCACCCAGAGTTCAATACCCTTGTTTCTATATCGTATAAGGAGAAAACACTACCTTCGTCGAGACATCTTTCACAAAATAAACAATTTCGGATAACTGACGTTGGTATAATCAAACCTACACTGTATTTCCAGTGTTTGTCTGATTTTTAAAAAGCAGAAATAATATAATCTGTAAGAAACGAAGGAGCTACGGAAAAACTGAGGTTTATAGTGGTATATAAGATGTTAGGTAAAATACAACATTCGTTTAAAGTGAGAAAGAAGAAGAAATAAATGAAATACCGACAACACCTTGCGCTAGTGACCACGCGCCGTTGAGTGCTGCGAAAAAATGACAAGAAAAGTAGTTTGTTTTCTTGAAATCTGATTAACGTTCAGGTCGGTGAGTAAAATGGGGCGCCATGAATATATGACACGGGCGCCACTGCGTCCGCAGGCGCCGTGTTGAACAGAGCTGTCCTACATCATCGGGGACAGCGTAGCTGTTAACAATCTAAAAGTACAATAGTAGAAAAAAAATGTGTTACAGAAACTGCAATGAAAAACGGATACAGTGCTGAAACCAAATTCAACTCGATGTTTAATTCAATCAATCAAGTGCCAAGCCTGCCAGCGTAGGCGATCATGTCTCTCTACAACTCTCTCTGTTTGGTGCATGTAATCAGTTCTGACGTCGATGTTTAATTAGTAAATACCGAATTGGACAAAATTAACCCATTCACGCTTCTGAGCTGATATACTGAATCGTAGTATTTGTTAAGATGATACAGCGCCACTATAATGGCTAATTCATTATACATTACAATACAAATGTGTCTGGAGGTTAAACAAAAAATACGGAATTAAATGGGTTAAGATAAATGTTATTGGCAAGATGCAGCCCTTTACTCCATTGGGAACGTAGAGGTCTGAGATAGAGAAAGTTCTAGTATGGTGTATGAGATACTCTAGGTCAAGGTCAGGAAACACGTTTTACATGACCTTGTTGTTCTTCTCTACAGGACGAATTGGTAACAGATTCGTCTTGCTAATTAAGTAAGGATATAACTGATTTCCATTGTAATTAAGCCTGCTGGCTACTTATCTCTGTATTCAAGTTGTAGCATGTCCCTTGTGGAACTTCGGTTTAATCACAGCCAGCCTGAAAAGCTCTTTGTCTATAGTAAGTTCTCCCGTCTCCTCCAGCGTCATGTTCACGGTTTCTTTGATGTCATGTTGCCACCTTCGTCTTAGTCATTCCCTGCTTCTTACTCTAGGTTCCCTGCTTCTTACTCTAGGTTCCCTGCTTCTTACTTTGCAACTACATTCCCTTGGATGCAAATTTGTGTGGTCATCATCACCCAGTAATGGACTAGCATCACTCTAGGAACCATGCTTTACATTACCGTACTCTCCAAACCAATGTGACGTTTAACGTTGTCAAAATATTTCACCTTCCGGGACATGATGTTATTTATAAGCCAATGCTCTGCAATATGCAAGTCTTGTAGGATGTCTTTGAAGGATAACTTGAGGGAATCATGTTCTGCTTCTTCTTCTTTCTATTCGTTCTTATCAAACTAGCTAAATACTCCTTGTGATTTATGTGGTTTGCGCCGAGAACATGAATACGTTGCACTTCAGTTCGTAGGCGCCTACTTCACGTAGAACCGACGCATCCTAATAATTTCGGTATGAGGTGATCCTTAGGTTTACCCGACCTGACAGTCTCTTCCATGTTTCGTTCTTTCTTGCAATAAACATCAATCGTTCTTTATTGATCACGGTTTCAGTCACTCAATGTAAATTGTATATTATCTGAGCCGAAAGTACGTTCCTGCTTTGCCACTTTTTTAAATCCGGATAGCGCCGTTCTGTTCAAGGGTGCATATTTTTAGATATCCCTAGGATTGTTGCCGGAGTTACGGAGTTTTTTGTGCAATACTCTCGGCAGCTGACGTGCCAATTCTGCGGATAGAGACCGAGTTATAGAAGGTAAAACCCTGTGCAATGAAGAGAATCCCTCGTCTTTAGACACTTTAAGAAAACAACTACAAGACTATACTAAAAACCAACAGAGGAAAAGGGGAAAATATCAACTTCGTGGAATCATCCCCAAACGTCAGGAAGATAGCAACTAAATAACACAAATAATCCAAATTTCAAACAGAAATTAAAAACAGGCACAATTAAAGAAAAATAAACGCAAATTTATAGAGCAATGAATTGTAAAGAACTCGAATAGACAAACGTACTTTCCCGCAGTCTTTCTATTTTTAGTAACGACGGTATGAAGGATGGTATAGCCGTCTGAGATTTCTTATGCAGGCAGGCACGTACAAGACACGTCTCAGAGCTGTCAATCATTTGTCAGGTGACTAATTGAATTCCGTTCACCGCCACACGAAAGACTTGTCCAGTCCATGCCATAGTTAGGCCAGTATAACGTGATATCGGGTTTGGGAACAATTTGAATAATTTCATGTTAGGTTTGTTTGTGATGTCATAGGTAAGATTTCAATGGTCTCGTTCAGCAGGGGGCGACTGGCTGATAATTGAAAAGTAGACAAAGTCAGTCCATCATCATCACCATCATCATCCAGTACATTGTACTGTACAGAGCTTTACCACTATTCATTCATTCATTCATTCATTTAATGATTGACTGATCGATTGAATTGACTTACTCATTTATTTATGATTGATTCCTTGATTGATTGATTGGATAATTGATCAATTGACTGATTAATTTATTACATTATGTATTTATTGATTAGTTGATTCATTCATTTATTGATTTATAGATTGATTCATTCATTCATTCATGCGTTCATTTATTGATCTATCTTTTATTCTTTCAATTTTTATGCATTCATTTATTCACCTATTGATTGATTGATTGAGTGATTCGTTCAATCCTTGAACATGTGACCACAACTGGGACTTGTCTATCCTACGAGTACATACTGTAAGGATCTAACGAGTACTCAACATATTCTTGTTTATGTCTTTTCATGTCTTCTCATTCATCGCAACATCCATTTCCAACTCCCTTCTCCACATGTTGTTTGATCTTCTTCTGCTTCTCTTTTCGTGTGGGTTCCAGAAGAAGACATTTCTTGCTATACTGATTACTGGTCTTCTTAACCTTTTCCATACCATGAATCATTACCAAGATCTGACCATAATCGTTTTATGATACCAGAATTGTTATCACTCAAAAGATTCTGTGTTTAGTTCTTTGTTTGCGGTAGGTATCACATTAATATGTATCATTCAAATGACTATTCGTACATACAGCGGTTTACAGAAACCTACAAATCTCAGGTGATCCAGAGCCAACTATAAACTTATGGGCCTTCGGACTCAGGTAAGAATTATGGGAAATCAGACTACAACTACACCACGTGACCTCGCATTCCAGTATTGGTGTATATAGACGAATTCATTTTAAAATCAACACAAAATGCTAAATCAAAGTTATATTATCCAACAAGTTAAGTTTAACAATAAGGAATATCAATATTATGAATATTCTTCAACAATAAATAACCATAGACTCACAGAATTGAGTAAATTTGTAAAAAAAAAAAAGCTTGCATTGTTCTATCAAACATATATAGATTCCAGCCCCCTGCTCTGATCTAGGTCAGGATTCCCAGTCAATTGGCTGGCCTAGTTGAGCCTAGAGTTGGCTGTGGGTGATCAGACAGGATCAGATCAGATCTAGAGAAAACAGTGGGGAGGTTGCGGTAATACTAGGTAAATGGGCGATTTTGGACAAAGACAGGTATATATATATAAAGTATTACACTAGCCAGAACAAAAGGAAAGAATATGAAGAATATATATTACTTTTTGCCAACATGCGTCCCTTTCATTTCTTCACTAAAATCTCTGTATCAATTCTTTCACGCTATTCTGGATTTTTGTTTTATATTTTCTGAATATCGTTTATACGGATGTCTATCCATTGTTGTTTATATTATCAACTAAACTATTTCATATTCTTCTTCTGCGATCAGTTTCCCATGTCCAAAAGTACGAACAGAAGAATAAGCCATGTCCATGAATCAAATAAGGATCTACAATGTCAACCAATGTCCGGCGTGTAAGAAAATTTGAAACATAGTCATTTACTGTTATGATGTTGAGGTGTCCTATTTCTATTGATAGCTACCCAAGTCTTATTGAGAGTCGCAGTTATGTAGCTGTTAGTGAACTCGCTTCATCTTACTTATGTTAGTGGTCCGAGTTCAAACCCACAGTGGGCGTGGAATTTTGTCCAACTGTAACGGCTCTCAGATAGACACAGCTTCAATTAGGTACCAGGAAAAGCACTAGGAAGTAAAAATGGCCGACATGAGGTTGACCACATCACCCATCGTGTGCCGACAGTCAATGAAAAATACGGGCCTACCACAGTATTACCCTAAATACCACGTGGTATAAAACGGCCTCCTTTACATTTTTTACAAGCCTTTCACTTCTCTGTCTGTCTTCCTTTTTTTAAAAATCTCTTCTATCTGTGGTTCCTTTTAAAATAGTTTTAGAAACTCCTAACATGTGCTCAGGTGTCTATATAATGTCCCAATTTTCAGTTTTTAAATCTTTTCTATCTGTGGCTCCTTTTAAAATAGTTTTAGAAATTCTTAACATGTGGTCACGTGTCCATATAATGTCCCAATTTTCAGCTTTTCCAGATTAAAAGTTTTCTCGTGCCATCCAAATTCTTAACCCTTTAGCTGCTAAGGACGTATATATACGTTTTTCCCATTCACTTCTAAAGACGCATTAACCAGTCTGTTATTATCTCTCTTCGGTGGGCTAAAGACGTGTTAACACGTTATACATTTCTACTGTCACTGCTATAGGCGTACATTCACGTTTGTAATCTAGAAACAAAGAGTAGCTATTTTTAGCTCCGTCTTCGGAAAGTATGTAACAGCGAAAGTGTTAAGTAAATAATTGGTGGACTTGTGAATTTCTGGCCTGGTTCATGTATTTAACTATCCATCACTTAAGGAAATGACCTTATTTCTATTCATTTCATTCTATTCTTGTGATGTGCTGTCAGTGTTAATTGTTGACATCACACAGATATATGTCAATATTGACGTCATCAATAAGTGTGCTAATGTTGCAGCACTCGATCAGTTTACTAGTGCGTGGAGATTGTATTAGTGCAATGACATCTGGTATTTATGCCATTCTTGCTCAAACATCTTCTTTGAATCTATCTCTCTCGCGATCACCGCCCAGACCGATGTACCAGACTTCCCATAAATTCTATTCATGTGGAAATCTGATTCATGCAGCCTTAGCATTGGTGTGTTTTACGTCACATCTTCAGCACCATTTGGAACTCTGGTGCTTATCCTTCGGCGATGTGTCCGGTTTCAGCCAGCGTTTACTCGGTACACTCTTCGTTATGTAGCCATCTAGTGTTTTTTAAGGTGTGGGGTAGCTAGCCCCACGCCCAACCTCATTAGTTGCCTCTTACGATATGCGTGACAGGTAACAGTGGTTCTATTCTTTACACCCCATTTTGGGCCCTGGTAACAACTCGGGCGTTCTTTGAATCTGATTAGCGCTTCAATACATTTCAATGTTTTTATAAATTAAAATAGCTTGACGTTATGTCATGAATAATAAACATCATCAAATAGCTTGTCCTGATCAGAACTTTGTCACCCTAATAGTCCTTCAGAATTTCTTTTGCCATTCTAATAGTTCTTCGGAATTTCTTTTGCCATTATAATAGTTCTTCGGAATTTCTTTTGCCATTCTAATAGTTCTTCGGAATTTCTTTTGCCACTCTAATAGCCCTTCGGAATTTCTTTTGCCACTCTAATAGCCCTTCGGAATTTCTTTTGCCACTCTAATAGTCCTTCGGAATTTCTCTCTCTCATAGGCCAGATCTGCAGTTGTCATGCTCAAATCATCAGATATATCCTGAATCCAACTTCTCCGTGGTCTTCCTCTTCTCCTCTTTGCTGGAATGCCGCTTTCAATGATGGTCTTATCCAACCCTTCTTATCTTTTTTTTATGTCTAAATTACTTCAAGTTTCTCATTGTTATTTGTATCATTCTTAGATTTTGAGTTATTTCTGGATAGATCTATTTGTTCTCTTCTCTGCCCGTGATATATGGAAAACTCTTCGGTAACACTTATATTTAAATGTATTCATGAATATTTCTGTATTCAAATTTGTGTTGTTGTTGTTTGTTGTACTGTGGGAGTCTTGGGAACACTAAATTTCATTTCATAATTTGTAAGCATCATCATGTCTATTAACTGAATTGGTTACAAGCTACACATACACACATATGTATATCTATCTATAATCATATTTACGTCCAGTTTGACACATACGCCTTCCACAATATATTTCCATTGTTGCATTTGTACCTCCTTTCTACTAACTGTTTCCGATATGAGGCACCAATCTTTCATCTCTCTTTCTATAATTCTTTCCATGTTTTCTTTGGACGCCTAGGCCTTCTTTTTCTATCCGCTGTTCACATCGGAGAACTGTCTTAGACAATGATCCTACTGGCATACGACATACATGTCCAATCCACCTCCATCTTCGTGTTTTAGGGATGATCTCCATTGATACACAGTAATATATATATATATATATATATATATATGCTTGTATCATCATTTCACCATTCCCAACTTGTCCTTTGGTAAACTGTGTTCCTTTGGTAAACTGTGTTCCTTTGGTAAACTGTGTTCCTTTGGTAAACTGTGTTCCTTTGGTAAACTGTGTTCCTTTGGTAAACTGTGTTCCTTTGGTAAACTGTGTTCCTTTGGTAAACTGTGTTCCTTTGGTAAACTGTGTTCCTTTGGTAAACTGTGTTCCTTTGGTAAACTGTGTTCCTTTGGTAAACTGTGTTCCTTTGGTAAACTGTGTTCCTTTGGTAAACTGTGTTCCTTTGGTAAACTGTGTTCCTTTGGTAAACTGTGTTCCTTTGGTAAACTGTGTTCCTTTGGTAAACTGTGTTCCTTTGATTGATGTCCTGATAACCTCCGATTGCATTCAGCGTATAATGAAGTGTTTTCGCCCCTTAATAAGAATGCAACCAAACTCCACTGTGTACAGAGTATTCTATAAGAGAACATCACGAAAGAAGGCGAGAGGAGGCCACGAAAAAGATGGATAGATGGCATAGCAGAATCCTGTCAAAAAAGCAAAATAATTATCACCCAAGCCACAAGAGCAGCGCAAGACAAGAACAGAAAACCATGACACTGGACAACAACCCGGTTAGATGGCATAGCAGAATCCTATCAAAAAAAGCAAAAATAACTATCACTAAAGCCACAAGAACAGCGCAAGACCCAAAAAAACAGAAAAAAGATGACACTTGGCAACAACCCGGTAACAGTGTGACGAGAAGAACAGAAAACCATGACACTTGGCAACAACCCGGTAACAGTGTGACGAGAAGAACAGAAAACCATGACACTTGGCAACAACCCGGTAACAGTGTGACGAGAAGAACAGAAAACCATGACACTTGGCAACAACCCGGTAACAGTGTGACGAGAAGAACAGAAAACCATGACACTTGGCAACAACCCGGTAACAGTATGACGAGAAGAACAGAAAACCATGACACTTGGCAACAACCCGGTAACAGTGTGACGAGAAGAACAGAAAACCATGACACTTGGCAACAACCCGGTAACAGTGTGACGACAAAAGAAAAAAATAAGAAGTATAACTCTCAGGATATCTTGGTATCTTGTGAGACGTTAGTTTGCTATTGTTTGTTTTACTTCCAGACAGTGACTATACCAGGCAATAACCGAAGCCATTGTCTCTAATGTTGAGTACCTCTGTCTGCCGTCATAGAATTGAGACCATAAAAACCATATTTTGTCTGCTACTTTCTAACTGTACCCACCACCTGCTCCATGACTTCACTTCACTGTTATAGGTTTCGGTGTATGGTGGAATGTGGGAGGATTGAAAGCTAAACGGCTACTCAGACGTGTTTAATGGTTTCCTGCAGACTAAAGAAGGTAACTAGATGCAATACATATATGACTTATTGACTGATTTATTCGTCTTCGCTCCTCGCGGAGCATAGGGCCTTAAAAGGCATTAAAACATAGTGTAATTATAACTTAATTAGAATCATTATAGGCAGGTAGAACAGCACGGATGGAACAAAAATGTCAAAATAGAAAGGCAGTAAACTCCCCACAAGTGCAAGTATACCTTGCCCACACTGTACAAGAACATTTCAAGCCCGCATCAGGCTCACTAATCATCTACGCACACACAGACAAACATAACGCAACTACATTCCCTTGGATGAAAATTGTGTGGTCATCATCACCCGTGATGGACGAGCATCAGAATCATTATGATCAAAGTTGCTGTCATCTTTAGTGTTTACATATCATCTTCACTTTTCCTAGAAACTTTAGTGTTTACATATCATCTTCACTTTTCCTAGAAACTTTAGTGTTTACATATCATCTTCACTTTTCCTAGAAACTTTAGTGTTTACATATCATCTTCACTTTTCCTAGAAACTTTAGTGTTTACATATCATCTTCACTTTTCCTAGAAACTTTAGTGTTTACATATCATCTTCACTTTTCCTAGAAACTTTAGTGTTTACATATCATCTTCACTTTTCCTAGAAACTTTAGTGTTTACATATCATCTTCACTTTTCCTAGAAACAACGCTATCGCCGTATAGCTTATGTCATCAGTCTCGGTCGCGATGGTCTTAAGATGTTTGCCTTGCGTTCTAAAGGTCGTGGGTCCGAATCTGAAAGTGTCGTTCAGTTCAAGCGTACATTTTTTCAGAAGATTCCTTGGATTTTCGTTACAGCTACGGAGTTCGTGCTTTATGCAACAGTCTATGGAAGTGGGATGTCATTTCTGACCAGAGAATCTGAGCTATAAAAGGAAACCCGGTGAAATGAAGTCAGTTGGCCTACATGCTCTAATATAACTAAAACAAGGTTCGCCTTAGGTTGAAAAAGACGTGCCTCGACTTAAAGAGGCTTTAATCCCCTACATAACAAACAAACAGGAAGTCAGTTCTTCCCCGTTGGACTCCTTTGGACTTAATATATTCACGGTTAAGGGATTGGAATAGCTAAAGAGTTGCCTAAAGATTGATGATTTTAAATGCATCTTTGTTCAAACTGTCGCAACAAATGTGCAGGCGGTGATTTAATTTTTTTACCCTCAACAGAAAAAATTGTATTTCTTACTTGGTATTCGAACCCGCATCTTGGTAACCGAGAGATCTGTGCTTTAATCAACTCTGCAACACGCTCTAAAACTACTCGAAAACTTCACTAAACCCTCGAGTATACGTCGTCTCCTGCAGCGAACGAGGGATGCATTCATTATCTGTACTTTGACGCGTGCATGATCTTTGATTCTAGTTATCATCTTTCTACTTTCTTAGATTGTATACATATGTTGTTACTAACAACACACATACGTGTAGATCTACTAACATACATGATTTTTTCTGCTGCAAGAAACCCGTATTTGTGCAACAAAGTATGTCTGAATGTAACATAGCTCATCTGTGCACTGAGAATACGGCAAGCTTACATTGAAACGCCCGCCTCTTGTTTCAATGTAGTAAATTTTAACGTTTGATCATATCACGATGTACAAACATCTAATAGAGAACATATTTACACTCAATTAAGCGAACGTTTCAAATACACGATATACGTGTTTTCAGTTTGTGAAGTCAGAATATATAGTCATTTTTATTATTATTAAATTTGGAGGGGGTGCGGATAAAAATTGAAAATGTGTTTTCAGTTTTAGTAATGTTTTCAAGATACGAGTGAGGCTGACATGAAAGACACTTTCTAGGTCTTTCTAGAAGTGGGTGCCTTTACATCGTCGAGGAAGAGGATAGTAAACTATTGCTGAAAATTAGAGAGGGTAAGAAGATCAGAAAGATAGATTGAGAGCAGAAGCAGTAAAAATGTTCTGCGTAGGTCTCACAAATAAAACCATAAATAGTCTTCTTCTTCACTCTTCGCCCCTAGGGAGGCATAGGTCCCCGACCAAGGCAACCCTTCGTTCCTACGGAGGCATAGGTCTCCGACCAAGGCGTCCTTCCAAGCCCGTCTATTCAATGCCGTCTTTTCCATATATCTCCACTCTCTCCCAATTTTCTTGCATTCCGTCTCCAACTCCCATCTCCAGGTGTCCCTGTGTCTTCCTTTACCTCTATTGCCCTGGGGGTTCCATTGGAGAGCCTGTTTCGTGATGCTGTCATGGGGTTTCCTCAGTGTGTGTCCCATCGGCACCTTCTGCTCCTATCTCTTGTTCCGCCTGCCGTTGTCCTGCTCTATCCCACAGCTCCCTGTTTGTGGTCCTGTCATACCATCGCAGATGGAGCATCCTGCGCAGGCATCTACTAAACTATCAAAAGTAGACACATAAAATGTCAATACCGAAAGAAGAATTTTAGTGAAAGAAACAAGTAAATGTTGATAAATAGAATACAAAAATAAAATGTTTTATAATATGAAGTTTTGGATCCAGTATTCTATATTACAGATGGTTTGAACATGATGGCTGCAGAGGAGGGATATCTAACCTGTGAGAGAGAGAAATTCTGAAGGATTGTTGGGGTTGTAAAGTTCTGCTCTGGACAAGCTATTTGATGAAGATGAGATCCAGTATAAGTACAAGCAGCTGGTGCCCATGTTTTGCCGAGTCTCGCAAGGGGAGCAACGAATAGTAACAATGCGACCTACAAGACATGTCGTAAGAGACGACTAAGGTAGGGGCGTAGGAAAGCTACCAAGTAAATAAAAGCACCGCATAAATCGGATGTGTTGGTCTATTTGTAGGCGCATAATTGGTACAACGTACAATCGCTCTTAGGCTCAGATCACATACAATCACAAAGAGTAGTTAAACAAGTGGTCACTATATTCGAAGAAGAAGAGCAGGGAGTTGGACGGAAATGATAAATCTTCAAAATGGAGGAAGACAGAAATATGACCCGGATGTATAATCAAACAAAACACAAAACAAATGTAGGAAATATTTGTAAATAATATTCAACTCAAAAAATATCAACATACATTATAATAAAAATAACATTTCCTGTTTTCCAGACAGTAGGTTCTGCAGGCACTTCACATTTCTAGTCCTATTATGCAGGAGGTAGGAGGACGAATTCCCCTCCTCACTTATGGAACGTTAAGTGTGGCAGGGTGTTCAACATAAAAGTAGCCCAATTTACAGGCTTTTATTAGTCAATTGGGTTACTTTTACACTGGAACGAGTTCGAGAAATAGGCGTTAAGTGTGGACATGCCAGACAGTGTCGTCTTCGTGGTAGAGAGAGAAGATATAGTAATCAACTTCTCATGGGTACGGTGAGCTAAAGGACTTTAGGATGGCTGCTGCAGCGGAGGACAGAGCATGCATGGGAATGCCCAATGTGCCGTGACGTCGATCGCATAACATAACATGAAAAGGATGTATATAAAGTTAGGGAAATCATACATTAGGTTGGTCGTGCACCATTTCTGCGCAAAGTGACTGAGCCATATGGGGAAAACCCGATGCAATCAAGCCAATACTTCGCCTTTGATGTCAGTTAGATCATCAATAACAACAAAATAGTGTAATCACAACTTACCTAGCATCATTATGATTAAAGTTGCTGCCATTTTCAGTGTTGTTTATAATCCTGAACATCAGCAAGCAGCAACATCCATTGAAAAGATAGAAAGTGACCAAATCTGTACGCCGTATTTGAGCAGGTGTATAGCAGATTACATTTCAAGACTAACAATCCTCATGGACTTCCCTCACACAGACGCCACTTTCTTGTGTATATTTGGTGTTCCGTAGTTATGTATGCAACAGTGAAGCAACATCCAACTAGAAACCATAACGTTACATAAACATAACTACCAAAATCGTCATAACAGCTTTCATAATGTTATAACAATTTGGCTATCATAATATATACCACAACAATAAAGCTACCATAATATATACAACAATATAGCTACCATAATATATTTTATAACAATATAGCTACCATAATATATGTTATAACAATATGAGCTACATAATATATATGTTATAACAATATGGCTACCATAATATATATGTTATAACAATATGGCTACCATAATATATCATAACAATACAGCTACCATAATATATGTTACAACAATATGGCTACCATAATATATGTTACAACAATATAGCTACCATAATATATGTTACAACAATATGGCTACCATAATATATATATATATGTTATAACAATATAGCTACCATAATATATATGTTATAACAATATGGCTACCCATAATATATCATAACAATACAGCTACCATAATATATGCTATAACAATATAGCAAGTATAACATAAAAATATAGATACCATAACATTACAACAATATAGCTACCATAAAATACAATATAGCTACCATAATACCACCACAACAGTATAGCTACCATATCTACAGCAGAAAATAGTATAGCTACCATAACATAAAATAACATATAACTACCATAACATCATAAATAACAAAACATTTATAACAGTATAGTTACCATAAAATCATAAATAACATCACATTTATAACAGTATAGTTACCATAAAATCATAAATAACATCACATTTATAACAGTATAGCTACCATAAAATCACAACAGTATAACATCACATCATAAATAATAAAACATTTATAACAGTATAGCTACCATGAAATCACAACAGTATAGCTACCATAACTTCATAAATAACATAACATTTATAACAGTATAGCTACCATAACATCACAACAGTATAACTACCATAACATCATAAATAACAAAACATTTAACCATTACAATTAAAATAACACCTTAACAGTATAGCTACCATAACATCACAACAATATAGCTACCATCACTTCACATGCCTACTAATATTTATCACATTTGCTGTCATAAATTTGTGAAGTACGTCATATATTCTTGTTGTTCATATATTTGCTCGAGCTAACTTTCGTAATGTCTCGAAGGTTGAGATTTGCAATTTGCACAGATGAAAGTAGCGTGATACGAGGTACACCGTGTTGTTCTATTACACAGAACAGATAAGTCTAAGCTATCTTGAATCCAGAACTCAGATTCCAATAATCTGGAGAAATCTATCACAAAATCTGTAACGATTTATCGCAGACGCTGATTCATCCCAAACACAGGGTGAAAACGGAGTACTTATTTAAATTCCATAGAAAATGACTGGAACTTCAGCATGCTAGATCATCTATCGGACAGTGTCTGAAGGGCCCCAGACACCTCGCTCACCAGCATGCGGTGCTTGTAGGGCACACTAAACACCTGGGGGTATTGCGGAAAACAGGGGGCGGTGCCGTTACTCAAGACTCGCGTGCTCGTCAGTGACAGTAAACCCCACCCACTGAAATGAAATCGACGAACCGAGAAGCGTCGAATGTAGCGATAAATTCAGGAATTTTCCAACAGAGCGTGACAGTATCACAGACGGCTTGGACGTAACGTGCCGGGTACTGTAAAATCACCATATATATCAATCAATAAATATCTGGTAATTTTATGACAACATGTCAAAATGATTTGCTGCTGAAACTCTCAAGTTCCGCATCAACAGTATACATTGGCTGTTCTGATACTAATTCGGTGCACAAAGATTGATGACATATCACACATAAATCTGTTTGTCTTTCGGACATTTTCTGGTTTGTTTCTATTCTGTTTTTTACTTGTCAATATCTTCATTTTTAAAATGATAGAGATCGAACAATTCCAAGAACTGCTACTATTTTGTGTATGATGTTTGTACAATATCCAGGTTGATTTATTGATTGATTGATTGATTGGTTGATTGGTAGGACCATCATCATTGCACTTCGGTGAGTAACCATGTGTTGTCACAACCACTCTCGTGTTTTCATACTCAGTGACTCCATGAGCATGATTCGTGACGTTGGATCAGGAATGGTGAGACGCAACTGGGTGGAGGCACTAGTGCAGATAACGATCAGACTGTGATGATATTCCTCATATAACTGATAACTGATAACCATATGTTCTCTGATCTCTTTCTTACACAGGAAGATCTCAGCTGCAGTCTACGAACTCCGGAGCACCGACGAAGGTCAGATGTAATTTTAAAGATGGTGAAGATATTTTTTTTTAGAATTTATTTTACAACTTTTTTTTCTAATGAATTTTCCCGGGCAGCGGCTTTTCAGCCTGCTCTTCTCGATTTTGAACCGCAAATGGTTCGTTTATGCGCTCAAGTTGAAGACGGGACCTACGTTTTGTCGTAAGTCACCAATAGAACTAGGAATTTGATCTCATCTACACTGAGACCAGGGATCTCTGGAAAAATATCCAGATGGCTTCACGAAGAATCGAACCTGGTACATTTGACACGAGAAACGAGCACATAAAGCGTCAGTTTCAGTTAGTTTAAAGCAAGTACGATCAGTCTGAGGCTGTTAGTTAATAGTAAAGATGGTCAATCTGAGGCTGTTGGTTCCCAGTAAACATGGTCAATCTGAGGCTGTTAGTTCACAGTAAACATGGTCAATCTGAGGCTGTTAGTTCACAGTAAACATGGTCAATCTGAGGCTGTTAGTTCACAGTAAAAATGGTCAATCTGAGGCTGTTAGTTCACAGTAAACATGGTCAGTCTGAGGTTGTTAGTTCACAGTAAACATGGTCAATCTGAGGCTGTTAGTTCACAGTAAACATGGTCAATCTGAGGCTGTTAGTTCACAGTAAACATGGTCAGTTTTTGGGCAGTTAGTTCACAGTAAACATGGTCAGTATGAGGCTGTTAGTTAACAGTAAACACGGTCAGTATGAGGCTGTTAGTTCACAGTAAACATGGTCAGTCTGAGGCTGTTAGTTAACAGTAAACAGTGTCAGTCTGAGACTATTAGTTCACAGTAAACAGTGTCAGTCTGAGACAGTTCACAGTAAACAATATCAGTCTGAGACTGTTAGTTCACAGTAAACAATGTCAGTCTGAGACTATTAGTTCACAGTAAACAGTGTCAGTCTGAGACAGTTCACAGTAAACAATGTCAGTCTGAGACTATTAGTTCACAGTAAACAATGTCAGTTTGAGACTGTTAGTTCACAGTAAACAGTGTCAGTCTGAGACTGCTAATTCACAGTAAACAATGTCAGTCTGAGGCTGTTAGTTCACAGTAAACTGGGTCAATCTGAGACTGTTAGTTCACAGTAAACAGCGTCAATCTGAGACTGTTAGTTCACAGTAAACTGGGTCAGTCTGGGGCTGTTAGTTTCGCCCGAGTGGTTACCGGGGCCCACATTTGGGGTGTACAAAATAGAACCACTGTTACCTGCCAATCATGTCGTAAGAGGCGACTAAGGAGGTTTGGCTGAAATCGGATGCATGTGTCCGCTAGGGAATGCTAATCCGAAACAAATTGCTTGCAGAAAACAGATGCACCAGGCCGCAAGGCGCATAACATGGTGCGACGACCCCTCACAATGAGGAATGGGATAACAGATTCAACGGTCGCCAATCTGCGTCGGAGAATTAGTCACGTATTAAGAATGTCAGACCCATCATCACGAGGGTGGTCAAAACTTACTGCTGGAAGAGGTCGGCACAAACGAGGAAGCAGAAATCATAGGAATTATATCCTAGAGAACTGTCCCCAGTATGCAGACGAGAAGAAAGAGGTGACCCACTTACACCAGCGTCCAAGACAAACTGTATGGCGTGGCTGATAATCTGAGGCAGACGGCTGCCTTTATTAGAGAATCCGAAATCCCAATCTAGTGAGAACGCAGAAGACAAACTGTATGGCGTGGCTGATAATCTGAGGCAGACGGCTGCCTTTTTAGAGAATCCGAAATCCCAGTCTAGTGAGAACGCAGAAGAAGAAGAAGACTGTTAGTTCGCAGTAAAAAAAAGTGTCAGTCTTAGACTGTTAGTTCGCAGTAAACATGTTCAGTCTGTGGCTGTTAGCTTACAGTAAACAGTGTCAGACTGAAGCTGTTAGTTCACAGTAAACAGTGTCAGACTGAAGCTGTTAGTTCACAGTAAACAGTGTCAGACTGAAGCTGTTAGTTCACAGTAAACATGATCTGTTTGTGACTGGAAGTTCACTGTAAACATGATCTGTCTGAGACTGTTAGTTCACTGTAAACATGATCACTCTGAGACTGTTAGTTCATTGTAAACATGATCAATCTGAGACTGTTAGTTCACAGTAAACATGATCTGTCTGAGACTGTTAGTTCACTGTAAACATAATCAGTCTGTGACTGTTAGTTCACTGTAAACATGATCAATCTGAGACTGTTAGTTCACTGTAAACAGTGTCAGACTGAAGCTGTTAGTTCACTGTAAACATGATCAGTCTGAGACTGTTAATTCACAGTAAACATGATCGGTCTGAGACTGTTAGTTCACTGTAAACATAATCAGTCTGAGACTGTTAGTTCACTGTAAACATGATCAATCTGAGACTGTTAGTTCACTGTACACAGTGTCAGACTGAAGCTGTTAGTTCACAGTAAACATGATCACTCTGAGACTGTTAGTTCACTGTAAACATGATCTGTTTGTGGCTGGAAGTTCACTGTAAACATGATCTGTTTGAGGCTGGAAGTTCACTGTAAACATGATCTGTTTGTGGCTGGAAGTTCACTGTAAACATGATCTGTTTGTGGCTGGAAGTTCACTGTAAACATGATCTGTTTGAGGCTGGAAGTTCACTGTAGACATGATCTGTTTGTGGCTGGAAGTTCACAGTAAACATGATCAGTCTGAGACTGTTAGTTCACAGTAAACATGATCACTCTGAGACTGTTAGTTCACTGTAAACATGATCACTCTGAGACTGTTAGTTCACTGTAAACATGATCACTCTGAGACTGTTAGTTCACTGTAAACATGATCACTCTGAGACTGTTAGTTCACTGTAAACATGATCACTCTGAGACTGTTAGTTCACTGTAAACATGATCACTCTGAGACTGTTAGTTCACAGTAAACATGATCTGTTTGTGGCTGGAAGTTCAAAACAATTAGGGTCAGTCTAAGACTGTTATCGCTTCCCAATAACTTGACCGAGAATGGTATTACTGACCGCAACAGACGTTTTTCTCTATTCCCAATAACTGGAACACTTTTGTAAACAACAACATTGATAGTAATAGAATTCATTGTTTATTTATGAAATACTTTGAGAGACATTAATACACTTATATTTAATCTAGAATCACCTAAATCTCACTAGTATACTAAGTTATCCCTATATTCTTCTCTTTCTAGCGAATCGTTAAAATAAACATAGGAAACTATAAGTATTTCGTAACTTTCTCTTTCCCTTCCTACCTCGCTAATTTATTTTTCTATTTTTATCCTCCTTTCCTCCATTCAAAGAAAAACCTAGTCATGTATTATCTGTCGATAGGGGACATAACAAATTATATACATTTGTTGGTGTTCTGTCGTCAGCGAGTTATGTTTTCCTGATGACCATTCTAAAACTTAATATTGACTTAATACTGCCTGACTACAAGAAATCGCTAATTTTAAAAAATAAATAAAACATCTTTTAAAAAATGTTCATTGCATAGATGCTATATATAAAGCAAATTAAATCATAGGACAAATGGCGTCAATTTTAAAATGAGAACATGTCACCAAGAACACTAAGAGAGCATTGTTCAACACTATTTCTCCCCACATTATGCTATCAGTGCCAAACCTGGACGCTGACATCAAATGATAGAAGAAAACTAGTCATTCCAGAGATGAAGTGCCTACACAGAATGCTGGGAATATCAAGAAGATACCGATTTAGAAATGAAGACATCAGGAAAAAAAAGATGGGTACAACATAAGTACTGAACTTCGTCAAGAAACAACAAATTGAATGGTTCGACCATATAAGCAGAATACCAACAGTCAGTGCGCCTCAACGATCAATGTTTCTCTGATACGGTGAATACAAAGCAAAAGACCTTTGAGAAAAAAGTGAACCTCAGAGATAACAGAGGCGGTGAAAAACACACAAAATCCCGTTCTAGAAATTCCTTCTTATCCTGACGATGTGAGAGAAAACAGGATTAAAGAAGAGAATGAAAAAAGAACATTTCAAAAAAAATTATTATTAAAATAAAGAAGAAAATCTTCTGAAAATCTTCGACTAATATGTAAGAATGCACATCCCTGGATAAACAGTACATTTACCCATCCAGTAATTACCATATTCCACGCTCTACTCATCCTGCTCATCGCCTGAATATATTTAACCTTCCAGCTACCTAAACAGACGACTTCAGACCGAATCTCCCATCAACCGTTTTTCTCCTTGCTTCAAACGCTCCATGATGTCCTTAATTGCCTGTCCAAGAGCCGTATAATGAGACACATGCATTTGCTTTTTCTTTGCACGTGCAGGAGCTCTCTCATTCACTGGATCTGTTCCTCAGCGTCTTGTCCCTGCTTCCTGAAGATTTCTGCTGGGTGTGACCTTTAGTAGGGGCGGCTGAATTTTGAAGAGACACTGCCTCATTTAGCACCTGTACAGACTTGGAAGATTATTTTTGTTTTTTTATGTGTGGTCCGCTGTGGAAAGCAAAAAATGTATGCGATAGAGATCTAGTTTGTATTTTCAATTACTTTACAAAAAATGGCATACCCTTCTCGTTTTCACGAATGTCACTTTGACGTGGATCTACTTTCTTCATCACCTTCGTTGTCTTCATCAGTTGAAGATCTACAATTAGTTCCGGCATCGTCAGAGATGTTTTCTTTTCACGTTCGTTAATTCAATTATCTGAATATAGTCGTCGTTAAAGCTGTCTATATTCCTATCTTATTATCTGTTTGTCAATGTTTTCATTCACAGATTCCTTCTTTAGTTTATCCGTCTGTTCTGTCTTTCTATCCATGTATGCGTATATATCTAAAGTCGTTGTATATACATATATAGCAGGAATTGAAGTGGGGGGCAAAGGGTTCATGAAAGAGAGGATGCTCTAGGGAAACCCTGAAATGAACTTTGTTGGAAAAAAAGCGAGATAGATCGGACTCATTTCTTTGGAAGAGATTGAGCGAGGTGTCTAGGACAGAGCGGTATGGAGAAATTACTTGCAGGCGCTATGTAACATATAACAGTACGAGAGAAATATATATATTTATATATAGAGAGAGAGAGAACAAGACAGATTCAAGTGAACCAAGAAGCTAAAAAATGACGCTGACGCAGGATAGGAGACACTTTGCGAAAACCTAAGGGGGAAAATAACAAGAAGGGCTCTTTCCTGAACCCGCAGGGACAGCGAAAGAATAGGAGACCGAGAAATACATGGAGACGGGATTTGGAGACAGAGATCAACAATATAAATAAGAGCTGGACGGAGCTGTAGGAGATAGATAGAAATATGGGATCGCGAGAGAGAGAGAGAGAGAGAGAGATAGCTAGAGATATAAAGACTTGGCATGAGTTGGTTGAGGGCCTATGCCCCAATCCAGGTTTTTAAAAGGCATAAATATATATATATTATATATATATATATATATATATATATATATTGCCCGTCTGCCCAGCGTGTTCGTAGCGCTTTGGACTACGGGTGACTATCCATCTGTGTGTGCGGGTTCAATTCCGCGGGATGGCAGAAAAAGCCACAGATTCCCCAGATTTACGGTGTTCGTGGCACTGAACCGAAGGGTTACGATGTCCATGGCACCGAGCCGAAGAGCTGAAAAACTCAAGTGCTTCTGGATCGGGAAAAAATTATATATATATATATATATATATACTGAACCGTCAGTAAATCTACGTGTCTATATTTTTCCCTCTGTCTAGTTACCTATCTATCAGTGCATCTGTCTATTTCCCTGGCTGTCTATCTCAGTGATTACTTATCCAACTGTATATCTATCCAGCAGATTGTCTTTCTCTTGCCCACTTCTTTAATTGCAAAAGTAAAAGTTTTTTGTCTGTTTCAACATATCCACGTAAAATGGACGAGGAAGGAGGATGTGCACCTTGGACTTCTTTTCCTCACATCCCGCCTTACGATCTCTGAACAGCATCTCAACATTACATGCTTCTTTTATGTATTTATTTTGATTAATCCATCCATTCATCTATTCATCCATTTATTCATCTATTCATCCATTTATCCATTTATCCATCCATCTATCTATTCATCCATCCATCCATTCATCCATTTATCCATCCATTTATCTATTCATCTATACTTCCATTTAACAAATCATCCATCCGAAAATTCACCTATTCATACATCCATCCATCCATTCTTATGTTCATCCATTCATCTACTCATTCATTCATCCATTTATCTATCCATGTATCCATCCATCCATTTATCTATCCATGTATCCATCCATCCATCCATTCTTATATTCATCCATTCCTCTACTCATTCATTCATCCATCTATCTATCCATGTATCCATCCATCCACCTATATATCCATCCATCCATCTAACATACTGTCTGCTCTCTCAAATCTCACAATCTTCCTGCTGGTACACACACACACACACAAAGAAACTAAACAGAAAGAAATTATTCACGTTTTTGGGGGTTTTTTTAAAAGAATTCACCAAATCTTTACCCATTTCCATCCTAACATATCACCATTTTTTTCCCCCTAGAGCTGTTGCATTTTTTTCTTGAAAGAAAATGAGTCTACCAGATTCTGGTTGCCGAGACTTGACGAACTCGTTTGTCACAAAGTCGAGAAGCCGTGACGGACAACATTAAACTTCAGCACGATGATCTCATGAAGAACCTGATGTGTTATTTCAATGCTGCACACGTTTATTTTTATTGTGTTTTTTAAATTCGTGCCTGTATCTTTCCTCATTTATATTTTATCTATAAAACTTGCTTTAAAAAACTACAAGAAATTCAAGATGTTGACCCGATCTGTCGGTTTATCCTCACGGCAACTATACAATTATGTAACGAAGATTCGGTTATGATCTGTCGGTTTATCCTCACGGCAACTATACAATTATGTAACGAAGATTCGGTTATGATCTGTTGGCAATGAAATCATTTGCTTTTCGATGGGAAAATTGTTGCGTATTTTTTAGATTTATTTTATTTCCATATTCTGGGAAAAGTTGAAGGAGAGAGGGGATGGGGAGGGGGCATAAAAGTTTATTCTCGACAACCTTTCCATTTTCATGTCTATTCTTAGCATCGCTTTTTTTTAAATTGTTTTATTGTCTGACCTAGCAATTTAATTCTTGTTTTATTGTCTGATCTAGCAATTTAATTCTTGTTTTATTGTCCGACCTAGCAATTTAATTCTTGTTTTATTGTCTGATCTAGCAATTTAATTCTTGTTTTATTGTCTGATCTAGCAATTTAATTCTTGTTTTATTGTCCGACCTAGCAATTTAATTCTTGTTTTATTGTCCGACCTAGCAATTTAATTCTTGTTTTCATTTTTTTCATTGAGTCAAGTTCTAATGTAAGCTGTTTTTGTTATGCTTTGATTGAGCCAAGTATCTAACATGTTTGTTTCTTGTTTGTTATGTAAGGGATTAAAGTCTTTTTTACACCGAGGCACTCTCCATTCAACCTAAGGACGAACCTTTTTTGGGTTAGATCAGAGCGTGCAGATCAACAAATATGAAAAATGGGAATTAACTCCTTGCGGAGAATCCAAAGCTGCAGCAGCTATCTCAAAGTCCATTTGCTCACCGTACCCATGAGAAGTTGATTAGAATACTTTCTCTCTCTACCACGAAGACGACACGGTCTGGCATGTCCAAACTTAACAGATAATTATCGCACTCGTCCCAATGTCTGAGACTATCACATAAATGAGAGCTGCCGAATTGATGACATCGGCTCTGTCCACACTTCTGCCCACTTGAGTCATAGCATTGTTTGCAAGAAAGTCAGCACGTTCGTCACCCTACACTCCAACATGTCCAGGTACGTGTGTACATCCAAGTCATCGTCTTAAGATGTGATCTCCGAATGCTGTCCACCCATTCCTGCGCCAAGACTACCAGATTCAGTTCAATGACTATCTTTGGTCACACATGGTACTCACAGTCTGTATATTTTTTGGGAACATCATTAGATTAGTGTCAATAAACAAAAAGTTTAGCTGCTTTCTCTCTCTCTCTCTCTCTCTCTCTCTCTCTCTCTCTCTCTCTCTCTCTCTAAACTATCTTTCAAAAACACACACAAAAAACACTATGAAAAAGACACGCTATCAATCAACATCAACATTTTCATATAAAGAGAAACGGGATCTGAAAACGGCACATCTAATAATCTACTACTGCGTATGCTCAGCTGCCATGTCTGTTGTGCCTGTTTCCGTTAATTCCATGGCAAGAGTGCTTGAATTAAGACGTGTATTATAGTGATGGTGTGTCTCAGTTATTATTAAGCATTGGCAACTGTTCATTACATTTACCATTAATACTCGTTACTTAATATTCGATACTTAATAGTTACTTTGTGATAGTTGGCTTTAACGTATGTAACTGACTTGTGGATAGCGAATAGTAAGTTCATCATCATCAAATAGCTTGTTCTGAGCAGAACTTTGCCATCCCAACAGTCCTCCGGAATTTCTCTCTCTCATAGGCCAGATGTCCTGCCTCTGCAGCTGTCATGTTCAAACCATCAGTTACATCCTGAATCCATCATCTCCGTGGTGTTCCTCTTCTTCTCTTTGCCGGTATGCCTCCTTCCATGATGGTCTTCTCCGGCCCTTCATGTCTTTTTATATGTCCAAATTATCTCAATTTTCCCTTTCTTATTTGTAGCATCAGCCAGTTTTCTTTGATTTTGAGTTCTTTCTGGTACTCCAAGTGAATCTACTGCTTGATAAGTAGATTTACAACTACTCCGGACAAGAAATCTAGATTAAAGGTAGTAATTCAATGAGCTATTTCTCAAATAATGCTTGGTCAACCACTAGTAACAACAGTTATAAGAAGGAAAAGATGAAGATATGTTGAGCATACCGTAAGAAGAAATAATCAAAGAATGCAAATGGTTCAAGAAACAGAGCATGCTCTAGGGAAATCCTGAAACGAGCTTTGCTGAGAGGAGCAAGACATATCGGAGTCAATTCCATGGAAGAAATTGAGCGAGTTGTCCAGGAGAGAGTGGTATAGAGACATTACTTGCATGCCCTATGCAACGTATAACGGTACAAGAAAAATATATATTTCTCAAATAGTTCCAGAAGCGGGAGACGGATTAGCGTGCGGTAAGCCTAAGTAAGTAAGACTAACCTGAATGGTGAGACGGATTAGCGTGCGGTAAGCCTAAGTAAGTAAGGCTAACCTGAATGGTGAGACAGATTAGCGTGCGGTAAGCCTAAGTAAGTAAGACTAACCTGAATGGTGAGACAGATTAGCGTGCGGTAAGCCTATGTAAGTAAGGCTAGTCTGAATGGTGAGACGGATTAGCGTGCGGTAAGCCTAAGTAAGTAAGGCTAGCCTGAATGGTGAGACGGATTAGCGTGCGGTAAGCCTAAGTAAGTAAGGCTAACCTGAATGGTGAGACGGATTAGCGTGCGGTAAGCCTAAGAAGTAGGCTAACCTGAATGGTGAGACGGATTAGCGTGCGGTAAGCCTAAGTAAGTAAGGCTAACCTGAATGGTGAGACGGATTAGCGTGCGGTAAGCCTAAGTAAGTAAGGCTAGTCTGAATGGTGAGACGGATTAGCGTGCGGTAAGCCTAAGTAAGTAAGGCTAGTCTGAATGGTGAGACGGATTAGCGTGCGGTAAGCCTAAGTAAGGCTAGTCTGAATGGTGAGACAGATTAGCGTGCGGTAAGCCTAAGTAAGTAAGGCTAGCTTGAATGGTGAGGGTCAATGGTGATAAGAAAAGAAAACCTTCACGCAAAAATCAATCAGAAGTGCTATATTAGGCGCCATGGCTATGCCTAAGTTGAAAGAAGAGGACAAGTCAAACAAAACAATTATCTCTCTCTTTCCCTCTCTAAATCTTTCAAACAGCCTCTTGTTCTTGTTTTTTTTTTTGCTACTATATCTTCTTTCTATCTCCCTCTATCTCTCTCTTTTTCTCTCTTTCTCTCTCTATCTTTCTCTCTCTATCTCTCTTTATCTGTGTAATTCTCTAACCAACTTGAGTGCTACATTTCTCCCCACAGCTGGCTAATCCTAGTTTTATATCCTTTGTGTTATTGTTTTCCTGTCTGCTCTGCATACATCACACGTTATACCTAGTAACCTCTTTTCATTTTAACTTCATACTTTGTACGCATTAACATTTTTTGTGGCTGTTCTTTCTCTGCTTTCTGTTCTATTCTATAAGTATGTTCTTATTTGTTCTGACGTGTTGCAACGTTATTACATTGCCGTGTAAGGTAGCTGTCTCTACACACTATTAGATTGCCGTGTAAGGTAGATATGTCTACACATTATTACATTGCCGTGTAAGGTAGATATGTCTACACACTATTACATTGCCGTGTAAGATAGATGTGTCTACAAGTTTATTTTGGGGGATTTTTTGTGTGCCCTTACCCTTTAGCGGTAGTGAGCTCGATCACAAACCCAAGCGTACCTGGTTCAAACCCCACGGTGGGCAAGTTTGAAGCAAATTAGTTTCCGTGGGATTTTACAAAAGGTAAAAATAGACCTCACCATTCAGAAAGCAATGGCAAACTACTGACCATATAAGTGGTGCCTAGAAAATCAACTACTCATGTACTGTGGCTGATGGCTACGTCCTTTAGGATATGCCACGATTTTCATTTTAATTTCACCCTTTAGTGCCGCAGGTGGTACCCGATCACGTTTTAAACGTGTTAAATCCCGAGCGTCGTCATCCTTTCGAACGAGAACTGCTCGGAATTGTTTAATTTTATTTAGTTGCCTATTTACTCTATGAAGGCTCCCACCCTTTGGTCGTGATCAAATGGTCACTACACTATGTTTTTAGCTAAAGGCTCGCGTTATTACCTTGCCGTGTAAGATAGCTATGTATACAAATTAGAATGCATTCCATTCAAACTGTTCGTAACTGTAATGTTGACTATTCAATCTTTGCTTGTTATTGTAATGTTAGTTATCCCTGTTATTGTAATGTTAGTTATCCCTGTTATTGTAATGTTAGTTATCCCTGTTATTGTAATGTTACTGTATTGAGTAATATAATTGACTATATATATACATCACCTGTGTGTTGTCTGGGCTCGCAAGGGGAGCAAAGAATAGTAACACTGCGAACTACAAAGCATGTCGTAAAAGGCGACTGAGGTAGGGACCAAGGGAAGCTAGCCTAGTAAATAAAAAGCGTTGCAGAAATCGGATGTGCTGGCCTACTTGTAGGCGCATAGCTGGCACAACGCACAATCGCTTTTAGGCTTGGATCACATACAAATCACAAAGAGTGGTTAACAAGTGGTCTATATGGAGCGTTGGAAGAGGAAGTATATATATATATAAAACACCTTTCCGTTGGTAACATTTATATTAGTTTTCAATCTCAGTGTTTCTCATATCACAAAGTACTAGCTTCACAATCCTAACGTTTCATTTTTTTCATTGCAGTTTCTGCAACAAAGCTGTTTCTGTCGATTTGTTTTATCAATAACCCAGCCCCCGATAACCAGAAGAAGTAATACCCAGTAGGATACATATTTGTGTAGATATGTCATATATAAGATTCTACGAACACTTAAAATCCCCACTTTATAGTACCACAAATACTGAGATATATTGTAGCATGATGAACGGTTTAATTGACCATAAGGAAGTCCGTCAGAACACTCATTTCTAACATACTATTCGCTTCAATAAAATAGTAGTGGGTTTTTCGAAATTCGTATTTTATTTGTTATCGTATGAGGATCCAGGAAGGATCATTAATTTCATAAAGGGGTCTAGACTCAAAACAGTTTGGACATCCCTGGTCCTAGTCTATTCCAGTTGAGACGTAAACCACATGGGAAGAAAAAGTTCACAATATAAAGTAGGATAGTCTATTCAGAACTGCTAGCAATGTTGTTTTTTGTGATAACTGTCGCTCGTGTGGTGCCGGGACCCGCACGTGAAGCAAAGAATAGTAACACTGCGACCTACAAGGCATATCGTAAGAGGCGTTGATGCAGGGCCTAGGGAAGCTACCCTAGTAAATAAAAAGAATCGAAGAAATCGGATGTGATGGCCTACTTGTAGGCGCATAACTGGCACAACGTGCAATCGCTCTTAGTCTCAGATCATATGCAAATCACATATAGTGGCACACAAGTGGTCGATATGGAGTGTTCATTCTTTTCATTATTCTTCTTCTTCAAACGCTCCATATCAACCACTGGTTAACCACCCTGTGTGATTTGTATGTGATCTGAGCCTGAGAGCGATTGTACGTTGTGCCAGTTATGGGCCTACAAGTAGGCCAGTACATCCGATTTCTGCGATGCTTTTATTTACTAAGGTAGCCTCCCATGTCCTACATCAGACGCCTCTTACGACATGCCTTGTAGGTCACAGTGGTACTATTCTTTGCTTCTCTTGCAGACCCTGTCACCACACGAGCGATACAACTTCTCAGAATAATTTAACACACAATTTGTTCAGTTAATTTTCAAATCTCCGGTCTACGTGTGAAGAAATAAAAGTTATAATAATTTCTCATTTTAAAAAAAGACTATATTATGACACCCGATTTAAGTCAGTGATGCTTCAAAATAGTAATAAATCACTGACGCCTCCACTCCTGCAACGTCGAAGAAAGAGTCAGCAACACGACTTACCAGACATATAGTGACATGAGATAGGCACGAAGTGTCATCATCGCAAGATTTATACGTGCTACGTACGTTTTCACAACTCGAGTTAAAAAACAGAAACACAGCGTTCTGAAATTGAAGAAACAGGATTATAACAAATGATGGAATGTATTTCTAGTTTTCGTTTCTAACAAATAAAAACTAATTTACGGAAAGTAACATTTAGTTTCGTAAAGAAGAATGTATGTATTTGGTTAATTTTTTTTTATCAAGTTGAACACGTAAAACAAATCATTGGAAGTTGAAAATAGATAAGAGTTCGCTGTAAAGCTACTGCCTGTGTGAAAATTAATGTTAAAGCGATCCAAAAACATGCATTAAAATGTGTCACAATGTTCAAAATTAAATCGAGAATCCTTGCCGGTGCTACGGAGTTCGTACACTGCCGTTACAATCTTCCTGTGTAAGAAAGAGATCTGACAGCACATGGTTGTCAGTTATTGTTTATATGAGAACTATTATCATATCACTCCGGACACGTCAATAGGTGCTCCGATCTCTGCCTCAACAAAACCAGCAGCGTCTAGTGGCCCCACAACATGGTTATTCACCTAAGTGCAATGATGATGGTTTTCTACTTCTTCTTCTTCTTTGCGTTCGTTCTTTACGAACAATTTTAATCACTCTTTGTGATATGTTTGATCTTTGCCAAGAACGTGTATATGTTGCATGATGGTCCTCTCAATCAATCAGTTTTATTTCACCCTCTCCCTCCTTATTTCCAGTCGCACACTTTGAATGTATGGTGTATCTATGTATTGTGTGTACGCAGTAGCGGCTCGTGTTCATTTTTGTTAGTGGGGAAAGACAAACATTTTCGGAAAAATCATGGTTTTGTTTTAGGTTATATTTTAATTTACACAAAAAAATAGACGTTACACATTAATTCTGGTGGGGCCTGACCCCGTAGTCCCTTAATGACGAGCTGCCACTGTATGTACATATGTGTGCTGCTACATTGGCTCAGTAACCCGCTCCTGAGTTGCGATGGCTCTCAAGGGGAGCAAAGAATAGTAACACTGCTACCTACAAGGCATGTCGTAAGAGGCGATTGAGGTAGGGTCCCAGAGAAGCTACTATAGTAAATAAAAAGCCTCGCAGAAATTGGATGTACCGACCTACTTGTAGGCGCATAACTGACACAACGTACAATCGCTCTTAGACTCAGATCACATACAAATCACAAACGTACACTCGCTCTTAGCCTCGGATCACATACAAATCACAAAGAGTGGTTTAACAAGTCGTTAATATAGAGCGTTGGAAATCGAATAAGAAGAAAGTTCAGTTCATCAACTCCACGACCAGCTAGGCTCAGAAATAAGAAGAAAGTTTAGTTCATCAACTCCACGACCAGCTAGGCTCAGAAATAAGAAGAAAGTTTAGTTCATCAACTCCACGACCAGCTAGGCTCAGAAATAAGAAGAAAGTTTAGTTCATCAGCTCCACGACCAGCTAGGCTCAGAAATAAGAAGAAAGTTTAGTTCATCAACTCCACGACCAGCTAGGCTCAGAAATAAGAAGAATGTTTAGTTCATCAGCTCCACGACCAGCTAGGCTCAGAAATAAGAAGAAAGTTTAGTTCATCAACTCCACGACCAGCTAGGCTCAGAAATAAGAAGAAAGTTTAGTTCATCAACTCCACGACCAGCTAGGCTCAGAAATAAGAAGAAAGTTTAGTTCATCAGCTCCACGACCAGCTAGGCTCAGAAATAAGAAGAAAGTTTAGTTCATCACCTCCACGACCAGCTAGGCTCAGAAATAAGAAGAAAGTTTAGTTCATCAGCTCCAAGACCAGCTAGGCTCAGAAATAAGATGAAAGTTCAGTTCATCAGCTCCACGACCAGCTAGGCTCAGAAATAAGAAGAAAGTTTAGTTCATCAGCTCCACGACCAGCTAGGCTCAGAAATAAGAAGAAAGTTTAGTTCATCAGCTCCACGACCAGCTAGGCTCAGAAATAAGAAGAAAGTTTAGTTCATCAGCTCCACGACCAGCTAGGCTCAGAAATAAGAAGAAAGTTTAGTTCATCAACTCCACGACCAGCTAGGCTCAGAAATAAGAAGAAAGTTTAGTTCATCAACTCCACGACCAGCTAGGCTCAGAAATAAGAAGAAAGTTTAGTTCATCAGCTCCACGACCAGCTAGGCTCAGAAATAAGAAGAAAGTTTAGTTCATCAACTCCACGACCAGCTAGGCTCAGAAATAAGAAGAAAGTTTAGTTCATCAACTCCACGACCAGCTAGGCTCAGAAATAAGAAGAAAGTTTAGTTCATCAACTCCACGACCAGCTAGGCTCAGAAATAAGAAGAAAGTTTAGTTCATCAACTCCACGACCAGCTAGGCTCAGAAATAAGAAGAAAGTTTAGTTCATCAGCTCCACGACCAGCTAGGCTCAAAAATAAGAAGAAAGTTTAGTTCATCAACTCCACGACCAGCTAGGCTCAGAAATAAGAAGAAAGTTTAGTTCATCAGCTCCACGACCAGCTAGGCTCAGAAATAAGAAGAAAGTTTAGTTCATCAACTCCACGACCAGCTAGGCTCAGAAATAAGAAGAAAGTTTAGTTCATCAGCTCCACGACCAGCTAGGCTCAGAAATAAGAAGAAAGTTTAGTTCATCAGCTCCACGACCAGCTAGGCTCAGAAATAAGAAGAAAGTTTAGTTCATCAGCTCCACGACCAGCTAGGCTCAGAAATAAGAAGAAAGTTTAGTTCATCAACTCCACGACCAGCTAGGCTCAGAAATAAGAAGAAAGTTTAGTTCATCAGCTCCACGACCAGCTAGGCTCAGAAATAAGAAGCAAGTTTAGTTCATCAACTCCACGACCAGCTAGGCTCAGAAATAAGAAGCAAGTTTAGTTCATCAACTCCACGACCAGCTAGGCTCAGAAATAAGAAGAAAGTTCAGTTCATCAGCTCCACGACCAGCTAGGCTCAGAAATAAGAAGAAAGTTTAGTTCATCAGCTCCACGACCAGCTAGGCTCAGAAATAAGAAGAAAGTTTAGTTCATCAGCTCCACGACCAGCTAGGCTCAGAAATAAGAAGAAAGTTTAGTTCATCAACTCCACGACCAGCTAGGCTCAGAAATAAGAAGAAAGTTTAGTTCATCAACTCCACGACCAGCTAGGCTCAGAAATAAGAAGAAAGTTTAGTTCATCAACTCCACGACCAGCTAGGCTCAGAAATAAGAAGAAAGTTTAGTTCATCAACTCCACGACCAGCTAGGCTCAGAAATAAGAAGAAAGTTTAGTTCATCAACTCCACGACCAGCTAGGCTCAGAAATAAGAAGAAAGTTTAGTTCATCAACTCCACGACCAGCTAGGCTCAGAAATAAGAAGAAAGTTTAGTTCATCAGCTCCACGACCAGCTAGGCTCAAAAATAAGAAGAAAGTTTAGTTCATCAACTCCACGACCAGCTAGGCTCAGAAATAAGAAGAAAGTTTAGTTCATCAGCTCCACGACCAGCTAGGCTCAGAAATAAGAAGAAAGTTTAGTTCATCAACTCCACGGCCAGCTAGGCTCAGAAATAAGAAGAAAGTTTAGTTCATCAGCTCCACGACCAGCTAGGCTCAGAAATAAGAAGAAAGTTTAGTTCATCAGCTCCACGACCAGTTAGGCTCAGAAATAAGAAGAAAGTTTAGTTCATCACCTCCACGACCAGCTAGGCTCAGAAATAAGAAGAAAGTTTAGTTCATCAGCTCCACGACCAGCTAGGCTCAGAAATAAGATGAAAGTTCAGTTCATCAGCTCCACGACCAGCTAGGCTCAGAAATAAGAAGAAAGTTTAGTTCATCAGCTCCACGACCAGCTAGGCTCAGAAATAAGAAGAAAGTTTAGTTCATCAGCTCCACGACCAGCTAGGCTCAGAAATAAGAAGAAAGTTTAGTTCATCAACTCCACGACCAGCTAGGCTCAGAAATAAGAAGCAAGTTTAGTTCATCAACTCCACGACCAGCTAGGCTCAGAAATAAGAAGAAAGTTCAGTTCATCAGCTCCACGACCAGCTAGGCTCAGAAATAAGAAGAAAGTTTAGTTCATCAACTCCACGACCAGCTAGGCTCAGAAATAAGAAGAAAGTTTAGTTCATCAACTCCACGACCAGCTAGGCTCAGAAATAAGAAGAAAGTTTAGTTCATCAACTCCACGACCAGCTAGGCTCAGAAATAAGAAGAAAGTTTAGTTCATCAACTCCACGACCAGCTAGGCTCAGAAATAAGAAGAAAGTTTAGTTCATCAACTCCACGACCAGCTAGGCTCAGAAATAAGAAGAAAGTTTAGTTCATCAACTCCACGACCAGCTAGGCTCAGAAATAAGAAGAAAGTTTAGTTCATCAGCTCCACGACCAGCTAGGCTCAAAAATAAGAAGAAAGTTTAGTTCATCAACTCCACGACCAGCTAGGCTCAGAAATAAGAAGAAAGTTTAGTTCATCTGCTCCACGACCAGCTAGGCTCAGAAATAAGAAGAAAGTTTAGTTCATCAACTCCACGACCAGCTAGGCTCAGAAATAAGAAGAAAGTTTAGTTCATCAGCTCCACGACCAGCTAGGCTCAGAAATAAGAAGAAAGTTTAGTTCATCAGCTCCACGACCAGTTAGGCTCAGAAATAAGAAGAAAGTTTAGTTCATCACCTCCACGACCAGCTAGGCTCAGAAATAAGAAGAAAGTTTAGTTCATCAGCTCCACGACCAGCTAGGCTCAGAAATAAGAAGAAAGTTTAGTTCATCAGCTCCACGACCAGTTAGGCTCAGAAATAAGAAGAAAGTTTAGTTCATCACCTCCACGACCAGCTAGGCTCAGAAATAAGAAGAAAGTTTAGTTCATCAGCTCCACGACCAGCTAGGCTCAGAAATAAGATGAAAGTTCAGTTCATCAGCTCCACGACCAGCTAGGCTCAGAAATAAGAAGAAAGTTTAGTTCATCAGCTCCACGACCAGCTAGGCTCAGAAATAAGAAGAAAGTTTAGTTCATCAGCTCCACGACCAGCTAGGCTCAGAAATAAGAAGAAAGTTTAGTTCATCAACTCCACGACCAGCTAGGCTCAGAAATAAGAAGCAAGTTTAGTTCATCAACTCCACGACCAGCTAGGCTCAGAAATAAGAAGAAAGTTCAGTTCATCAGCTCCACGACCAGCTACGCTCAGAAATAAGAAGAAAGTTTAGTTCATCAACTCCACGACCAGCTAGGCTCAGAAATAAGAAGAAAGTTTAGTTCATCAACTCCACGACCAGCTAGGCTCAGAAATAAGAAGAAAGTTTAGTTCATCAACTCCACGACCAGCTAGGCTCAGAAATAAGAAGAAAGTTTAGTTCATCAACTCCACGACCAGCTAGGCTCAGAAATAAGAAGAAAGTTTAGTTCATCAACTCCACGACCAGCTAGGCTCAGAAATAAGAAGAAAGTTTAGTTCATCAACTCCACGACCAGCTAGGCTCAGAAATAAGAAGAAAGTTTAGTTCATCAGCTCCACGACCAGCTAGGCTCAAAAATAAGAAGAAAGTTTAGTTCATCAACTCCACGACCAGCTAGGCTCAGAAATAAGAAGAAAGTTTAGTTCATCAGCTCCACGACCAGCTAGGCTCAGAAATAAGAAGAAAGTTTAGTTCATCAACTCCACGACCAGCTAGGCTCAGAAATAAGAAGAAAGTTTAGTTCATCAGCTCCACGACCAGCTAGGCTCAGAAATAAGAAGAAAGTTTAGTTCATCAGCTCCACGACCAGTTAGGCTCAGAAATAAGAAGAAAGTTTAGTTCATCACCTCCACGACCAGCTAGGCTCAGAAATAAGAAGAAAGTTTAGTTCATCAGCTCCACGACCAGCTAGGCTCAGAAATAAGATGAAAGTTCAGTATGCACAGCTCAAATAAGAAAGTTGCTCAGCTCAGACAGAGCTAGAAGAAGAAAGTTTAGTTCATCAGCTCCACGACCAGCTAGGCTCAGAAATAAGAAGAAAGTTTAGTTCATCAGCTCCACGACCAGCTAGGCTCAGAAATAAGAAGAAAGTTTAGTTCATCAGCTCCACGACCAGCTAGGCTCAGAAATAAGAAGAAAGTTTAGTTCATCAGCTCCACGACCAGCTAGGCTCAGAAATAAGAAGAAAGTTTAGTTCATCAGCTCACGACCAGCTAGGCTCAGAAATAAGAAGAAAGTTTAGTTCATCAACTCCACGACCAGCTAGGCTCAGAAATAAGAAGCAAGTTTAGTTCATCAACTCCACGACCAGCTAGGCTCAGAAATAAGAAGCAAGTTTAGTTCATCAACTCCACGACCAGCTAGGCTCAGAAATAAGAAGAAGTTTAGTTCATCAGCTCCACGACCAGCTAGGCTCAGAAATAAGAAGAAAGTTTAGTTCATCAGCTCCACGACCAGCTAGGCTCAGAAATAAGAAGAAAGTTTAGTTCATCAGCTCCACGACCAGCTAGGCTCAGAAATAAGAAGAAAGTTTAGTTCATCACCTCCACGACCAGCTAGGCTCAGAAATAAGAAGAAAGTTTAGTTCATCAACTCCACGACCAGCTAGGCTCAGAAATAAGAAGAAAGTTTAGTTCATCAACTCCACGACCAGCTAGGCTCAGAAATAAGAAGAAAGTTTAGTTCATCAGCTCCACGACCAGCTAGGCTCAGAAATAAGAAGAAAGTTTAGTTCATCAACTCCACGACCAGCTAGGCTCAGAAATAAGAAGAAAGTTTAGTTCATCAGCTCCACGACCAGCTAGGCTCAGAAATAAGAAGAAAGTTTAGTTCATCAGCTCCACGACCAGCTAGGCTCAGAAATAAGAAGAAAGTTTAGTTCATCAGCTCCACGACCAGCTAGGCTCAGAAATAAGAAGAAAGTTTAGTTCATCAGCTCCACGACCAGCTAGGCTCAGAAATAAGAAGAAAGTTTAGTTCATCAGCTCCAAGACCAGCTAGGCTCAGAAATAAGAAGAAAGTTTAGTTCATCAACTCCACGACCAGCTAGGCTCAGAAATAAGAAGAAAGTTTAGTTCATCAGCTCCACGACCAAGCAGGTCTCAGGAAATAAGAAGAAAGTTTAGTTCATCAGCTCCACGACCAGCTAGGCTCAGAAATAAGAAGAAAGTTTAGTTCATCAACTCCACGACCAGCTAGGCTCAGAAATAAGAAGAAGTTTAGTTCATCAGCTCCACGACCAGCTAGGCTCAGAAATAAGAAGAAAGTTAAGTTCATCAGCTCCACGACCAGCTAGGCTCAGAAATAAGAAGAAAGTTTAGTTCATCACCTCCACGACCAGCTAGGCTCAGAAATAAGAAGAAAGTTTAGTTCATCAGCTCCACGACCAGCTAGGCTCAGAAATAAGATGAAAGTTTAGTTCATCACCCACGACCAGCTAGGCTCAGAAATAAGAAGAAAGTTTAGTTCATCAGCTCCACGACCAGCTAGGCTCAGAAATAAGAATAAAGTTTAGTTCATCAGCTCCACGACCAGCTAGGCTCAGAAATAAGAAGAAAGTTTAGTTCATCAACTCCACGACCAGCTAGGCTCAGAAATAAGAAGAAGTTTAGTTCATCAACTCCACGACCAGCTAGGCTCAGAAATAAGAAGAAAGTTCAGTTCATCAGCTCCACGACCAGCTAGGCTCAGAAATAAGAAGAAAGTTCATCAACTCCACGACCAGCTAGGCTCAGAAATAAGAAGAAAGTTTAGTTCATCAGCTCCACGACCAGCTAGGCTCAGAAATAAGAAGAAAGTTTAGTTCATCAACTCCACGACCAGCTAGGCTCAGAAATAAGAAGAAAGTTTAGTTCATCAACTCCACGACCAGCTAGGCTCAGAAATAAGAAGAAAGTTTAGTTCATCAACTCCACGACCAGCTAGGCTCAGAAATAAGAAGAAAGTTTAGTTCATCAACTCCACGACCAGCTAGGCTCAGAAATAAGAAGAAAGTTTAGTTCATCAGCTCCACGACCAGCTAGGCTCAAAAATAAGAAGAAAGTTTAGTTCATCAACTCCACGACCAGCTAGGCTCAGAAATAAGAAGAAAGTTTAGTTCATCAGCTCCACGACCAGCTAGGCTCAAAAATAAGAAGAAAGTTTAGTTCATCAACTCCACGACCAGCTAGGCTCAGAAATAAGAAGAAAGTTTAGTTCATCAGCTCCACGACCAGCTAGGCTCAGAAATAAGAAGAAAGTTTAGTTCATCAACTCCACGACCAGATAGGCTCAGAAATAAGAAGAAGTTTAGTTCATCAACTCCACGACCAGCTAGGCTCAGAAATAAGAAGAAAGTTTAGTTCATCAGCTCCACGACCAGTTAGGCTCAGAAATAAGAAGCAAGTTTAGTTCATCAACTCCACGACCAGCTAGGCTCAGAAATAAGAAGAAAGTTTAGTTCATCAGCTCCACGACCAGCTAGGCTCAAAAATAAGAAGAAAGTTTAGTTCATCAACTCCACGACCAGCTAGGCTCAGAAATAAGAAGAAAGTTTAGTTCATCAGCTCCACGACCAGCTAGGCTCAGAAATAAGAAGAAAGTTTAGTTCATCAGCTCCACGACCAGTTAGGCTCAGAAATAAGAAGAAAGTTTAGTTCATCAGCTCCACGACCAGCTAGGCTCAGAAATAAGAAGAAAGTTTAGTTCATCAGCTCCACGACCAGCTAGGCTCAGAAATAAGATGAAAGTTAAGTTCATCAGCTCCACGACCAGCTAGGCTCAGAAATAAGAAGAAAGTTTAGTTCATCAGCTCCACGACCAGCTAGGCTCAGAAATAAGAAGAAAGTTTAGTTCATCAGCTCCACGACCAGCTAGGCTCAGAAATAAGAAGAAAGTTTAGTTCATCAGCTCCACGACCAGCTAGGCTCAGAAATAAGAAGAAAGTTTAGTTCATCAGCTCCACGACCAGCTAGGCTCAGAAATAAGAAGAAAGTTTAGTTCATCAGCTCCACGACCAGCTAGGCTCAGAAATAAGAAGAAAGTTTAGTTCATCAACTCCACGACCAGCTAGGCTCAGAAATAAGAAGAAAGTTTAGTTCATCAGCTCCACGACCAGCTAGGCTCAAAAATAAGAAGAAAGTTTAGTTCATCAACTCCACGACCAGCTAGGCTCAGAAATAAGAAGAAAGTTTAGTTCATCAGCTCCACGACCAGCTAGGCTCAGAAATAAGAAGAAAGTTTAGTTCATCAACTCCACGACCAGCTAGGCTCAGAAATAAGAAGAAAGTTTAGTTCATCAGCTCCACGACCAGCTAGGCTCAGAAATAAGAAGAAAGTTTAGTTCATCAGCTCCACGACCAGTTAGGCTCAGAAATAAGAAGAAAGTTTAGTTCATCACCTCCACGACCAGCTAGGCTCAGAAATAAGAAGAAAGTTTAGTTCATCAGCTCCACGACCAGCTAGGCTCAGAAATAAGAAGAAAGTTTAGTTCATCACTCCACGACCAGTTAGGCTCAGAAATAAGAAGAAAGTTTAGTTCATCAGCCCCCACGACCAGCTAGGCTCAGAAATAAGAAGAAAGTTTAGTTCATCAGCTCCACGACCAGCTAGGCTCAGAAATAAGAAGAAAGTTTAGTTCATCAGCTCCACGACCAGCTAGGCTCAGAAATAAGAAGAAAGTTTAGTTCATCAGCTCCACGACCAGCTAGGCTCAGAAATAAGAGAAAGTTAGTTCATCAGCTCCACGACCAGCTAGGCTCAGAAATAAGAAGAAAGTTTAGTTCATCACCTCCACGACCAGCTAGGCTCAGAAATAAGAAGCAAGTTTAGTTCATCAGCTCCACGACCAGCTAGGCTCAGAAATAAGAAGAAAGTTTAGTTCATCAGCTCCACGACCAGCTAGGCTCAGAAATAAGAAGAAAGTTCATCAACTCCACGACCAGCTAGGCTCAGAAATAAGAAGAAAGTTAAGTTCATCAGCTCCACGACCAGCTAGGCTCAGAAATAAGAAGAAAGTTTAGTTCATCAACTCCACGACCAGCTAGGCTCAGAAATAAGAAGAAAGTTTAGTTCATCAACTCCACGACCAGCTAGGCTCAGAAATAAGAAGAAAGTTTAGTTCATCAACTCCACGACCAGCTAGGCTCAGAAATAAGAAGAAAGTTTAGTTCATCAACTCCACGACCAGCTAGGCTCAGAAATAAGAAGAAAGTTTAGTTCATCAACTCCACGACCAGCTAGGCTCAGAAATAAGAAGAAAGTTTAGTTCATCAACTCCACGACCAGCTAGGCTCAGAAATAAGAAGAAAGTTTAGTTCATCAGCTCCACGACCAGCTAGGCTCAAAAATAAGAAGAAAGTTTAGTTCATCAACTCCACGACCAGCTAGGCTCAGAAATAAGAAGAAAGTTTAGTTCATCAGCTCCACGACCAGCTAGGCTCAGAAATAAGAAGAAAGTTTAGTTCATCAACTCCACGACCAGCTAGGCTCAGAAATAAGAAGAAAGTTTAGTTCATCACCTCCACGACCAGCTAGGCTCAGAAATAAGAAGAAAGTTTAGTTCATCAGCTCCACGACCAGTTAGGCTCAGAAATAAGAGAAAGTTAGTTCATCACTCCACGACCAGCTAGGCTCAGAAATAAGAAGAAAGTTTAGTTCATCAGCTCCACGACCAGCTAGGCTCAGAAATAAGAGAAAGTTAGTTCATCAGCTCCACGACCAGCTAGGCTCAGAAATAAGAAGAAAGTTTAGTTCATCAGCTCCACGACCAGCTAGGCTCAGAAATAAGAAGAAAGTTTAGTTCATCAGCTCCACGACCAGCTAGGCTCAGAAATAAGAAGAAAGTTTAGTTCATCAGCTCCACGACCAGCTAGGCTCAGAAATAAGAAGAAAGTTTAGTTCATCAGCTCCACGACCAGCTAGGCTCAGAAATAAGAAGAAAGTTTAGTTCATCAGCTCCACGACCAGCTAGGCTCAGAAATAAGAAGAAAGTTCATCAACTCCACGACCAGCTAGGCTCAGAAATAAGAAGAAGTTTAGTTCATCAACTCCACGACCAGCTAGGCTCAGAAATAAGAAGAAGTTCTAGTTCATCAACTCCACGACCAGCTAGGCTCAGAAATAAGAAGAAAGTTTAGTTCATCAGCTCCACAACCAGCTAGGCTCAGAAATAAGAAGAAAGTTCAGTTCATCAGCTCCACGACCAGCTAGGCTCAGAAATAAGAAGAAAGTTTAGTTCATCAGCTCCACGACCAGCTAGGCTCAGAAATAAGAAGAAAGTTTAGTTCATCAGCTCCACGACCAGCTAGGCTCAGAAATAAGAAGAAAGTTAAGTTCATCAACTCCACGACCAGCTAGGCTCAGAAATAAGAAGAAAGTTTAGTTCATCAACTCCACGACCAGCTAGGCTCAGAAATAAGAAGAAAGTTCAGTTCATCAGCTCCACGACCAGCTAGGCTCAGAAATAAGAAGAAAGTTTAGTTCATCACCTCCACGACCAGCTAGGCTCAGAAATAAGAAGAAAGTTTAGTTCATCAGCTCCACGACCAGCTAGGCTCAGAAATAAGAAGAAAGTTTAGTTCATCAGCTCCACGACCAGCTAGGCTCAGAAATAAGAAGAAAGTTTAGTTCATCAGCTCCACGACCAGCTAGGCTCAGAAATAAGAAGAAAGTTAAGTTCATCAGCTCCACGACCAGCTAGGCTCAGAAATAAGAAGAAAGTTTAGTTCATCAGCTCCACGACCAGCTAGGCTCAGAAATAAGAAGAAAGTTTAGTTCATCAGCTCCACGACCAGCTAGGCTCAGAAATAAGAAGAAAGTTTAGTTCATCAGCTCCACGACCAGCTAGGCTCAGAAATAAGAAGAAAGTTTAGTTCATCAGCTCCACGACCAGCTAGGCTCAGAAATAAGAAGAAAGTTTAGTTCATCAGCTCCACGACCAGCTAGCTCAGAATAAGAAGAAAGTTTAGTTCATCAGCTCCACGACCAGCTAGGCTCAGAAATAAGAAGAAAGTTTAGTTCATCAGCTCCACGACCAGCTAGCTCAGAATAAGAAGAAAGTTTAGTTCATCAGCTCCACGACCAGCTAGGCTCAGAAATAAGAAGAAAGTTTAGTTCATCAGCTCCACGACCAGCTAGGCTCAGAAATAAGAAGAAAGTTCAGTTCATCAGCTCCACGACCAGCTAGGCTCAGAAATAAGAAGAAAGTTCATCAACTCCACGACCAGCTAGGCTCAGAAATAAGAAGAAAGTTAAGTTCATCAGCTCCACGACCAGCTAGGCTCAGAAATAAGAAGAAAGTTCATCAACTCCACGACCAGCTAGGCTCAGAAATAAGAAGAAAGTTCAGTTCATCAACTCCACGACCAGCTAGGCTCAGAAATAAGAAGAAAGTTTAGTTCATCAACTCCACGACCAGCTAGGCTCAGAAATAAGAAGCAAGTTTAGTTCATCAGCTCCACGACCAGCTAGGCTCAGAAATAAGAAGCAAGCTTAGTTCATCAACTCCACGACCAGCTAGGCTCAGAAAGAAAATATTCCCAGAGAATCCAGTTTTTGAACCAGGAGCTGTAGTAGTTTCAAATATGTCCTCATCAAATAGCAGAACTTTGCCACCCTAACACTCCTTCGGAAGTTTTCTCTCTAATAGGATTCTGCAGCCGTACTGCTCAAATCATCAGTTACATCCTGAATCCATCTTCTTCTTGGTCTTCCTCTTCCTCTCTCTTCCAGGATGCCTCTTTCCATAATAGTTTTCTCCAACCTTTCGTGTCTATTTCCTCATTCTTATTTGTAGTATCAGCCAGTTTTCTCTTTCTTATTTGTAGTATCAGCCAGTTTTCTCTTTCTTATTTGTAGTATCAGCCAGTTTTCTCTTTCTTATTTGTAGTATCAGCCAGTTTTCTCATTCTTATTTGTAGTATCAGCCAGTTTTCTCTTTCTTATTTGTAGTATCAGCCAGTTTTCTCTTTCTTATTTGTAGTATCAGCCAGTTTTCTCTTTCTTATTTGTAGTATCAGCCAGTTTTCTCTTTCTTATTTGTAGTATCAGCCAGTTTTCTCTTTCTTATTTGTAGTATCAGCAAGTTTTCTCTTTCTTATTTGTAGTATCAGCCAGTTTTCTCTTTCTTATTTGTAGTATCAGCCAGTTTTCTTCTTCTTATTTGTAGTATCAGCCAGTTTTCTCTTTCTTATTTGTAGTATCAGCCAGTTTTCTCTTTCTTATTTGTAGTATCAGCCAGTTTTCTCTTTCTTATTTGTAGTATCAGCCAGTTTTCTTTCTTATTTGTAGTATCAGCCAGTTTCTCTTTCTTATTTGTAGTATCAGCCAGTTTTCTCTTTCTTATTTGTAGTATCAGCCAGTTTTCTCTTTCTTATTTGTAGTATCAGCCAGTTTTCTCTTTCTTATTTGTAGCATCAGCCAGTCTTTTTTTATTTTGAGTTCTTTCTGGATATATCTATTTGTTCTCTTCTCTGTCCAAGATATACTAAGGACTCTTCTGTAACACTTATATTCAAAAGCACATATGTTTTTCACTGCCTTGTTAAATGCCCATGCTTCACACCCATACGTTGCCACTGGGAATATGCATGCATACTGTATACAGGGATATATACTGTAATTTAAATTACGGCTCTATGTAACAATGAAGAACATTCATTTTCAAATATGTGATTCTGAGAAATCCTGAAAACCGTACAACACCAGAATGTGTGTATATATATGCGTGTAATATGATCGTTATGAGAATGTGTGTGTATATATATGCTTGTAATATGATCTTTATGAGAATGTGCGTGTCTCAACATAATGTGTCTCTAACAATTCTGTACTTCACTTAAAAGTTAATTACAGATACAGGCCAGTGACATCTCCTTCTGTTGAGTAGATTACCACATACTAACATGACAGCCGCTTCCCTACATTCTCATCTGTTTCTTGATGCCAGAGTAAACCTATTCACATGCATGTTCTACTACATATGTACAAGAGCAACTATAGTGTTTGCTTACAGATAGTTACAAGTATGTTTATGTAACAACTAATAGAAGTATGTATATGTTGTATCGTATTGTATTCTATAAATGATTCTGATATCTGGTGGTCAATGTGGCTAAGGGGTTGAGACGTTTGTCTTACGTTTCTGAGGGTTGTGGGTTTGAATCCGGATAGCGTCGGTCAGTTCGTATTTGTAATGTGTAATTTGTATTTGTCCTGAGATCCCAAGGACTGTTGATGGCGCTAAGGGGTTTGTGATTTGTGCAGCACTCTCGGTGGGTGGTTTTGCCATTTCTGCCGAGAGAGATGAAGCGATACGGGGAAACCTCAGGGAAGGATGTCTATCTTCCATCTTTAGATTCTTATTACTTTTATGTGAAACATGTAAACGATAATTCCCATGTTAGTAACACATCGTCATGTGCTATGCTCGCGAACCCCATGTATGTAACACATCATCATGTGCTATGCTCGTGAACCCCATGTTAGTAACACATCGTCATGTGCTATGCTCGCGAACCCCATGTATGTAACACATCATCATGTGCTATGCTCTGAACCCCATGTATGTAACACATCATCATGTGCTATGCCCGTGAACCCCATGTATGTAACACATCGTCATGTGCTATGCCCGTGAACCCCATGTATGTAACACATCGTCATGTGCTATGCCCGCGAACCCCATGTATGTAACACATCGTCATGTGCTATGCCCGCGAACCCCATGTATGTAACAACATCATCATGTGCTATGCCCGTGAACCCCATGTATGTAACACATCGTCATGTGCTATGCTCATGAACCCCATGTATGTAACAACATCATCATGTGCTATGCCCGTTAACCCCATGTATGTAACACATCATCATGTGCTATGCCCGTGAACCCCATGTATGTAACACATCATCATGTGCTATGCTCGCGAACCCCATGTATGTAACAACATCATCATGTGCTATGCCCGTGAACCCCATGTATGTAACAACATCATCATGTGATATGCCCAGAACCCCATGTATGTAACAACATCATCATGTGCTATGCTCGTGAACCCCATGTATGTAACAACATCATCATGTGCTATGCCCGTGAACCCCATGTATGTAACAACATCATCATGTGCTATGCCCGTTAACCCCATGTATGTAACACATCATCATGTGCTATGCTCACTGAACCCCATGTATGTAACAACATCATCATGTGCTATGCCCGTGAACCCCATGTATGTAACAACATCATCATGTGCTATGCTCGTGAACCCCATGTATGTAACAACATCATCATGTGCTATGCCCGTGAACCCCATGTATGTAACAACATCATCATGTGCTATGCCCGTGAACCCCATGTATGTAACAACATCATCATGTGCTATGCTCGTGAACCCCATAGCGCTCTCCCGTGTTATATATTCATGGAGTCTAATTTTACTCCGATGGCTTTTGCGATAATCAGATTTCACGAAATCAAACTAATTTTCAGGGGGTGTCAATTCGATGATAACGATCTTCCCACATTTGTAATATTTTGTTCGTGTCTCTCCCATGAAAACGATCTTCCCACAAATGTAATATTTCTTTCGTGTCAATCCCATGAAAACGATCTTCCCACAAATGTAATATTTCTTTCGTGTTAATCCCATGAAAACGATCTTCCCACAAATGTAATATTTCTTTCGTGTTAATCCCATGAAAACGAGCTTCCCACAAATGTAATATTTCTTTCGTGTCAATCCCATGAAAACGAGCTTCCCACAAATGTAATATTTGTTTATCTTGAAATTATTCTACTGCCTCCTAACATCATCATTTTTCTTGTTCACTGGAGTCAATGATTTGATCTTTACAGTTCGTATATCAACTATATTCACCATTTCTATTATTAGCAGTGACGGCTCGTGATCATTTTTGTTAGTGAGGCCAGACAGATATTTTCGGAAAAATCATGGTTTCGGTTAGGATATATTTTAATGTATAAAATAATAAATACACGTTACACCTTATTTTTATTGAGGCCCGGCCCCACTGGCCCTTAATGACAGCCGCCGCCCGTCTGCCCAGCGTGTTCGTAGCGCGTTGGACTACAGGTGACTATCCCTCTGTGTGTGCGGGTTCAATTCCGCGGGATGGCAGAAAAAGCCACAGATTCCCCAGATTTACGGTGTTCGTGGCACCGAACCGAAGGGTTACGACGTCGATGGCACGGAGCCGAAGAGCTGAAAAGCTCAAGTGCTTCTGGATCGGAAGAAAGAAAAAATGACGAGCCGCCACTGATTATTAGTATTACAATCGTCACAAGGCGCACTAGCCTGAACAATCGTCACAAGGCGCACTAGCCTGCACAATCGTCACAAGGCGCACTAGCCTCCACAATCGTCACAAGGCGCCATGGCCTCTACAATCATCAGTCAGATTCGCCACAATATATAAAAACAACTACATTTACAGCGCTCGTGATGAAACAAATACAAATTGGAACAGGAAAATAATTATTTTTTAAAAAGAAGTTGTAGGTAAACTTAATAAAAACAAAAGACAGGTAACAAGAAAGAAAAAAATTAAAGGTGAAATGTAGAGAATGTAGATGAAAGGAAAGAAGATAAGAAAGACAAATCGTGGGAATTATCTAGAAAGAAAGAAGGTGTTGCTAGTAGACATAGATTCTTTTTTTCAAATTTTATCAATAAATAAACAAGTGAACAAATAAATCCTCTTTATTATATGCATGGATAGTATCACCAAAATAGATGAAGCATTACTCAGCGCAGACCAACAAAATGAACTGCTCTTTGCTGACGACCAGTGTTTATTCCATAATAATATTGAACAGCTTCAAGAACACATAAACTTACTCAACAATAGCTGCCTCAAATACAACATGAAGATCAACATTCAAAAGACAGAAGTCATGACTATAAGCAGAGAACATAAAGATATCAACATAAAAATAAATGACCAAACGCTAAAGCAGGTGAGAGAATTCAAATACCTTGGAAGTATCTTCACATCTGATAGTAGACTGGACAGAGATCGAAACTAGAATCCAGCAAGCCAACAACATTACATACCAGCTTACCCAATTTTGAAACACCCAGCTATTCCAGTAGTGACTAAAAGACAGATTATAAATTCAATCTTTATACCAACACTGTGCTACCAGGGCCAAACATGGGCACTGACAAAAGAACAAGAAAGGAAAATTACCACATGCGAAATGAGATGCCTGAGGAAAGCAGTAAATAAAACAAGAAGAGACCATATAAGAAATGAGGAAATTAGAAGAACAGTCGGAACAACACCTGCTATTAGATTTATTGAAAAACAGAGACTCAAATGGTTTGGCCACTTGGTCAGAATGAACCCGAATACACCAGTTGCAAGAGCGTACAACCTGAAAATGGAATCATCAAGAGGAAAGGGCAGACCAAGAAAAAGATGGGTTGATGGAGTTACAGACATCTTAAAACTCCACAATACCACACCATATCAAGCGACCGAGCGAGCATTATCTCGGAAACCGATCATCAGTTAAACCTGCTACGCCTAACGGCAAAAAAGCAGAGAAGGACAAAAACAAACAACAACAACAACAAAAAACAAAAAAACAACAAAAAAGTATTAGGGCGTCCGGAGAAAAAATTACCAAACACAGCATTCAAACTAAAAACCCTTATTTCTTAGGCCATTTAGCGCCCATTGCTTAGCCCTGCAGACGAGCGTTTTTAAGAACACATACAGCTAGCTCTCCAAAAGATCATCCTCCTTGTTCTCTTCTTTTCCAACGTTAAGAGAACACAACACATGTACCGGAAACTCTTATGAGTTGGCCAGGAAAATCACTAAAACGGATGTCTGCCAAACTCGACCAAAAGTCATCAATCATGTTTTTTAGCAGGATTTCAATAGCCGGTGTATTGCCGGGGCGCTCGGGTGGAGCAAAGAATAGTAACACTGCGACATACATGGAATTTCGTAAGTAGTGACTGAGGTAGGGAACTACTGAAGCTACCCTAGTAAATAAAAACGTCGCGAAATCGGATGTGACCTGTGGGTCACGACCACCAATAAGATCCCAAAAGTGTTTTTATTTTGAAGTTCTTAAGATATTTTTAGCTGTGATTATTTGTATAAGAAATGTTACTACGACGGGTTTCATCACTTATTTATTTCAATATTGTTACAGTGAAATAGGATTGTTTCCAGGGTAGCAAAGAATAGAACCATTATTCCCTCTGGCATATCGTAAAAGACGCTTAAAAAGGGTTTGTTCGTAGGGGTTGGCGATCCACCATTGCAAAAAAAGTTAGAGGCAGAAAAAAACTCTAACTGCCCATGAGTATCCGAATGCCATAACGATAAGGAAGAGAACAAATGTCAATGATGAATTGAATTCCTTATTCCTCTCCGCTCCTTGTGGAGCATAGGACATCAACAGCTGTCCTCCACTGCCCCGGTCAATGGTCAATGTCTTTATAGCTTCCTAGGATAGTCCAGCAACCTTCAGTTTCTCAAGAAGACTGCGTTTCCATGTTTATTTTTTAAAACACTTTTCGTTTTTCTTGCGGTTCCACTGAAGTGCTTGTCTAATAACACTTGACTGTGTCTTCCACGTGGTATGTCCGACCTATCGCCTTTTTTCTGACCTGGCTTATCATGGGTTCATGTCTTGTTCTTATCCACAGGTCTGTGTTTGCCCATCTATCATACCATATCCACAGGTCTGCGTTTGCCCATCTATCATACCATATCCACAGGTCTGTGTTTGCCCATCTATCATACCATATCCACAGGTCTGTGTTTGCCCATCTATCATATCATATCCACAGGTCTGTGTTTGCCCCTCTATCATACCATATCCACAGGTCTATGTTTGCCCATCTATCATACCATATCCATAGGTCTATGTTTGCCCATCTATCATACCATATCCACAGGTCTGTGTTTGCCCATCTATCATACCGTATCCACAGGTCTGTGTTTGCCCCTCTATCATACCATATCCACAGGTCTGCGTTTGCCCCTCTATCATACCATATCCACAGGTCTATGTTTGCCCATCTATCATACCATATCCACAGGTCTATGTTTGCCCATCTATCATACCATATCGATGATAAAGTACAGAGTAAAAACCTGTGATGCTAGATTTGAGATAGAGAGAAAGGCACAGGATCAAATTAAGTAACACTTCTTTGTCTGTGCCGTAAGTGCCCTTGAGTGCGATGAGAACTGATGATGATGATGATACTGAAAAAAATCTGACCAGGAAATACGGGAAGGCCATTCAGAATCAGAACTGTTTGATTCTAGACACGACTTTGCTAGCGCATTTCCACCACGTTTGGTTGGATATTTTCTGGTTTCGTTTGCCGAGCTACTGAGTAAGTGCTTGAGCAACGATGTGAGCTATAAATGTTACATGGAATGTTTTTTGCTGTGTCAACCGTGCGTTTGTTGTGGACATTCATAAAATGACAGACAGCGGTTATGACGAACCGACACAATCTGCCGTATGCAGTGATATTACGTGTGCAGAAAGCTGGATTTTGTCGTGATTGATGTTCCTTCGATATGAATTGCCACACGAGTAATTACCGGGGCCAAAATTTGGGGTGTAAAGAATAGAACCACTGTTACCTGCAACGCATGTCGTAAGAGGCGACTAAGGAGGTTTAGCTGAAATCTTATGCGCATGTCCTAAACATGTAGAAGTCTATGCGTTTATGGGCCTACCAAACCAATGTGCAATGTATTCACGTTCTTGGCAAAGATCAAACATATTACAAAGAGTGATTAAAATTGGTCGTAAAGAACGAACGCAAAGAAGAAGAAGAAGACATAAATTGCAATTCAAGTGATGAACAGTTTTGTGTTGACACTTTAGCGACGGCCATATGCATTTATGCGGTGCAGGTTGCTTTTTGTGGCAGTACGGCTGTTTCATTCTGAAATTAGTTCACACAGAGACAGTTGTTAGCATTTCGTGTGATTTTCGTTGGCACAGAAACGGAGCAATTATGGAGTGACCCGTTGCAATGAAGTTGGAACCGTACATATGAACTATGAACTGAAATATGATATTAGTGTTTCACTCGGTGGCGGCTCGTGATCATTTTTGTTGGTGGGGCCAGACATTTTTTCCGGATAAATCATGGTTTTTGGTTGCTATATTTTAACTTATAAAATAATAAATACACGTTATACATTATTTTTGGTGGTGCCAGGCCCCACTGGCCCTTAATGACGAGCAGCCACTGGTTTCACTTATATTTCATAAATGAAAGATACCCTGGTGGATCCTTCAAAATAGGAAAATGTTTACAATTATATAATTCAATAATGTCTGTAATGAGCCATCTAATGAAAACTTTAGTTTGTCAATAGTTAACCATCTTTAGTTGTTAGCATCATTGAAACCAACCCATCTCTGACGAGCGGGAGATAACTACTGTTGCTACTTTATACAATTCAAATAGAGTTAGTAGGTTGTTATCTGTTCCTGTATGTCGTTGTTATAGTTAGGCTATTTCTATTGCTTGGAGGTAGAGTAGGGATTTGGTCAGCTCTAGTTCCCTGACTTCTGTCATTCACTGTGTCTTAGACCAGTGCATCGAGGTGGATTAGGGACTTGGTCAGCTCTAGTTTCCTGACTTCTGTCATTCACTGTGTCTTAGACCAGTGCATCGAGGTGGAGTAGGGATTTGGTCAGCTCTAGTTTCCTGACTTCTGTCATTCACTGTGTCTTAGACCAGTACATTGAGGTGGAGTAGGGATTTGGTCAGCTCTAGTTCCCTGACTTCTGTCATTCACTGTGTCTTAGACCAGTGCATCGATGTGGATTAGGGATTTGGTCAGCTCTAGTTTCCTGACTTCTGTCATTCACTGTGTCTTAGACCAGTGCATCGAGGTGGATTAGGGACTTGGTCAGCTCTAGTTTCCTGACTTCTGTCATTCACTGTGTCTTAGACCAGTGCATCGAGGTGGAGTAGGGATTTGGTCATCTCTGGTTCCCTGACTTCTGTCATTCACTGTGTCTTAGACCAGTGCATCGAGGTAGAGTAGGGATTTGGTCATCTCTGGTTCCCTGACTTCTGTCATTCACTGTGTCTTAGACCAGTGCATCGAGGTGGAGTAGGGACTTGGTCATCTCTGGTTCCCTGACTTCTGTCATTCACTGTGTCTTAGACCAGTGCATCGAGGTGGAGTAGGGATTTGGTCAGCTCTAGTTCCCTGACTTCTGTCATTCACTGTGTCTTAGACCAGTGCATCGAGGTAAGGTAGGGATTTGGTCATCTCTGGTTCCTGACTTCTGTCATTCACTGTGTCTTAGACCAGTGCATCGAGGTGGAGTAGGGACTTGGTCATCTCTGGTTCCCTGACTTCTGTCATTCACTGTGTCTTAGACCAGTGCATCGAGGTGGAGTAGGGATTTGGTCAGCTCTAGTTCCCTGACTTCTGTCATTCACTGTGTCTTAGACCAGTGCATCGAGGTAGAGTAGGGATTTGGTCAGCTCTAGTTTCCTGACTTCTGTCATTCACTGTGTCTTAGACCAGTGCATTGTGGAGTAGGGATTTGGTCAGCTCTGGTTCCCTGACTTCTGTCATTCACTGTGTCTTAGACCAGTGCATCGAGGTGGAGTAGGGACTTGGTCATCTCTGGTTCCCTGACTTCTGTCATTCACTGTGTCTTAGACCAGTGCATCGAGGTGGAGTAGGGATTTGGTCAGCTCTAGTTTCCTGACTTCTGTCATTCACTGTGTCTTAGACCAGTGCATCGAGGTGGAGTAGGGACTTGGTCATCTCTGGTTCCCTGACTTCTGTCATTCACTGTGTCTTAGACCAGTGCATCGAGGTGGAGTAGGGACTTGGTCAGCTCTAGTTTCCTGACTTCTGTCATTCACTGTACCCTATGTCTTAAATATCTTCTCAAAACAAATTCTTCACAACCAATGACAAGAAGGAAACAGAAAATCAAATCTTGTTGTGTGTACATGAAATATATTTATTGACATATGGAGGAATGAAAATGAAGTAGGTTTACAATCTGACATAGAATTTGGATGGACATCTGGTATGACAGTTAGACATCTCGTATGACAGTTACTGACATCTGGTATGACAGTTACTGACATCTGGTATGACAGTTTAGACATCTGGTATGACAGTTTAGACATCTGGTATGACAGTTACTGACATCTGGTATGATAGTTAGATATCTGGTATGACAGTTACTGACATCTGGTATGACAGTTAGACATCTGGTATGACAGTTACTGACATCTGGTATGACAGTTAGACATCTGGTATGACAGTTACTGACATCTGGTATGACAGTTTAGACATCTGGTATGACAGTTACTGACATCTGGTATGACAATTAGACATCTGGTATGACAGTTAGACATCTGGTATGACAGTTAGACATCTGGTATGACAGTTAGACATCTGGTATGACAGTTTAGACATCTGGTATGACAGTTAGACATCTGGTATGACAGTTACTGACATCTGGTATGACAGTTACTGACATCTGGTATGACAGTTACTGACATCTGGTATGACAGTTAGACATCTGGTATGACAGTTACTGACATCTGGTATGACAGTTACTGACATCTGGTATGACAGTTTAGACATCTGGTATGACAGTATAGACATCTGGTATGACGGTTACTGACATGGATAATGAATTGTCATATGTCACCGAACTTAGTGACGATGAAACACAGGTACAAATATCACCTTGTACTAGCATCACTCAACATATCATCTTGTACTAGCATCACTCAACATACCACCTGCACTAGCATGACACTCAACATACCACCGTGTACTAGCATCACTCAATATACCACCCTGTACTAGCATCACTCAACATACCACCTGCACTAGTATGACACTCAACATACCACCCTGTACTAGCATCACTCAACATACCACCTTGTACTAGCATCACTCAACATACCACCTTGTACTAGCATCACTCAACATACCACCCTTTACTAGTATCACACTTAACATACCACCATGTATTAGCATGACACTCAACATACCACCCTGTACTAGCATGACACTCAACATACCACCCTGTACTAGCATGACACTCAACATACCACCCTGTACTAGCATGACACTCAACATACCACCATATACTAGCATCACACTCAACATACCACCATGTATTAGCATCACACTCAACATACCACCCTGTACTAGCATCACTCAACATACCACCCTGTACTAGCATGACATTCAACATTCCACCTGTACTAGCATGTCACTCAACATACCACCCTGTACTAGCATGACACTCAACATACCACCCTGTACCAGCATGACACTCAACATACCACCCTGTACTAGCATGACACTCAATATACCACCCTGTACTAGCATGACACTCAACATACCCCCTGTACTAGCATGACACTCAACATACCACCCTGTACTAGCATGACACTCAACATACCACCCTGTACCAGCATGACACTCAACATACCACCCTGTACTAGCATGACACTCAATATACCACCCTGTACTAGCATGACACTCAACATACCCCCTGTACTAGCATGACACTCAACATACCCCCTGTACTAGCATGACACTCAACATACCACCCTGTACTAGCATGACACTCAACATACCACCCTGTACTAGCATGACACTCAATATACCACCCTGTACTAGCATCACTCAACATTCCACCCTGTACTAGCATGTCAAACAAACTCATCTGTACAAGACATGGATTACACAAATTTCTCCCCCAAAATCTATCACAAATCTGCGGAAAACATTTGATCCTCTTCCTTTTCTCTCAATTTACATATTAAGAATTATTGCATATATTTGTTTTCATGCAGGTTTCACCACTTCTTACTAGATTCCAAAATCTGGAGTTACTTAATGAAGTGCTAAATGAGCACATTTTGAAACAATATTATATCATACTAGCTGATGAACCCGGCTTCGCACGGATGAAAGTTGTTAGTAATCCTTGATGAGGAATTGGTGAACCCGTTCCAAGATATGTCATCTTCTTCTTCAGCGATCTCTGGTCATGCGCTTAATTTACTGTGGACCACAAACTGGGCAGTCAGCTTCAGGTCTGTCAGGTTTCCCCCAAAACTTAGTTTTCAGGTCGATTGGGTGTGGCCACATGTTGCTTCTCAGCTCACCCAGAAGAAGGACAGTCTTGCAGGATATGCTCTGGTGTCTGTTCCGTCTGCTGACACTGGTAGAAAGCTGTTTTACTTATTCCTAGTCTATGTAAGTGTTTGTTGAGTCTGCAGTGTCCGGTGTGTAGTCGAAATATAATGACCTGATCTGTTTTGCACAGGTCTTTGAGGGAGTCTTTTCCATAATCATATCCAATGTTTGTCTTCCAGTCTACTGCCGATTTTCTCTGTATAAGGGTTTTGACCTCTTGAAAAGACAGGGTCGGATAAGACATATCAGTTTGGGTTTTATTTATTTTTAAACGAATATTGGCTCGATTTGAGTCAATATTCTAAATTATACAGTTTGCTCAAACCAAAGCAAGCGAAAAGCATAATTTTATAGCGTAGTTTGAAACAACAAATTAAGGGACGCAATTCATGCATATGTTGTATCTAGCAATTTGTGGATTATATCCCTTTCCTTCACCGCGTAGTCGAAATATGTAGGATCAGACATCAATAATTCAATTGTATTTAATTTTAAATTTAATATTGATCCGATTTCGAAACTGTTTCTTTAGTAGACCTAAATTTTTCAAGATAAAAGTATGCAGAAAAAAATTGTGAATTTTGGATGTAAACTGACGCCGTCTATACCCGGACTGCAGATCCAGAAAATAAGAAATATATATAGATGTATTATCACAAAACAGGCATTGAAGTGGGATGTAAATGGTTCAAAAAAGAAAGAATGTCTTAGGGAAATATTCAAATGAATTTTACTGAGAGTAACAAGAGATATTGGACTTTATTTCATATCAAAAGCTTACAGATAGTGAAGCTGATTACATGCTGGACTAGTCAACACATTCTGTGAAAATATCATGGTTCAAGGCTAGCTAAGCCAAAGAATTTTGGTCTACACAAAGTATGTGGTTAGACTACAAGAAACCCTGATCCTTCACTTTAAAAAAGAACTGTAGTTACTGTCTGTAGTTACTGCCTGTAGTTACTGCCTGTAGTTACTGCCTGTAGTTACTGCCTGTAGTTACTGCCTGTAGTACCATTTTTTATGGCAGTGTGAGACAAGAGACTGAGGAATTTAATGGCCGCATGACTAGTGCAGGAGAGCCGCTGTAGCGTAGTTGTTAGTGAACTCGCTTCTCAAGGCTGGTGGTCTGGGTTCAGCTCCGCAATGCGCATGGAATTTTTCCGACCACGACGGCTCTCAGGTCAACCCAGCCTCAACTGGGTACCAGACATGCTCTGGGAAAGTAAAGGAGGCCGGCGTGATGCTGACCACATCACCCATTGTGTGCCGACGGTCAATGAAAATACAGGCCTAACACTGTATTGACCTATATACCACGAGGTATGAAATGGTTCCTTTACTTTTTTTTTATGACTAGTGCAGTCACTGCAAAGCTGTTCAGGTTAGGATTTTTTATTTATGCCCAGAACAGAAAAATTTCTTCACCTTACTGTGAATTGAACACGGGTCTCTCTGGCATGGGAGCCACGCTCTAATCCATTCGGAGACGCTCCTTGATCCTTTACTTGGAAATCTAAATTACAAGTATCTCTGAAGAGAAAGTAAGGCTTGCCTAAATGGCAAGTTCCACTGGTGATAAGGAAAGCAAATCTTCACACAAAAATCAGTCATTCGTACCATATTAGATGCACTGACTAAGTCTGAATTCATAATGGGCAAACAAGAACCAAAAATCCTTCGTAGAGATTGAACAAGTTGTCCAGGAGAGGACTGTATTGAGTGGAATGAATATAATGCTTGCATGGTAACAGAAAAATTCCTTCCACTGCTACCATATGCATTGACTTCAAGTTTCCTCACGAAAAATTGACTAGATGCAGTTCCTTAATTATCCAACTGTGTCTGTATTGCATCCATTTGTTCCAGAATTAATGTAATTGTTTTCTGTCTGGTTACTCCCATTTGAGATTTCAGCAAGGAGATATGTTCATTAGCAAGATCAAGCTTGGACTTTAGTATAGCATTTTCTTCAATCAGTTTCTCTCGGATCTGCAAATAAATAAACTATAGATATATGATAAAGTACTCTCACTACAACAAGCAAGTCTAAGAGATAGATATTGGAAACATAGCCAGAATGTTGGTATCAAAGCTACATGAATAAATAGAGCCATGTGTTGATAAGACTATAAAAACCAGGAGTTTGAAAAATGCTTTTATAAACTCTTTTCCAAGGAAGGGATCCTCCCAACTTCAGTTTTTTCTGGCAATGATTGGTAATGCAGACCTGAGCATGGAGTTCAGATCTGGGGATTGAGCACCCACCTGGTTAACTGGACAACTCTGTCCACTTTCTGTAAGAGAATGACAACCACTGAATGCGATAACTGAACCTATTTTGGATCTTTCAATTTTGTAATTGCAGTATAGACAATTCTGTTTCATTCAATGAATTTGACAATTTTCATAAATTTTAACTATTGCTGTCACACATAAGTTATAAGAACATGAAGTCTGGCTATATGCTTCCTTTGTAGTACTAAAGTTATATTATATATAAGTTGTATAAAGGAGATGTTCTTTTATCTCTTGGCGACCTACTATTGGATGAGGACAATAATCATGTTGAATCAATCCGGCTATTTAAAGAGTTTGGAATTACACGCTGCACAAATATAGATAGTGAAACACGTACAAACAAAGTACTATAGTTTTACAAAATACATAAACAGTGACGATAAACAGCAACGTTTGACCAACAAGGCCTTTATCAACAAGCGAACAAACAGGAGTGACAAATTAAAATGAAACACAAATGGACGACCAAATACCAACGTATCTAAGGAAAATCTGGAATAAAACGAATAACGAAATAAATGTAACACAAAAACACACATAAAAACTAGAAATAGAAAAGAAACAATGAAACATCTAGTAAATATATAACTTGAATACATGCAACATATACACATATAGATTATAAAGCATGGGAAGATAAAGTACTAAGAAGCATAAGAATGTAATACATGCAACATATACCCATAGAGATTACAAAGCATGGGAAGAAAAAGTACTAAGAAGCATAAGAATGTAATCGTTGAGCCGCGTGTCGCAGTACCATACAAAGAAATCAACCGATTCTCCAGAGCAAATCGATTACGATCATCAGAGGAACATGATCGGATGGCTGTGACCTGGACATCGCAAGCTCCTGAATGGCCAGTATCATTGAAATGGGTAGCTACAGGGTCACAGAGCATTGGCGTATATCGCGCAAGTGTTGGGCGAATCGGTCACTGAGTCTCCTGCCGGTTTCCCCAATATAGGCCTTGTTGCACGGCTTGCAGATAATGGCATAGATTGGGAAACCGGCAGAGACTCAGTGACCGATTCGCCCAACACTTGCGCGATATCCGCCAATGCTCTGTGACCCCTGTAGCTACCCATTTCAATGATACTGGCCATTCAGGAGCTGCGATGTCCAGGTCACACCATCGATCATGTTCCTCTGATGACGTAGTCATTTGCTCTGGAGAATCGGTTGATTTCTTTGTATGGTACCTCATCCGCGCTCAGATTACATTCTTATGCTTCTTGTACTTTCTTCCATGCTTTGTATCTATGGGTATATGTTGCATGTATTCATTCTTATGCTTCTTAGTACTTTCTCTTCCCATGCTTTATAATCTATATGTGTATATGTTGCATGTATTCAAGTTATATATTTACTAGATGTTTCATTGTTTCTTTCTATTTCTAGTTTTTATGTGTGTTTTGTGTTACATTTATTTCGTTATTCGTTTTTATTCAGATTTTCCTTAGATACGTTGGTATTTGGTCGTCCATTTGTGTTTCATTTAATTTGTCACTCCTGTTTGTTCGTTTGCTTGATAAAGGCCTTGTTGGTCAAGCGTCTGTTTATCGTCACTGTTTATGTATTTTGTAAAACTGTAGTACTTTGTTTGTACGTGTTTCACTATTTACCAAGTTTTACTGCAGTCTTCCCCTATTCACAAATAGAGATGAATGTTTAGGGCGAGAGAGGAATGGGTGTAACCAGCCAGCCACAAGAACCATCAGTATGCATACATTATAAAGTCTGTTGGGAGAGACTGAGCACCTATGGGTCTACCCGGAGTGCTGTGACGTCGTCGGTTCAGTAACCAATAACCAATAATTATATTATTCCAGCAACAACATGCCAGTTGGCAACACACACAAAAACATGAATGAAAAATTCTAAAAGTATAACTTATCATACCTCTTCTGCCTTCAGAAGACGCTCATACAGAAGGGCCTGCTGCTCGTAGTACTCGCCTTCAATGGGAGCAGAGTCACCAGAGTCCTGACTGTTCAGAAGTTGACTGCACTCTCTGGCTTTCAGATTATTGGACCGTTTTAAGATAATAGGTTCTGTTTGTGTTGACTGTTGACAGGTGTGTGACGACCTTTTCTGCTCACGTTGGGAAATCTTCCATTTGACATCAACTGTCATATCATCTGGTTCCATATCTAGGCATTAGAAAGACATTACATTAAGATTTATTTTTTAAAAACACTGAACTCTTAGAATACAATAAGCCATCTGATAACCCATCTGACCAGTACCAATTATCTGAAAGATCACCTCATGTGCCAAAATGTTTTAGTTGTTAGGGAATTCACTTCTTAGGCTAGTGGTCGGAGTTCAATTTCACAGTGGGTGTGGAATACCTTTCAGACCGTAAAGACTCTCAGGTCGACCCAGCCTCAATTTGGTACCAGGAAAAGTACTGTGAAGTAAAGGTGGCCGGCGTGATGTTGACCATATCATTCATCGTGTTCCTACTGTCAATAAAAATTATGGACCTAACACTGTATTACCCTGTGTACCTCGAGGTATGAAAATGGGTTCCTTTGTCTTTGACATAAAATGTATGAGGAAAAAGCAGAATTTTAAAATCCATTAAGGAGCTACATCCATTATCTCTCAAGACTGGAAAGATGCTTTCATCAATTGTTACATAAATGTACTCATATATCAGCTATACTTTATCTCTATTTCTGCCATAAAAAACACTTTGAATATTTCTCACAGGTAGGAATAGTTCTCTATCTCTTCTTATCTTCTTCTTCATCTCTCAACTCCCAACGGAGCACAGGTCTTCAACAAACTTCTTCCAGCTCTTCCTCTCTCTTGCCATCCCTTCCAATTATTTCCACGTCTTGCCTATCCTTTTAATATTAGTCTCCAGCTCTCTTCTCCAGGTATTTATATGTCTTCCTCAACTCCTACTTCCTTGTGGGTTCCAAAACAGTGCCTGTCTTGCAATGCTTCTGGTCATTCTTCTCAATTTGTGTCCTTTCCATCGCTAGCGTCTCTTTCTTAGCTATTTTTCCACTGGTATCTGCTAAGTTCTTTCTCAGAGTTCATCGTTCGTAATCTTATCATACTATCTCAGTCTCTTTATTCTATGTAAACATCCATATATGAAGGTCTGTAGTTTTCTGGTGGTTACATTTGTTGTCCTCCATGTTTTTGATCACTCTATCTCTGACTATAAATTTACTATTTCTTGTTAATGATTAATGTATCATGTCATTTGAAACTCGCTTATCTCAAATACAGTAACTAACATTAAGTGATATCTTACCAAAAGTTACTTATTCATACCAACCGAGTGGTTACCAGGGTACAAATTTGGGCTGTAAAGAATAGAACCACTGTTACCTGCCACGCATGTTGTAAAGAGACTACGGAGGTTTGGCTGAAATCGGATGCACATGTCCTAAACGTATAGAAGTCTATGAGTTTAGGGGCCTACCAAACCAATATGCAACGTATACACGTTCTTGACAAAGATCAAACATATCACAAAGAGTGATTAAAATTGGTTGTAAAGAATGAACACTAAGAAGAAGAAGACTTACTCATACATGACAAGAATGTGTACCTCAGTTTGTTTTCCCGCCGCTATGAATTCAGGTACAGTCAGAATGGCACCTCTGACTGATTTTTGCTTGAACGCTTACTTTCCTTATCATCAGCATCAGTGTCCCTCTGCATTCAGGTAAGTTTTACTCCAACTTCTGAGGTACTTGTAATTTGATCAAGTAAGGAATCAAGAAACCAGTTTTTCAACCGTGTGCACACCAAAATAAATTGGGCCCTAGTTGGCCTTGAACCTCAGAATTAACACTGGTTACTAGCGAAGCATTTTATCAATCGCTATCGCCACACAGATCCATATCCTGTTAGACAAGCTTCTACTCAGCCATCAAGTTTACTTACTTAAATAATGCCAGTAAAGACAGATTAACTCTTTCCATGCTTTTAGCAGCACACTGCGCAACGGCGGAAGTCCATTGCACACTATTAGCAGCACACTGCGCCATAGAGTTGCTTCCTTATAAGAAGTCTTTCTAGTTTTACTTCTACTGTTTTACTTATATAGCGAAACACATACAAAGTACTATAGGAATGAAAATCTTGGAATAAAAACGAATAACGAAATAAGTGCAAGACAAAACTAGAAGTGGAAAAGAAGAGAAGCAATAAACAATCAAGTGAATATATAACATATATATATGAAGCAAATACACATATAGATTACAAGGCATGAGATGAGAAAGTACTAAGAAGCATAGGAATGTAATGTGTTGAGTCCAAGAGCTTGCAAGATACCATACAACGAAATAAACTGGTTCTCCAGAGCAAATCGACTACGATCATCAGAGGAACATGATCGGATGGCTGTGACCTGGACATCGCAAGCTCCTGAATGGCCAGTATCATTGAAATGAGTAACTACAGGGGTCACAGAGCATTGGCGTATATCGCGCAAGTGTTGGGCGAATGGTCACTCAGCCTCTTGCCGGTCTCACCAATATAGGCCTTATTGCACTGCTTGCAGGTGATGGCATAGATAATATTACGGGACTCCACGTGACACTGTCTTCAATAACAAACGTGGCTTTTGGAAAAGACACAGTGCTGGTCTGTATTACATAAGCACACATGTTACAGCACGGACGGCCACACTGGATGGTACCAAAATGACTCTGGATATTAGGCATGAGGCGACTGTGAACCAACATACTTATACTACTTTTCAACCTTGTTATTCTATTTTGTTGTCCAGTTTACTTCAATTTAGCATATTATAATATATATATATATATGTTTATTTATTGACAAGTAGTTAGAATTTTTTTTTTTTTTTTTAACCCCTAATTAATTGTTTAAAAATTGAGAAAATAGCTCAGTGTGGAAAGAGTTAAATTTGTTCCTATTTTTTTTTTTTCGATCCAGAAGCACTTGAGCTGAAAACTCTTCGGCTCGGTGTCATGGACATCGTAACCCTTCGGCTCGGTGCCACGAACACCGTAAATCTGGGGAACCTGTAGCTTTTCTGCCAGTCCGCGGAATTGAACCCGCATTTACAGAGGACTAGTCACCCGTAGTCCACGCGCTACGAACACGCTGGGCACGCGGGCGATTTGTTCCTTTTAAAAACCACTGGATAGCATGTTCATTTGTTTTCTTGGTTGTGTCCCTTAGACCAGAACCTTGCATATATTTATAATCCTTTTATGCTTCCAAGTTGTTTCCTATTTCAAAACAAAAACGTAAAGGTTAAAGAATACATAGTCATTGTATATTATCCTACCATTGGATGTGGACTCTGTCATCCTGTTGCCTTTACTTCGACACTCCATCACAACCTGATCCTTGCAGTGTTTATGGGCATTGATACCACAATCTGAATGGACAAAATAAAACCAATGAAATGTTTAGTTCTTATTCTCTTCATTCATTCCTGTCAAAGTCATTAATTCAGAACAACTACATTTCTCTCATCTTGAAGACTTGACTAGTCCAACTACACTTCTCTCATCTTGAAGACTTGACTAGTCCAACTACACTTCTCTCATCTTGAAGACTTGACTAGTCCAACTACACTTCTCTCATCTTGAAGACTTGACTAGTCCAACTACACTTCTCTCATCTTGAAGACTTGACTAGTCCAACTACACTTCTCTCATCTTGAAGACTTGACTAGTCCAACTACAATTCTCTCATCTTGAAGACTTGACTAGTCCAACTACATTTCTCTCATCTTGAAGCCATGACTAGTCCAACTACATTTCTCTCATCTTGAAGCCATGACTAGTCCATCTCTATCATCTCTTCTGTATCTCTTTATCAATGTTGTCCAGACTAATTTGTTTACACTTTAGAATAATCACTTATAAATCATACTTTGTTACTTGTAACTTTGTAACTTGAATGAGAGTGTAACTAATTATGCTGCTAGTTTACTGCAAAACTGTGATATTTCTACCTTCTGACTCAGGATAACTGTTTTCTGCAATTCAATTAATAACTTCTTGAGAAAAAATTACAACTAAATCCATGGACATGGATGCTGCAAATTTCTTAATAAGAAAAAGCTTTGCAAACCTTGGATTGCTTGCAGGCAATGTTAGGACTTGCAACAACATAGACATTGCATCTGAAGTTGGAGAAGGCATGCCTGTATGGCAGGGGACACTGATAATAAGGAAAGTATGCCTTTACGCAAAAATAAGTCAGAAGTGTCAGAACCAGGCGCCATGACTACACATGAATTCATACCGGGGGAACGCAAAAGAAGAAGAAAAAGAAACAGATATGAAGACTTTATAGCTTTCCTCGTTAAAGATGGAACATGACAGCTCTAACATGATTAAATATCCAAGAATGGAAATTAGACATACAGAGCATATAGTTAATAACTATGCTCAGATATCTTACGCAGCATACGGCTGCTACTGCAGATCATCAACAGACTGAGACTGCTCATCTCTCTCTGTTTAGATATTTAGACATGAGAAAAGTATTGCAGAAATAGAAGAAAATTCTTCATCAAGACAATTGCATATGATACTACATTTTAAAATTGCATGCTACATACCTTTACATTTCCAGCCCTGCTTTATAATTCCCCATAACTGGAAATAAAGAAATAACAAACATTTGAATGTTACAACTTATCATACACCTGAATAGTTTACTGTGTATTAAACTATAAAGTAGATCCTGTGCATAAAAATACTTACTAAATGTTTTCTGTAATTTAAACATGCTTAAGAAATCATGTGTAACGATTACAAAAATGCATAACAAACATGCACAATGATAACAAGTGTACTTACTAAACCTGTACAATGATTACAAAATGTTAACTTGAAATATGTTGTCTCATGAAATGCATGTTTGAAACTATTTCTCAGGGCATGACAGTTGGCTCGGATAAAATATGTTTCCATTTCAATTTTGCTGATCACTCCATCTCTGAAAAAAACCAAGAACATTATTTTATTTGTTCCACCTTACTAAAAATCATTTTACATTTGTCTTTTCTTATTCAGGTAAACAGAGCATTCAATTCTAAATATTTTTATATACTGGACATGTTCTATAAATAAAATAATCGTTTTTTTTACAAAACTAATAACAGCTATCTTTATAAAATGTATGATCAAAATATGGCTTGTAATAGTTGTTTTCACCGTAATCTACTAAGTGTTAAGTTCTAATATTAGAGGTTAGGTACTTGTCTCTCATTCCGAAGGTACTCGGTTTGCTCCCTCTTGGAACCATCAGGATATTTTTACAGAGATTCCTGATCTCAGTGTAGGTGAGATGGAGTTTCTATTCCTATCGGAGTTCAAAATCGAGAAGAACAGACTGGAGGAGGTCTCTGTGGCTGAGTGGTTAAGCCCTTTGCCTTGTGAGTCAAAGGTCGTGGGTTTGAATCCGGACTGCGCCGTTCTGTTCACAAGTTCAGTTTTTTCCAGAGACCCCTAGGATTGTTGCTGGAGCTATGGAGTTCGTGCTTTGTGCAATACTCTCGGCAGGTGGCTTGCCATTTCTGCGGAGACCGAGCCATATGGGGTGAAACCTGGTGCAATGAAGTCAATCCTTTGGCTTTAAAACCCTTTTAAACAGACTGGAAAGCAACTGCAGAGGCAAAATTCAGTGAAAGTTTAAAGAATAACATTCCTACAAAATATTTTCACCATTTTCTAAATGACATTGAGTAACCTTGCCAGTGTTTGTGTGCTGCCGCTGAGATCTTCCTGTGGAAGCAAGATATCGGAGCATACATGGCAACTCACCAAAGTGCAATAATGATGGTCTGATCAATCAATCAATCAATTATTATAACAATTATGCAGCGTAACATATTTATGCTCAATGTTTGTTGGTTATATCAGAAACTGACAGTCTTATATCTTTCACAAACATCTTCCCAAAAAAACTGTTTACTGGAGCATTTTAGCCAAATTAATTTCTATGAACAAAATATATATTCAATAAAGACAAGTGCTGTTTTGTATATAAGATGACAGCAGTAGAAAAACTTTTATAATGGTTATTGGTTATTGGTTATTGGTTACTAAACTGACGTCATTGCACTCGGGCAGACCCATAGGTGCTCAGTCTCCCCAACAGATATCGAAGAGTATGCATACTGATGGTTCCTGTGGCTCGCTGATTAAACACACCTCTCACTCTGCCTCTCAGGCATCCAGTTCAACTTGAACAACGGGTAACTCCAAACTGCTTAAATCGCTTGATCGATTCAACATCGATTTGAGTGTCCTCATCCAACAGAGAGTTGCGAAGAGATCGAAGAATATCCCCTTATCCATCTTCAACTCCCCAACAATCGATGCTGTTGATGCAAGCCTGTCCGCTCTCTCATTCCCATAAACACCCGCATGCCCAGGACAGTATATCCACGTAAGCCGCTGGAGGTTAGAAACTTCTATAGACGACATCCACTCATACCGAAACCTGCCCTTCTGGATCTTGTGAAGACTGAGAGTCAGATACAACAACTGCCCCAGTATAATAATGATGATGTATCATTGTATACCTAAGCTCTGGCATATATAATACAAATAAGATCAATTGAAATATTGTAAAAAGTTCAACCCTTTCACTCTGTAGTTTTTTCTTACCTCTGGACACATGTATATTGACAAGACAGTATACTTCTTTTCTTCTTCGAATGCTCCATATCAATGACTTGTTAAAACACTCTTTGTGATTTGTATGTGATCTGAACCTAAGAGCTACTATATGTTGTGCCAGTTATGCGCCTACAAGTAGGCCAGCACATCTGATTTCTGCAACACTTTTTATTTACTAGGGTAGCTTCCTTAGACCCCTACCTCAGTCAACTCTTATGACATGTCTTGTAGGTCACAGTATTACTATCTTTGTTCCCCTTGAGAGCCTCGGCAACACACAGGCGACCCCAAAGTATACTGATTTAGCCAGTATATTGACATTGCATCATCATAAAAAAATGCAATGAGCCAATATATTGGCACAGAGGGGTGAAGAGGTTAAGAGAGAATGAAAGAAGTCAAACATATTTTAATGCAATAGAGGAAGGGAAAAAAGATAGATATCAAGCAAAGATGACAATTTTAAGGAAAAAATAACTCATTTTTCAGCATCTAGAACACTAAAGGAAAAAATAACGAATTTTTCAGCATCTAGAACACTAAAGGAAAAAATAATTCTCTTGTCAGCATTCAGAAACTGGCATCGATTGGGTAGAACATATTCAACTGGAAGATTTAGATTTTGCAAATGATATTGCCTTGTTGAGTAAAAACAACCAAGATATGCAAAAGAAAAATAGACAACTTGTCATCTATAGCATCTAAAATTGACTGCAGATAAACTATGAAAAAACAAATGTAATGAAGATACCTTAGGCAAGTAATGCAGATATCACACTAGAATCCAAAATGATAAAAATAACAGAGCAGTTCACCTATTTGGGTAGCAATTTTGATTGCACAATTAAATACTAAATAAATACCAATGCTACAAATTGTCAAAGCAACATCTGTTGTTAAAAATCTCAATAAAATATGGAACTTCAAGTTTTAAAACTAAATTACATATTTTCAATTCAAATGTTGTCTCAACTCTAACATATGCCAGCAAGATTTGAAAAATGAATAATGATATAGAAAGCAAGTTGTCATAGTCCCCCAGATGGCAGCGGAGGAATGGACAGTTAGCCAGATAGTTAGTGTAGTATAATTAGATTATTTAATAGTTGAGACTATGTGCTGTACTCTCTATGTAGAAGTGCAACACAAAAACGTCGTTAAAGTTAAATACATTTGAAAATAGATGTCTGCGAAAAAAATGAACATAAAATGGGATGAATTCAGGAGAAATTAATTATTAAATCAGGGAAATGTCTGGTCAACTACTAGTAACAACTTTTATAAGAAGAAGAAGATGGAGATATGTTGGGCATACTCTGAGAAGAAATTACCAAACAAGGTATTGAAGTGGGAGGTAAACTGTTCAGGAAAGAAAGGATGCCCCAGGAAAACATTGCAACAAACTTTGCTGAGAGAGGCAAGAAATATCAAACTCAATTCCATAGAGGAGATTGAACGAGTTGTCAAGGATAGAGCAGTATGGAGAAATTGTTTGCAGGCCCTATGTAATGTATAATTGTACGAGAGGAATATAATAATAATTCAGAATACAAAAAGGACAAAATAACTTACTTGTCAGCATCTAGAACACAGAAGGATAAAATAACTTACTTGTCAGCATCTAGAACACAGAAGGACAAAATAACTTACTTGTCAGCATCTAGAACACAGAAGGACAAAATAACTTACTTGTCAGCATCTAGAACACAGAAGGAATCAATGAAGGGAAAGTTTCCAGCAATAGACTCAAACTCTTCATGGGAGATAAACCCATCTCTATCATGGTCATAGTTCTTAAATACAGCCTGAAAAATGTATAATAGTTAAGGGCACATTTAGAACAGACAGTACCATTTGATGTATACTGACATAAAAAATGTGCTTTATCTCTCTACTTGGCACCTTGTAGCAGCTCAAAGTAACATATTCTTATATTTTTTTGCTTCTTGATAATTCTTAGTACTATTTTCCCACTTCCCCCAGACATATATTGTTTATTAATTCCAGTTTTCCTATTTTATTTTATTTTCAGTCACATCTTTTCATTTGATAGCTTCTCGGCCTTTTGGCTGAAATCAAAGTGTATTTTCCACTTGATCATGGCCAAGGGGTGGGAGCCTTCAAAACTTGCCAAATGGCACAATAAAGTCCATGTAAACAAACTCTGAGCAGCCCTCATTTGAAAGAATGATGATGTTCGGAGTTTACACGTTCAACCATACTGGGTCCACGCATGTGGCACTTCTGGTTAGGGCCCAATATAAATATTTAAAATTTTAATCTTTTCATTTGATAGGTTCCTTACAGTTAGTGATAACATTTTGCTTGTGCCATATTTTATGTAGCATACTTTTACTATAACAAGAAATTAAATCAATATCTAAGAAACAAGTACACTAACAACTGTCCTACCACAGCTTCTGACCAAAAGCATAAATATATTTATGTATAAATATTTGTTACAAAAACTAAATCATTTGATATGGAAGTATGTATCATTCGTTTCATTTCATTTATTCCTATCCGCTCCTTGCTGGGCATAAGGCCTCAACAGTTATCACTTTTTCTGGTCTCTGGCCATTTTCTTTCTGACTTTCCATGATAGTTCAGCATCCTTTAGTTCCTCAAGGACTCCATCTTCAGGTCTGGTTAAGACATCCCTTTTTCTATTTTCTTCATGTGTTTCACTCAAGGCCTTGTACAGTGACATTTGACTGTGTCTTCCAGAGGGTATGCCTGACCCATCCTAATTTTCTTTTCCTGGTCATCATGGGTTCCTGTCCTGTTCTTATCCACAGGTCTGTGTTTGCAACTCCGACATACCATCTCAGTCTTAGAATACGCTAAAGACACCCGTTGACAAAGACGATACTCAAGTTTTTAGTTTTTAACAATTTGTTTTTGGTTTCTGTAACTCCGTCCTTTTTTAAATGGATGGGTAGTTAGGGCATCACACACACTCCAACACTGAGGACCAGGAAATAAGTCTACATAGAAATAACTTTAATGCTTGATTAAAGAAACAAAAAACAAAAACTGTCGTTACTGCCAGTAGTACCGCTTTTTAGGGCAGTGTAGGACAGGTGGGACAAGAGTCTGAGGAATTTAATGGCCGCATGGCTAGTGCAGTCACCGCAAAGCTGTTCAGGTTAGGATTTTTCAATTAAGCACACAACAGAAAAAAGCCTTGTCCTTACCGTGAAGTGAACATGGGTCTCCTGCATGGAGCCGCTAGATTAATTATGCTAAATTAATCAAAGAACTAAACACATGTATAAACATTCAATGCAAACAATCAGATTAAAATAAAACATTTTGAATTAAATAAGTTAATTAAACAAACAAATATTTATAGAAAGATATATTAAAATATTTGCACACATAATAAAATGTTTGGGATTTCCATGGAAAAGTAGTTAGACGCTGTTGGAGATATTGCAAAGGAGATCGGAGCACCTATGGACATGTCCGAGTGCAATGAAGATATTCCAAACTGAAACTAAAACTGAGTAGTTAGTCATTTGTCTGTTGTTCTGAAGATTGTGGGTTCGATTCTGGGTTGTCATGTGTGCAAATTTTTCATGAGATCACTAGGATTGTTACTGGAGCTACGGAGCTTATGCTATGTGCAACACTCTTGGCAGATGGTGTGCAATTTCGGCAGATAGGGGCAGAGCTATAATGGGAATCGCTATGCAATGAAGTCAATCATTCGCCTTTAGACATAACGTTAGATTTTTAACAATAATTTATTTTCTAGAACTATACAAACATTCAAATTTTATCATCAACTTTAAAATCCCATGTTGCAGTTATATACAACAATAGATATATTCTACCTGATGCAACAATCACATTTGTTGTACATTTCCATCTAAAATAGTGTAAAGAAATGAAGAATACAAACCTCCACCATATCGCGGACATGTTTATCTATGATGTTAGGGTCTGGTGGACTAATACCCAACACCCAGTCAGCAAACACTGGAGATTTGGTCGGAGTTGGAGGCTAGATAATGAAAGTCAAAATAATGTTTGTAAATACAATAAAAGTAAACAATGTTTCTATATATTAAGTTCATTATGTTTCATTTATTATCTTGTTTATCATGTATTGAGTTTTTATGTATTAAACAATTATGTAGAAAATGTATTTTAATAAACAATGTTAGCTCAGCCTAAGGTTGTTACATCTTATAAAAGATGTTATTGCTTTTCAGTTACTTTCTTTTCCCATTCGACTTTTATATAAGCAGAAAATTACTTTAAGTCCAGTGTAAACAATAACGAAAACATAATCATGGTTTTTGTTAGAAAATGGAGACAGAGTATCTACAGATACTTACACATGATGATGATGATCCCGTGGCTCTCGTAAGCGAGAGATAGTTCATATATTTCATCTTCTGTGTGGTACAGATCTAAGGAAAGCTTGAATAGAGAAAAAAATAAAGTTCATGTTTGCCAGATTTCAAATATTTGGAAATAGTGCAATTACATGTCAAGTATATTAGCAGCAGATGAAAGTCTTTAACCCATTCCAGGCCGATATACTGGCTTGCAAAAACTTTTAAGATGATGCCAAGCAGTAGTATACTAGCTAATTTAGTATACAATACAATATAACTGCATTCAGAGGGTTAACAAAAATTACAGAGTGAATGAGGGAGGCATACTGAGAATATAAACATTGATTGAAGTGAAAATAAAAATTGTTGCAAATCATTTACGGGACTTTGTCATCAACCACACCAAACGAGTCATCGATTTTCAAGGCACCACTTAGACTTTCAGTAGTTTGCCATTGCTTTTTGAACAGTGAGGTCTATTTTTAGTATTTGTAAAAATCCACATTAACAAATTTGCTTCCAAACTGCCTGCCACGAAGTATGAACCAGGTACTCTTGGATTGTGATCAAGCCCGTTACCGCTTAAGCTACAGACAATGATTACAGTTATAAAAATATTACATCATGTATGGAAATCCTAATATTCTTCTTATTCTCTTTCTACATTGAGATCATTTGTCATGATAAATAATCAAGTTTGTCATTAGGATGAAGTCCCCAGTCTTCTTCAGATTAAATAAGCAGCCTCATAACGAGACAAGCTTCACTCCTACCTGCTTGTAGATAGTAATGAGCAATGCTATTATCATAGATATCTGCTGTCCATCTGAAAGCTGTCCTAACCAATGTCCATAATGGTATACAACACACATTTCTATCTTTGTCTTTTAATAGTGGTATTTTGGGATATTTTCATTAAGAATATCTAATATTTTGCCATACTCCACTGGAGAAATATTACTGTCATATGGCTCCATGTATCTGAAGCACTTTCTAGAGTGAGTACCGGAGCTGCTGCATTCATCTTTTAAGACGACTACCAAATTTAGATTTAATCGGCCACATAAGCAGATTACCAACAGACAGTGCACCTCAAAGAGCAATGTTGCTCCGATACAATGGCTACATAGCAAAAGGCCGGCCATGCAAAAGGTGTACCTCACAGATAACAGAGGTGATGAAAGACACTATTTATGAAGCGCACACAAGGGATCATTCTAGAAATCTCTTCTTATCCTGACACTGTGAGGCAAAACTGGATTGGAGAAAAGAAAAAAGAAAATAAAGAAAATGTATATCTGTCCGTTGATGCGAGCAAAGACTGTTCTAAACAACTGTGGTGGAGCTTCTTGCAATTTTCCCCTCATGACAAATGTTATTCCTCTGTTTATTATTCAGCAATAATTTATTGAATGTTTGATTTAGTGATTGATTAATTGAATGATTGGATCACCATTATTGCACTTTGATTAATAAACATTTGTGCTTCTATCTCTTTCTTACAAAGGGCGATATCATCTGCAGTGCATGAACACTTAACTCTTGCCAGAGTCCTCAATGTAAGTTTGAAGAAAGTATAAACTTTTGTAGACATTTTCACTGAAATCTTTTTTTTAAATTGTGTCTAACCAGCGGCTTTGCAGCCTACTCTTTTCGATTTTCACCTGTCAGGTGTTCTTTTATGTGTTAAACTTCAACATGGAACCAATGTTATATCATCTGTCTCGGATATGATTTGGAACTCAATCTCACACTGATCGCATTAAGCACCTCAACATTAGTCATTTTAGCAGTCAATGGGATTCTCATCATTCTTCTATAAAACCACATTTCTGTGGCCCTCAGAGATTTTTTTATCTGTGTGTTTATTGTCCAATGACTGTCCTGACCGTGTGTCAGTATTGGTTCTATGTAGCACTGAATAACTTGTATTCTGATCGGGATTGACAAGGACTTGTTGCAGATAATGCTTCTCATTTTCAGGAATGATGTTTTCGCTTGTCCTATTCTGCTCTTTATTTTTGATTGGCATCTGCCATCTGATGTTACCAGGACTCTGAGGTATTTAAATTGCTGCACTCGTCTTAGATCAGTCCCATTTACTGTGATGGTGCATTTTGGCAAAATCTGCTTTTCTGATATGATCATAACTTCTGTCTTCTTAATATTCAATATGTAGAAACACACAGATTTTTTTTACCCTCAGTGTGTTGACCAAATCTATATTTGCATCCACTGGGCAACTGTCCTGACCCTTCAACCCATTCAGCTCTTTCAATATTACTGCTAACTTGACCATCTTGCGAAAATTGAGCAGGTTGCCATCTACTTTATCTGGGAGTGCAGTATGAAGTGAGATCAGATCTTTAAGATGAACACCCCTAGAGAATGAAAATGTTTAAAGAACTTCAAATAAAAGCAATTAAGACAATATATTTTTTAATGCTATTTACTAAAAATAATATACTTTTAGATTCATTACCACAGGTACATTACCACAGGTACATTACCACATGTACATTACCACATGTACATTACCCTTATACGAGTCAGCCCATTAGCCTTGGATCTTTCATTTAAAGTTTCCTGGGAGGTGGGGTTAGCTTGTGTGTTATACTAGTCAAGCAAAGTCAGGCCCAGAATACACCATGTACACTCTGTAAGGTGTGAAATGTGAATCCTTTCACATTTTAATACTCAAGTATGCAGGATGTAGGCAGACTAGTTCCTTTCCTTACATGTAAAATGTCAATTGCATGAATTGAACCCACAATTATCATTTGTTTAATCTTAAAAGCTAACATTCTATACCCTGCACTAATCCAACCCATCGCTTCTTATATTCAAATCCTCCAAATTATAAATGACTCCCAGCCTCACTTCTTCACTTCACCGCTGAGAAACTTTGCTTATTAGAACTCAATCAAATCTAAGTCACTATAATGTAGTCATAGTAAACTCAGATCAGATCTCTACATCAAATATCAACTGTATTAGACTTTAAACAGGATTACTTCTGAAGTTGGAGGTGTGCGCCTGTATGGTGGGGAACACTAATAAAAATAAAAACAAGCCTTCATGCAAAAATCAATCAGAAACGCCATACCAGGTCCTGAGTACACCTGAACTGAACTCATAGCAAACAAATGCAAAAGAAGATGAAGAAGATCTTAAACAGGATAAACTAAAGACTAGTAAAATAATATCTTACAGTATAGGAATCTTGAACCCTGTGCTCTGGTGGTAAACTTTGCGGTAGGTACTGAAGTTGTTATTGGAGGACATCAGTTCTGTGTAGTCAATCAGGGTCTGCATCCAATAAAGAGAATATATGATCAGAAGAGTATTGTAAAGCCAAAATAACTATCACCAAGTCACTAGAGCAACGCTAAGCAAAAACGAAAACCACAACACTGGGTAACAACCTGGTAACAGTGTGATGACAAAACACTTAAAACAAGAAGAATAATATTGTATATAGAAAACAATATAGAGTACATCTCATATACATAAATGTATACACACATATATCTATATTCTTACGCAGCTTTATTCTCATTTTCTGAGAGTACGCTGGGGGATTCTGTAGGACAGAGGAATTACAGTCACTTGCTCAAGACTATTGTCACACATGAGCAGGTCATCAGTTTTTATTTTCTTCTCAACAGAAAATACTTTTGACCTTATCGAGACGTTGAACACAGGATGTCTCTATCAGGAAACCGCACTACATTTAATCATTTGGTCCTTCGCTCTTCTATAGATATATATATATATATATATATATATATATATATATATATATATATATATATATATATATATATATATATATATATATATATATATATATATATATATATTTATAACAATTATTATTATTATTATATTTCTCTTGTACTGCTACATAGGGCCTACAAGTAATTTCTCCATATTACTCAGTCCTGGGAAACTTGCTCAATCTCTTCTGTGGAATTGAGTCTGATATTTGTGCCTCTATCATTAAAGTATGTATATATATATATTGTTTTTAGTTTTTTCGTTAGCCCACTATGAATTCAGACACAGTCGAGGCGGATAATAATATGTTACCTCGGACAGACTTTGCATGAAGAATTACTTTCCTTATCACTAGTGTCTTTTGTTCTTCAAGCAAGTTTTTATCTAACTTCAGAGGTACTTGTAATTATTTAGATCCACAAGTAAAGGATGAGGTTTCCTGTAGCCCAACTGCATTTCTGTGAGCAACACCAAGAATTTTGGGCCCGAGCTTCCAGAATTTCCATGGCATGTGGTAACTGATGCAAAATGTTATCAACTTTGCTATAGGCAACACCAATATACCAAAATCAGATGATAGATCTAGAAAGGTGTATACATTTCTCATACTATGGCAATATATTCGAGTTTTATATGTAGCTTGAAACATATTAAATGTGAATACCAAACACTGAAAACATCAACTTTGGTAACATTCGTTCAAATAAATATTATCATCATCAGGTGCAGCACTGGCTGGCATAGGCGATAATGGATCTCCATAAATCTCTGTCCCTGGTGTTTGCTATCATCTCAGATGTTGACGTTCTTCCACACCATGAAGTCAGGTTGTCCAAAATTTTATCTCTCTGTCTTTCTCCCCTCAATTTTACTGGTTGACACAATGTGTTCTAAGCCTCTCTTCTGACTCCATGTCCAAAAAATGATGATTGCCTCTTTATTATATTAATAATAAGCTTCCTCTGTGTATTGACCTCGTTCAACACCTCCACATTAGTACTAAAATATAACCTAACCCAAAACTATGATTTTTCAGAAAATGTTGCTCTGATCCCACCAACAAAATTTTTCATGAGTCGTCACTGCTTCCAACATCACACATTTGTAATCATTGCACATCAAACATTGCACAAAATATGAATTCAATAAACAACAGCTTAATTATCTTCTAAATGACTCCATACTTTCTGAGATTCTGGTGGAAGACATGAGACAGTCTTGGAGAGCCGAGCTAAAGAACTGTGGGAAAGAGCTCCAACAACAGCCATCAATGTGTTGAAATTTTGCAAAACTCGAAGGTGCTAATATGAAGAAACAAAATTCATGATTATCATTACTTGTCTGTAGTGTGTGTTTGAGAGGTTAAAAAATATGACAAATATAGAGAAATAAAAGATGGCAATTTAAATATAGGAAACAATGAGAAAGCTAAGCGCAGAATACTTGAACAGTAAATCACAGCTTGACAATAATGAATTTTACTTGACAATAGTTAATTCAGCTTGACAATAGAGAATTCAGCTTGACAATAGTGAACTCATTCAATGGAGGGTTCACTGCGCTCATTCCCTGCCACCAGATTGTCTGCTGGTCAGGTAAAGCTTTTTTTATACTCCAGACCTGTGTCTAAATTGAGATTGAAAGAGTTGCCTAGGATAGAGAGGTATGAAGAAATTGCTTGCAGGCTCTATATAACATACAAGAAGAATATAATAATGTGTTCAAGTCTTCATGACAAGAGGATCATCATGTCCTTAGACACCGCACTCCCATGATGGGTGTCAGTGTTTTAAAAGATGGACATATTAGTCTTCTACTTCTCTCTCCCCTTGAATAGTAAGTCATCAACAAATTTTATCCAACCAGATCTGCCTTGAGCAAGCCAGCTTAGTTCATTCTAGTCTTTCCTGCCTCTTCTCTTCCTCTGTCTACAGCTCATCTCCATTTCTCTCTAGGTTTACCTCTACCCCTCTTACCTCCCATATTCCATTTCAAAGCAACATGTCGGTGTCTGGTCTTCAGTTATCAGTTATATGGGGAATATCATCATAGCACTGAACGTGTCCATAGATGCTCTGATATCCACCTCAGCAAATCCAGCCAAATCCAGCCTTGTCCAGCAGCCCAACACGCCAGTTCAGTGCTCCAGTGTCCATAGGTGCTGTGATATCCACCTCAGCAAATCCAGCCGTGTCCAGCAGCCCAACATGCCAGTTCAGTGTTGATTAATCAATATTTTTGCATATTTGGTATTTCGTTCTTTTCGGGCTGTACCAATATCGACACCCATCTCTCTGAATCTGGTGGGATTCACAACCATGAAACTCCTCTGTTTGAAAAGACTCTCTAAATGTGTAAAAAATATCAATTTGGAATATTGCAGCTCCCTTTGATATCATAGTCATGCCAGCCAATCTATCTGTATTCTTAATAAATGTTCCAACCACTTCCATCTCCTCCTTTTTTCCTTGTTATTTCCTTGATGATATTGTTGATGTCTGTGCATTGGGCGATCTCAGTATTTGATATTGTTGATGTCTGTGCATTGGATGATCTCAGTATTTGATATTGTTGATGTCTGTGCATTGGGCGATCTCAGTATTTGATATTGTTGATGTCTGTGCATTGGATGATCTCAGTATTTGATATTGTTGATGTCTGTGCATTGGGCGATCTCAGTATTTGATATTGTTGATGTCTGTGCATTGGATGATCTCAGTATTTGATATTGTTGATGTCTGTGCATTGGGTGATCTCAGTATTAGATATTGTTGATGCATGTGCATTGGATGATCTCAGTATTTGATATTGTTGATGCATGTGCATTGGATGATCTCAGTATTTGATATTGTTGATGCATGTGCATTGGATGATCTCAGTATTAGATATTGTTGATGCGTATGCATTGGGTGATCTCAGTATTAGATATTGTTGATGCTTGTGCATTGGGTGATCTCAGTATTAGATATTCTTCAATATTAGTCTTGCCAATATCATTCTGACTGTTTTCCAACCACAGAAGATGCATGTGTACTTTCCAATAGGACACAAATCTGTACAGATGAACAGATATCCAGATATACAGATATACAGATGAACAGATGATCTTATCTGTACAGATAAGATTTTGCAAAAAGGAAAACCTCACTATATCTTCTTCTTCGAACGCTCCATATCGACCACTTATCAACCACTCTGTGTAATTTGTATGTGATCTGAGCCTAAGAGCAATTGCATGTTGTGCCAGTTATGCGCCCACAAGTAGGCCAGCACATCCGATTTCTGCGCTGCTTTTTGTTTACTAGGGTAGCATCCCTAGGGCCTACATCAGTCGCCTCTTACGACATGCAATGTAGGTTGTAGTGGTACTATTCTTTGCTTCCCTTGCGGCCCCAGCACCACACAGGCGGCCTCACTATATAATACCACATGTACTGAATTATACTGTAACATGTCAGATCTGATTGGACATAAGAACTGACTCCCGCTCATTTCATACCTTTGAAACTTCAATGAATTTTATCATGACATCTGCTCGCTGCTGTGGTGTTGTCTTGCTAAGAACCATACATTGAACCCATTGTGATAAGCCATTGAACAATGCAATAGACCGTTCAAGCTTAGGTTGATCCTTCAGACAAACTGTCTTGGCGTAACTTTTATAGTCAGTAAGCTGTGAAGAATTGTTGGAAACAACTATTTCAAATCAACATTAACAAGTTATCACTTGACTATCACTACTATCATCCCTTGACTACTATTATCATCATTATCATTTTTTTAATATTGACTAGGAATGGAAAGAAACTTAAGTATATACTACAATCAGAAGGAAACACTAATTATGTTCTTATGTATTTTTAAACTGTCCTAACAGAGCTTTGATCCAATTTCTGAAAGCTTCAGTTTCAGTTTAGAATATCTGCAATGCACTCCAGACATGTCCATATGTGCTACGATCTCCTATGCAATATCTCCAACAGCTTCCATCGACTAACCATACCATTTCGATGTTGATTGATGAGCCTACTCCTATATCTGTTGTGCTGTTCTTTTCTGGCCACTCCAATCTTCAATCCAAACTCTTCAAATATGGTGGCAGAGCTAGTCAGCCTATCTGCTCTCTCATTGCCACTGATTTAATAGAAACTGTGTCAACCTGAGAGTTGTTTACAATCAAAATAATGCCAGAGATTAAATTAATGAGAAACCAGTACACAAACCACTCAGCTGCAGCAATCTCTCTATGGGTCATGCACCCATCTACATTTGGGTCAATTAGAGAACTGAAAATACCTCTGGGCATGATCAGGATATGTTTGGGAAGCTACATGTATAATTGATTAGTCATACCTGTACCTCTGGTTTCTTCAAATATGAAAAGATAATAATGTTTTAAATATAGAATCATGTAGTGGATTTCATAAGAAATTTGCACATGGCCATTGAGTAATTCGTATGTGTCAATTTCTCCTGCCAATAATGGCTGACACATTCCATTTCTACTGACATCTTTTTTGAGTTTGCTCTCTAGACAGTTGCAGTCTCCTACTGATGAAATCCTCAAAGACTTAAGCAGAACAGACCAGGTCATTATATTTTGCCTACGTACCAGACATTCCAGACTAAACAAACACTTTCATAGACTAGGAGTAAGTCAAACAGCTCTCTGCCAGTGTCAACAAGCTGAACAGACACCAGAGCATGTCCTGCAAGACTGTCCTCTCCTGTGTGAGCTGAGAAGAAACATGTGGCCACACCAAGTCAACCTAAAAGCTAAACTTTGAGGAACCTGACAGACCTGTAGCTGACTGTCTAGTTTGTGGTCCACAGTAAACTAAGCGCATGACCAGAGATCGCTGACAAAGAAGAAAAGACATTTAGTTTGTATTGCTGACAATGTATTCTGTGATTTATTGTCATGCACTGACTGACCTGTACTCGCCTAAAAGCTTTATACTCTAAGTAAGTTAGCTGTGCTGCCAACTCTTTTGGTTCCAGATGGTTGAAAACAAGAGACACTTTCCTGGAGTGTTTTCCATAAATTGATGCCCTCACTGACATGTTCCGCATCCAGTCGTAGGAAGGGCTGAAATGGGACATACAGTTTTGATGTGGCATAAGATTTTTTCAAATCACACTCAATGAACATCAAATAAGAAAACAAGAATAGTATATGATGTTTCCATATTTTATCTTTAAAAAAGGTATAAATGTGAAAGATTGACTTCATTGCATCAGGTTTCCCTATATGGCTCCGTTCCACTCTGCAGAAATAGAGTGTTGCACAAAGCACAAACTCCATAGCTCTAGCAACAATCTCACACACAAAAGTGTACAGACAAAATTATTTCTGTTTGAAGAAAAATACAACAGATCGTAGAGAAGTCCTCGGGTAAGCAGTCTTAAATTTTCTGCCTTATATAATTGCTCAGGATACTCTCAGAAAAGGATAACAAAACGTTATATGAAATTTGTTGTTGGAACTAGTAAGAGCCAAATTTGAAAGTAAATCTTGTGGCCAGGACAATACAGGTTTCTTTTTATTTTTAACTTATTCCTGAGCTGATTTCCATTCTGACCAAACAACATATACATTGCCTGTAAATCCCCTACTTCATGCTCTCCAGTTCTTAGCTGTTTCCAAGTAAAGAAATGTTAGCATTCATAAACTTTCAAGTAGGAAAGGTAATCCGATATCTGATAGTAGAATAAGTAAACTTCTTGCACAATCCCCTAATCCTTACACAAACAACTTTCTCAAAATTAGCGGTTTTAAAATGAAGAAATATTAGCATTCATGATTTTTATGAAGGAAAGGTAATCATACGGCTACTACTGTTGTCGAGAAATGAACTTTTCACATAGTGGTGCTTGAAGATTATCATCTTTTCGTATCATTGAAGATGTAATTTGCCTGTTTTCTTATCATTAAAAGTGTCATCTGTCTGTTTTCTTATTAAAAGTGTCATCTGTCTGTTTTCTTATTAAAAGTGTCATCTGTCTGGTTTCGCACCATTGAAAGTGTCATTTGACTGTTTCCGCATCACTGAAAGTGTTATTTGTCTGTTTTCGTATATATATTATAGATGATATGGTCAGCTATTGTCTCCACTAACTTGTCACTTAAGTAATCAGAACAAAAGATTCAGAATTTAAGTATGGTCAACTGGAGAATTCGTAAACTGGGAAGTTATCTCGCTATCTTTCCATGTAAATATGACAGTACTGATTAATTTTTAATAGTTTTTCATCATAAATTATTCATTAAGAGAAGTTATAAAAAATGTTTGATGGTGTCAAAGAAGAATAAAGAAAGAAGAAGAAAAAGAATGTTGGGAACATAAAATTCTTCTTCTTCGAACACTTCATATCGACCACTTGTTAACCACTTTGTGTGATTTTATGTGATCTGAGCCTAAGAGCGATTGTATGTTGTGTCTACTATGTGCCTACATGTAGGCCAGCTAATCCAATTTCTGTGACGCTTTTTATTCACTAGGTAGCTTCCTAGGTCCTACATTAGTCGCCTCTTACGACATGCCTTGTATGTCACAGTGGTACTATTCTTTGCTTACCTTGCGGGCCTCGGTACCACACATAAAATACAACTTACAATCTGTTGCTAGGCCAACAAATAAATGAACACTCACAAAAAGATATGTAGGTCAGTCAATATAGTGCACACTCCGAAACACTTTGGCTAAATCACACAATGTAAAGTGCACACATAACCTTTAGGGAGGTCAATCAACCGATAACACACTCACAAGTCAGGCTTAAGTTGGGCTTGTGTGGGTAAGGAAGGAGATGTGGGAGGCCGACAGGGTGTAGAGATTTAAGGAAAGAGGTGGGGGACCAATTTATTGAATATATTTTGTAATTTAGAAAGCTCAGAGGAGCGTTTGGCTGAATGGATTAGAACGTGGCTCCCATGCGATAAAACATTGTTCAATTCACGGTAAGGCCAAGGATTTTTTTTCTGTTATGGGCATAATGAAAAATCCTAACCTGAACAGTTTCGCCGCGACTGCAGCTATTACATTCTTCAGGCTCTCGTCCTACACCGCCCTAAAAAGCGATACAACAGGCAGAAGTGACAGGGTTTTTTTAACTACAGAAAAAAAAATGAATAGAATCTAGGCAGAGCTCATAACATAGGTGTTGTTAAGTTTAGCGCAGCGTTTCCCAAAGTGGGCGGTACCGCCCCAGTGGGCAGGTGAAGCGTTCTAGGGGGCGATAGTGGGTTCAGAAGAATTTGGGGGTGTTCATGCGATTAGGGGTCGGTGGCTCCTTAAAGAAGAAATTAATAATACATATTTTTAAATTAATTATGTTCGTGGTTTTTTCGATTGAATAATCATTTAAAATTTGAATTCTGCATTTTAATTCATCTTATGCCCGTCTTACACGATCCATTTTTCCATCAATTTTCTATTTCATGCACATAACCATTTCAAAATTGACCACGTATTACAGAAATATATATCAATGTTCTATGTCAAAGAGAAAATAGAGCATGTAGATATATATATATATATATGGGGAGGGGGCGTTGACAAACTGTTATAATGTGGAGTGGGCGTTACAAAGTTTATGTTGTGCAAAGTGGGCGGTGGAGTGGGGCGTTACAAAGTTTATGTTGTGCAAAGTGGGCGGTGGAGGAGGGGCGTTACAAAGTTTATGTTGTGCAAAGTGGGCGGTGGAGTGGGGCGTTACAAAGTTTATGTTGTGCAAAGTGGGCGGTGGAGTGGGGCGTTACAAAGTTTATGTTGTGCAAAGTGGGCGGTGGGACGAACAAGTTTGGGAATCGATGGTTTAGCGTAATACATTACACTAACTCATATTTCATCGGCTATGTTGTGTAGAGGTAAAGTGCTCGTGTCTTGATTCAAAGATACTTGGTACCAGCGATCACGAGCCGCCACTGATCTTACTCATGTAATATCTGTATTGTGTATCTCCAGTACGTGTTCATAAATCTCTCTCTCTCTCTCTCTCTCTCTCTCTTACTCTCTCTCCTCTGGTGTCTTTTTAACCCCGATTGGGCATACACCCACAACCAACTCATGATAAGTCTTCCTATCTTTAACTTTCTCCTGCAACCCTCTCCAGCTCTTCTGTATATCGTTAATCTCTGTCTCCAAATATCTTCTCTGTGTATTTCAAGGAATCTCTCTCACTCACTTTCATTTTCTAGGAAAGAGCCCTTCCTTGTTATATTTCCCACGGGATTTCTCAAGGTGTGTCTTATCTAGCGCATGCATATTTTATTTCTTCACCTTTTGTTTCACTGGAATCTGTCTCGTTCTCTCCATAAGTTCCTCATTTGTGACCCTATCATACTATCTTAGTCCCTCTATTCTACACAGACATCAGTTGATGAATGTTTGCAATTTATGCGTTATGTTAATGTAGCTACTTACCAGCTCGTTATATACATCTGGTAGGTGTCCATGTAGTTCAGTAGCTCTCAACATAGGAGCCGGGTATCCCCAGGAAGCCGTAAAGCAGTATGAGAGGAGTCATAAAACATTTTGAAAATTGTGTGTTTTAATCTTTTTTTTTTTTTTAACCAACGTGTTTTTATAGTGAAATACGAGTAGTTGTGCTTTTTTTCATTTAAACTGCAAGTTTGAAATTTCTTTTAAAAAGTAATTAAGAACACCATTGATTTTTAATCAGGTTGACATTTTTCTCAAATTTCTTGCAAAAATCATAACGGAAGAAGGGAAGGGGGTCGTTAGCTAAAAAAAAGTTGAGAACCATTGATGTAACTACGGTAATTCCTTGTCTAAATTAACGACAGCGAGAGCTAGCTGGCTGCGCTCTAGAAAACGCTAGTCTGCAGGGTTATACGGTGGTTGCCGTCAGAAATTAAGGTTTGTGGTTCGAATCCTGTGCTTGGTAAATTGTTTTTTTTTGTCGGGAAGCCTTTAATACTTGTTTACTGTCTATTTATTTACCATATTCACTGGTTCCGGTGTTTCCCCTGCTGTTCTTTAAACCTCATATTCACTAAATTAACGTCAACTCATCTATTCGCTTCACGTGCATATTTTTGGAGTTTCCAGTTTGACCTAGTTAATCAGTTATCAGTGGCAGAGTCGTTTATTGACATAGTTGATCACTGTCAACAAGGGAAAACTTGTTCTTGATAAAACACAGTTCTTGATAACGTTGTAATTATTATTGTGTTGAGAATGTGTAAAGCGGAAACGGACATCGTGTGTGTAGTTACTAGTGGCGTAGCCGGATAATACGAGATAGGTGTGTTGCTACATAAAATGAATATGTGCCCCTCCTATTTAATCTTTTCTCCCTTTTAATTGAAAAGCAATTGTCTTTCAATTGTATTGAATTAGGCATCAATAGTTATTGAAATAGTGCATTTTAAAAAAAATATTTCCACTTACACAGTGGCGGCTCGTGATCATTTTTGTTGGTGGGGCCAGACAGAAATTTCGGAAAAATCATAGTTTCGGTTAGAATATATTTTAATGTATAAAATAATAAATACACGTTACACCTTATTTTTGGTGGGACCCGGAACCCACTGGCCCTTAATGACGAGCCGCCACTGAACTTACATGTTTAACTTGAAGATCAGTTCCATTCTTCTTTCTTTTTGCAGAAACTTCTCTGTGACGGCATCGTAAAATGTATTCTTTATTCTAACCTTGCTCAAAATTTCATATTCTTCTTCTTCTTTTGCGAACGCCCGCTTTAAATTCAGGCAGTAGTCGTGACGCCTGGAATTGAGCTTCTGACTGTGTTTTGCGTGAGACCCACTAACCATTTTACCAGTGTCCCTCACCATGCGGTCTGCCTCGCCGTCTTCAGAGGTACTTGAAGAGTAGATCCTTCAAGTGAGATTGTTACAGGAAACCTGTTGTCCACGAAATATTTGTCTAGAGTCCTCGTACCATTGGTACTTTTACGGCTAGTGTTGTATAATGAAGTGCGACTTCTCTATCGGATTTACTGCCTTTGGTGAGGTCGTTCCGTACGCATCGTATGATAAACACTCTTTAATGATTGTTTAATGCAGTATATTTGGGCTTGGATCTAAGCCAAAGAGCATTAACTACTTTGCGCTGACTGGGTGAGGTCGCTCCATTTCACATTCAATAGACAAAAAGCTCGCCCGTGTGTTGCCGGGGCTCTCATGGGGAGCAAAGAATAGTAACACTGCGACGACCTACAATGCATGTTGTAAGAGGCGACTGAGGAAGGGAGTGGGAGCTACCATAGTATATAAAAAGCGTCGCATAAATCGGATGTGCTGGCATACTTAAACACTCACTCAATATTTCGATGTGTCAATCGACCGTCTGTACACACAAATACACGTTATAACTGCAATTCTCCAATACTTTTAGTTAGAGTACAAAGTAATCAATCAATCCGTGTCGTTACTGCCTGTAACACCACCTTTTTCAGAGCGGTAAAGGACAGAGGGGGACATGGACCTGCGGAATTTAATGGCCGCGCGCGTGGCTAGTGAAGTCACCGCGAAACTTTTCAGGTTAGGATTTTTATGCCCCGACAGAAAACAGCAAACTTCTTGGCCTTAACGGGGATTGAAACCGGATCTCTCGAATGGGAGCTCACGCTCTAATCAATTCGTTAAGGCTCTCCTCTGGATGATTAATGAATAATCAATCATTAATCATGATTAAGTAGTCACTCACTAATAGACAAGAGAAATCTACATATAATTCTCTTACTTACGCTGTGGATACATCCAACAATCCTATCTTAAGTAGGCTAGTCACTCACTAATAGACAAGAGAAATCTACATATAATTCTCTTACTCACGCTGTGGACACATCCAACAATCCTATCAACTTGTCATTTCCCTCTGTCTGTAAAACAGAACGCAGTTTCTCAACAACAGCAGTAACTCTGGTGTCAAGGATAAAATGGAGAGGAAACTTGCAGATCCAATAACTGAAACATAACCAAAAACAAATGCAGATTTCGATATGTTCACATCACTTGTCATATCGCATCCATCACATTAGGAAAGAAAGCTAGAGGACGACCATGAAAAAGATGGATAGATGGCATAGCAGAATACTGTCAAAAAGTAAAAATAACTATAGCACAAGCCACTAGAGCAGCGCAAGACAAAAACAGAAAACAACGACATTGGACAGCAACCCGGTAACAGTGTAACGACAAAAGAAGAAGAAGAATATATCTCGTTTTTCTTCTTTGCGTTCATTCTTTACGACCAATTTAAATCACTATTTGTGATATGTTTGATCTTTGCCAAGAACGTGTATACGTTGCACATTGGTTTGGTAGGCCCCTAAACGCATAGATTTCTACACGTTTAGGACATGTGCATCCGATTTCAGCCAAACCTCCTTAGTCGACTCTTACGACATGTGTGGCAGGTAACAATGGTTCTATTCTTTACACCCCAAATTTGGGCCCGGTAACCACTCAAGCGATATATATCACTTGAAATAACTTCTTCTGCGTTCGCCCGCTGTGAATTCGGGCGTTAGCCATGATATCTGGTACGACACTTTTGACTGATTTTTGTGTGAAAGCCTGCTTTAGGATTTGACTGGTGTCCCTCTCTATGTAGGCAGGCCTTCGTCGACTTCAGAGGTAGTCTTGAGGTACTAACCACCCCCAACAAAACTGTAATTACTTTTTTTCCTCTTCCTGCTATGAGCTCAGCCATATAGTTATAGCGCATAATATTTAGCCCTGACTTATTTTTGCGTGAAGGCTTACATTCCTTATCAGCAGTGTCCCTCTTCATTCAGGTTAGACTTACTCCAACTTCAAAGCGTCTAAAGCCGAAGGATTGGCTCATTTCTGCCGGGTTTTACCCCATACGGTTCGGTGCCTCTCCGCAGAAATGGTAGACGCCTGTCGACATTATTGCACAAGCCACGAGCTCCGTAGCTCCGGCAACAATCCTAGCGATCTCTGGAAAAAGTGCACTAGTGAACAGAACGGCGCGATCCAGACTCGAACACAGGACCTTCGGAACGCAAGGCAAAGGCTTAGCCACAGAGACCCCCACTTTTACGACCTTCGGAACGCAAGGCAAAGGCTTAGCCACAGAGACCCCCACTTTTACGACCTTCGGAACGCAAGGCACAGGCATAGCCACAGAGACCCCCACTTTTACGACCTTCGGAACGCAAGGCACAGGCATAGCCACAGAGACCCCCACTTTTACGACCTTCGGAACGCAAGGCAAAGGCTTAGCCACAGAGACCCCCACTTTTACGACCTTCGGGAAAACAAGGCAAAGGCATAGCCACAGAGACCCCCACTTTACGATCTTCGGAACACAAGGCAAAGGCATAGCCACAGAGACCCCCACTTTTACGATCTTCGGAACACAAGGCAAAGGCATAGCCACAGAGACCCCCACTTTTACGACCTTCGGAACGCAAGGCAAAGGCATAGCCACAAAGACCCCCACTTTTACGACCTTCGGAACACAAGGCAAAGGCATAGCCACAGAGACCCCCACTTTTACGACCTTCGGAACACAAGGCAAAGGCTTAGCCACAGAGACCCCACTTTACGACCTTCGAAACACAAGGCAAAGGCATAGCCACAGAGACCCCCACTTTTACGACCTTCGGAACGCAAGGCAAAGGCATAGCCACAGAGACCCCCACTTTACGACCTTCGGGAAAACAAGGCAAAGGCATAGCCACAGAGACCCCCACTTTTACGACCTTCGGAACGCAAGGCAAAGGCATAGCCACAGAGACCCCCACTTTTACGACCTTCGGAACGCAAGGCAAAGGCATAGCCACAGAGACCCCCACTTCTATTTCAGATGTAAATGTAATTAGAAAGTGGTTTTTTTAAATCATTCAATTTTTATACAGGGTGTTCAAGATAAAAGCAGCCCCGTCAAGGAAGCCAATCTGGCATATATTTATAAAAATGAGAAGGTTAAATTAGGACGTAGTATATATAGGTACACAGCACGGCAAAGACAGTAGGCCTCAAAACAAACACAGGAAAAACAAAAATTATGACAAACAGTGAAATCCAACAACCAGTAATGTTAGAAGATGAAACACTGGAAAGGGTTGAGCAGTTTACATATCTTGGTAGCGTACTGACACTAAATGGTGGCACAGAGGAAGATATAAAATCACGTCTGAGTAAGGCCAGAACCGCTTTTGCCAGAATGAAACCAGTATGGAAGTCCAAAATCTACAATAGGACCACAAAGCTTAAACTCTATAAAAGCATTGTTTTGCCAGTTTTGCTCTACGGATCGGAGTGTTGGAGGATGACCAAAGGAGATACTAGCAGGCTGTCAGTTTTCCACCACTCTTGTCTTCGCAGAATCTTGGGAATCTTTTGGCCAGTAAAAATATCCAATAACCAACTACTCCAAGACACAAGACAAGAGTCAATGAATGACATACTCAAAAAGAGAAGATGGAAATGGCTCGGACATGTTATGAGAATGAGACAAGAAATGCCTGCAAGGATAGCCCTCACTTGGACACCAGAGGGAAAGAGAAAGAAAGGCAGACCACGGACAACATGGAGGCGCATGATGGAAGAGGAACTGGACACCGCATCTCTGACGTGGGGCTCTGCGCTGAAGGTTGCACGGACAGGAGAGCATGGAAAGTCCTTTCTGAAGCCCCATGTGTCACTAGGCATGACGGGATTAAGTAGTAAGTAATATATAGGTCAGCCAACTATAAACTCATACGGACAGCGGACAAGTACAAATTCTAGGATATACCCAACCGTCGCGTGATCTCGCATTCCAATATTATTGCATATAGACGAATTCATTTTAAAATCAACAGAACATGCTAAATCAAGGTTATATTATGTAACAAGTTAAGTTTAACAATAAGGAATACCAGTATTAGGAATATTTTTCATCAATAAATAACCATAGACTCATAGAAATGAGTAAAATTGCAAAAAAAACTTGCAGTGTTCTATGAAACATATATAATATCCAGCCCCCAACTCAAACTAGGTCAGGCTTTCCCAGGTCAGTTATGCGGCCTAATATTCGAGTTGGCTGTGTATAGGTCATGTCAGCGAGACTTATTGTGATGGTGTGTAATTATGGTGCGGGAAGGGGCGATGAACAAATGTGACGAAAGGATGATCTAGTCAGAACCGGTGTAGGTAGTAAATAGACAAAACGCAATGTGTACCTGGCAATTTCTGATTTGTCAATGGGGCTACTTTTATCTTGAACACCCTGTACAAGCTGTTATTGGCTATTGATTACGGAAATGATAACACATCACTCCGGGCAAACCAATAAGGGGGTGACCAACAGACTTCAAAGTGTATGCATACTGATGGTTCCCGTGGTTCGCTAGTTAAAGCACACACCTCACTCTGCCCCACATCAAGAATCCATTTCTGATATGTGAGATTGAGTTCATAGCACTATCGGAGACGGACGATACACTGTAGGTCCCATGTTCAAATTGAACACATAACTTTTTGTAGTGTCACATCGATAAGATTATGCTGGAATGCCCCTACCCGGGCAAAAAATTCCTTTACATCTGAAGTCCGAGAAAGCATGCCTGTATGCCGGGGGACACTGATAATAAGGAAAGCAGGCATCACGCAAAAATCAGTCAGAAGTGCGACACCAGGTGTCCTGACTACGTCTGAATTCATGCGAACGCAGAAAAAGAAGACAATGTTCAGATCTTGTAGGATGTTCAAATTTTTCCTTTTCTTTGCCCAGGGTGTTCCAAGAATTTTTCTGTAGCATTTTATTCCAAAGACTATTTTCGTTTTAACTGTTTGTGTAATTATTCATGATTCACGTCCACATTTTGTTACAGGTAAAATGCATACCTGCAGAAGAGTTTTACGTCTGGTTGTTTGGTTTTTTTAAAACTTTTGTTACATTTTTTAAGAAAGGAGATTAAAGATGAATGAGAAAAACATACTGACATCACATAACGATTATCTGCTGAATGACGTCACCAGAAACATGTAATGTGATAGGATTCGGTAGGAACATATGGGAGAACGGATTAGACATTTACAAAACCGGCAAAATACATGTACCATCAGAATAAATTAAAAAACAAGCCAAGCAAGAATTCACGACCATTGACACTGTGGAAAGGAGTACTTCATTGCGATATTGAACCAATACTTATGGATGGCAGCAAATCATGGACAATGAAAAAGCAATCAATAAGATCACTGGAAGCTACAGAGATGTGGTTTTACAGAAGAATGCTGAAAATTTCAAGAACAGCCAAGAAAACAAATGATGAGGTTTTAAATCAGGCCTGCACACAAAGAAACCTTATCAAAAGAAAAAAAATCCAACAATCCAGGTTCTTCAGGCATATAATGCGAAGAGGAGGCTTAGAACATTTGATGACCACAGGTAAAATTTAGGGAAGGAGAGATCGGGGAAGACAGAGGAAGAAGATGTTGAATCGTCTGACATCGTGGTTCGACAAAAGATCGACGTCCGAACTGATTAACTGAAGGAAGAGAGTGAGTTGTGGAGAGACATGATCGCCAACGCCAGTAGACATGGCACTTGATTGATTGAATTGATCAGAATAAATACTGTTTTGACATCTGCTGAAAGTGAATGAGCCCCAATGGGTGTGCCCGCAGCGGTAAGAAAACACTTCTAGTTGAAACGAAGATGGCATTTAAGATGAGAATGTTACACGGGAAAGTGGAGACACTGTTTGTCTTGTTTCAAGAGGTTTAAATTTACCAGCAATAACAAGATGGGGCATATTTGTTTAAGAATCGACTTCACAAACTAAACTTCAGATTTCTTTCAATAACCTCTTTAGTAGAAGAAAGACGCAAATGTTATAGAAGAATATTTTCTCAATATGAATTTCTAACGACTGAGACCTAGCGAATGAGGAAGGTTGCAGCAATATGTATTTCTAACGACTGAGACCTAGCGAATGAGGAAGGTTGCAGCAATATGTATTTCTAACGACTGAGACCTAGCGAATGAGGAAGGTTGCAGCAATATGTATTTCTAACGACTGAGACCTAGCGAATGAGGAAGGTTGCAGCAATATGTATTTCTAACGACTGAGACCTAGCGAATGAGGAAGGTTGCAGCAATATGTATTTCTAACGACTGAGACCTAGCGACTGAGACCTAGCGACTGAGACCTAGCGACTGAGACCTAGCGACAGAGGTAGGTTGCTATATGAAAGAGACAGAGAAAGTTAAGGTTGTGTATGAGTCACGTGAGCTAAGATAAAGCAGACATCTTATCTCGACATCTCGAGCCCACTCTGTCGCCGGTGTGTTGCAGAGGCTTGCAAGGGGAGTAAAGTACTATAGTAACACTGCGACCTACAAGGCATGTCGTACGAGGTGGCTGAAATCGGGGCACAGGGAAGATACCCTAGTAAATAAAAAGCGTCGCAGAAATTTGATGTGCTTGCCTACTTGTAGGCGCATAACTGGCACAATGTACAAATCTCTTAGACTCAGATCACATACAAATCCCAAAGAGTGGTTTAACAAGTGGTCGATATGGAGCGTCTGAAGAGGAAGAAAGAAGATGCGCCCATTCTGCAAACGTTTCCCCGCATCAATGACCCGAGGTCTGAATTATGACCCCGTGAGACTAATTTCAATAAGAAATTGTGGGGAAGCCGCAAGGACCTCAAACAGAAAACTGGATTCATGAAGGCAACTCATTTGCTGTTTAGACCTATGAGCATAGAAAATTGATTACAGAAGAAGAAGAACAATCCACTCATAAAATATCACGTGAAACTGTTTGACTACCTGTACGCTTACCTGAACAACTGACAGACAATCTTCTTCAATTTCTGGACATCACAGTTCATGTTGATGAAACGATGTTGGCAATCATTAACTTCACATTTGACATTTTCTTCACAGACCTCATATCTGAATACACAGTCAAGGAATGTCAGAATCTGGTCAACTTATCTTAGCTGTGGTCTTACGTCTTCTTACATTTGTTGTGTTCTTACGGCTTTTGTTTTTTTTATCTTTGTTGTGTTCTTACGGTTTTTTTATACATTTGTTGTGTTCTTACGGTTTTTTTATATTTGTTGTGTTCTTACGGTTTTTTTCTTTGTTGTGTTCTTACGGTTTTTTTTACATTTGTTGTGTTCTTACGTTTTTTTTTATATTTGTTGTGTTCTTACGTTTTTTTTTTATATTTGTTGTGTTCTTACGTTTTTTTTTTATATTTGTTGTGTTCTTACGTTTTTTTTATATTTGTTGGTTCTTACGGTTATTTTTTTACATTTGTTGTGTTCTTACGGTTTTTTTTTACATTTGTTGTGTTCTTACGGTTTTTTTAATATTTGTTGTGTTCTTACGGTTTTTTTCTTTGTTGTGTTCTTACGGTTTTTTTTACATTTGTTGTGTTCTTACGTTTTTTTTTATATTTGTTGTGTTCTTACGTTTTTTTTTTATATTTGTTGTGTTCTTACGTTTTTTTTTACATTTGTTGTGTTCTTACGTTTTTTTTTATATTTGTTGTGTTCTTACGCCTTCTTACATTAAGAAAAATGGATAAAACAGCACAATGTTTGTAACTAAAAAATATAACGGTATCTATTGGCTGACAGGAATGTTTTTGTATCTCAGTTCCTCCAGGTTATTGTGGTCTGTCCGTTATCTTCGGTGGTTATCATTTAACTTTCAGATTTTATGTGCACATGTGGTTTTATCTTTTATACTTTCTGTACACACTGGGTTATTTATTTAGTGTTACCGCAGCCTTCCGCGGTATTCCCAGATCTTATCTGATCCGCTCTGACACAGCCAACTCAAGATAACTATAAGTTTATAGTTGGCTCTGACCACCTCAGTTTCCCGTACATCGCTTACACTTTATTTACACATTTGTTTTTATCTTTAATATTTTCTGTACAGACTAGCAGTTCCTCTTCTTCTGCTTTTTCTTTAGAACTACTACTATTAAATCACTTTGTGATTTCAGTCATATTATTTGATGCCTGCCAACTTATTTGATGTGTTTTATTTGATGTGTACGGCCGAATGGATTAGAACTCGGGCTCCCATTCTGGAGACCCGGGTTCAATCCTCAGTAAGGAAATGAGGTTTTTTTTCTGTCGGGAGCATAAAAATCCTAATCTTAATAGTTTCTCGATGAATGCACTATCCATGCGGCCATTACATTCCACAAGCTCATGTCCCTCTTGTCCTACACCGCCCTAAAATGCGGTATAACCAGTGGCGGCTCGTGATCGTATTTGTTGGTGGGGCCAGACACACATTTTCGGGAAAATCATGGCTTTGGGTTAGGTTATATTTTAATTTATTAAATAATAAATACACGTTACACATTATTTTTGGTGGGGCCCGGCCCTCTGGCCCTTAATGACGAGCCGCCACTGGGTATAGCAGGTAGTAACGAGTTTATTTGTTTATAACTTGATACTCTTAAAGTGCTATCCTCATTTCAGGATAAACTATTGAAAAAGTTAATTGCATAAACTTTACAGGACTTTGCAAATCAACCCCAGCTTTTTAACGCTATTTGTGATTTTTCTAGGCATTATTAGGTTCAGTAGTTTGTCATTGCTTTCTGAACGGGTGGTACCATCGTCCTTTTGTAGAAATACACACGAAACAATTTGCAACCAAACTGTCCGCAGCGTGATTCGAACTCAGAACGTCGGGATTAATAGACCGAGTCACTATCCCCTAAGCCACAGACGCCACCTAAACTACTGGAACTTACCCCAAATTGTTGCCTAAATCAAAAACTTATTTACTATCCCCTAAGCCCCAGACGCCACCTAAACTACTGAAACTTACCCCAAATTGTTGCCTAAATCAAAAACTTATTTACTATCCCCTAAGCCCCAGACGCCACCTAAACTACTGAAACTTACCCCAAATTGTTGCCTAAATCAAAAACTTATTTACTATCCCCTAAGCCCCAGATGCCACCTAAACTATTGAAACTTACCCCAAATTGTTGCCTAAATCAAAAACTTATTTACTATCCCCTAAGCCCCAGATGCCACCTAAACTATTGAAACTTACCCCAAATTGTTGCCTAAATCAAAAACTTATTTACTATCCCCTAAGCCCCAGACGCCACCTAAACTATTGAAACTTACCCCAAATTGTTGCCTAAATCAAAAACTTATTTACTATCCCCTAAGCCCCAGACGCCACCTAAACTACTGGAACTTACCCCAAATTGTTGCCTAAATCAAAAACTTATTTACTATCCCCTAAACCCCAGACGCCACCTAAACTACTGAAACTTACCCCAAATTGTTGCCTAAATCAAAAACTTATTTACTATCCCCTAAACCTCAGATGCCACCTAAACTATTGAAACTTACCCCAAATTGTTGCCTAAATCAAAAACTTATTTACTATCCCCTAAGCCCCATACGCCACCTAAACTACTGAAACTTACCCCAAATTGTTGCCTAAATCAAAAACTTATTTACTATCCCCTAAGCCACAGACGCCACCTAAACTACTGAAACTTACCCCAAATTGTTGCCTAAATCAAAAACTTATTTACTATCCCCTAAGCCACATACGCCACCTAAACTACTGAAACTTACCCCAAATTGTTGCCTAAATCAAAAACTTATTTACTATCCCCTAAGCCACATACGCCACCTAAACTACTGAAACTTACCCCAAATTGTTGCCTAAATCAAAAACTTATTTGCTTCAGACTTCTTTACACCATTATCTTCATTTCTGACATTTAGCAAACAAATGTTTACTTTCTTGCAATACAAGGATACAGATCGAGAAATGATTGAGCTAGCTCTTCAGAAGTCATGAACCATTGATGTGCTAGAAAGAATACTGTGATATATTCCTCTTGACTTTTGTCCAGGCCATCTTCAGCTTAAATCAATAAAAAAATAATCAATAAATACAAAAGCAATCAAATATAAAACAAATCGGTAGATATAAAATTAATAATTAAACATGAAACGAATCAACAACTGTTTTCTTAAATCATGCAGTAACTGAGAAACAAAACAATTAATGTAAAATAAACACATCAATAGATATAAAACAAAGTTATATAAATAAACAAATACGATTTCTTCTTATTTCTTCTTCTTCTTCTTCTTATCGTTCCTATTGAACGTACCATATCTATAGCTTGTTAAACCACTTGTATGTGATCTGAGCCTAAGACCGATTGTACGTTGTGCCAGTTATGAGCCTACAAAAATCTTTGTCAAGAACGTGTATACGTTGCACATTGGTTTGGTAGGCCCTAAACGCATAGACGTGTACACGTTTAGAACATGTGCATCTGATTTCATCCAAACCTCATTATTCGCCTCTTACGACATGAGTGGCAGGTAACAGTGGTTCTATTCTATATACCCCAAGTTTGGGCCCCGGTAACCACTCGGGCGGAACTCACATTCATTATCATGAGTTATATTGGAGATGACGGTGTTAGGTCAAATTGTGTTTAACTTCATATGGTCATAGTGGTTTTTTTTTTTTTTCCTGATACCAAAATCCCTCCAACTGTAGAATTTGATCTTGGGACCATACGTCTATGCAGTGAATGCAATTACTACTACGCTATCGCGGCTCTCATTTCTCCGCGATCAGCTTCTGTTATACGACTACTCCGGTATGAGTCATAAACAGGTCGATGTTCTTGAGGCCTACACCGGTCCCAGATAGTTTGTTCTGAAGGGATGTGCAGATACAGACATAAATACAGAAAATGTGCAGAGACACACAGAAATATATAAAATGTGCAGATACACACAGAAATATATAAAATGTGCAGACACACAGAAATATATAAAATGTGCAGATACAGACATAAATACAGAAAATGTGCAGAGACACACAGAAATATATAAAATGTGCAGAGACACACAGAAATATATAAAATGTGCAGAGATACACAGAAATATATAAAATGTGCAGAGATACACAGAAATATATAAAATGTGCAGAGACACACATAAATATATAAAATGTGCAGAGATACACAGAAATATATAAAATGTGCAGAGATACACAGAAATATATAAAAAGTGCAGAGACACACAGAAATACAGAAAATGTGCAGAGACACACATAAATATATAAAATGTGCAGATACACACATAAATATATAAAATGTGCAGATACACACAGAAATATATAAAATGTGCAGAGACACACATAAATATATAAAATGTGCAGATACACACAGAAATATATAAAATGTGCAGAGACACACATAAATATATAAAATGTGCAGAGACACACATAAATATATAAAATGTGCAGACACACAGAAATATATAAAATGTGCAGAGACACACATAAATATATAAAATGTGCAGAGATACACATAAATATATAAAATGTGCAGAGATACACAGAAATATATAAAATGTGCAGAGACACACATAAATATATAAAATGTGCAGAGATACACAGAAATATATAAAATGTGCAGATACACACAGAAATACAGAAAATGTGCAGACACAAAGAAAAAGTGGCCAGGAACTAAATTCAAGGAGACATATATCACTAAAACACAAGACCCGAGAGATGCACACTGAAATAAGACAAATGACAACAGATAAATTTGATAAACAGCGGAAGTTGTATTTTATTTAAATAACGAAGAAACTGTATTTTATTGGGATATTAGGGAGGGAAGTTCTGGTCAGTACAATCTATTGGATGACTAGAAGTAGATATATGCCCTGGTCCTGCCTCTGCAGCGATCATTCTCAAACCATCAGTTACATCCTGAATCCATCATCTCCGTTGTCGTCCTCTTCTCCTCTTTGCCGGTATGCCTCCTTCATGATGGTCTTCACCAGCCCTTCGTGTCTCTTTTATTTGTAAAAAATAACTCAATTCTCTAATTCCTATTTGTAGCATTAGCCAGTTTTCTTTGATTTTGAGTTCTTTCTGGATAGATCTATTTGTTCTCATCTCTGTCCGTGATATACGGAGGACTTTTCTGTAACACTTATATTCAAAAGCACTTACATGTTTTTTTCCTGCCTTGTTAAATGTCTGTTTCACACCCATACGTTGCTGCTGGGAATATGCATGCTCTTAGTATTCTGATCTTTGTTTTCCTGTTTTATTCCATACTATTTTTAGTTGTTTTTAATGAAATCTATATAAGAGAACGTCTGTAGCTTAAATGATAGTGAGCTCGATCACAACCCAAGCGTATATGGTTCAAACTCCGCGGCGGGCAAGTTTGGAACCAAATTAGTTCGCTTGGATTTTTACGTACGGTAAAAATAGACCTCACCGTTCAGAAAGCAATGACAAACTCCTGAACGTATAAGTGGTGCCTAGAAAATCGACCACTAGTTAACTGTGGTTGGTGGCGGCGTCCTCTAAAGGATATGCCCCCAATTTTCATATGAGAGAGAGAGAGAAAAAGACACAACAATAACAACAATGTAAACACTGATGTATTTACTGATAACGACGAGCCGGAACTAAAACTAGAAAAATGAGAGAGAGAGAGAAAAGACACAACAATAACAACAATGTAAACAATGATGTCTCTACTGATAACGACGAGCCGGAACTAAAACTAGAAGAATGAGAGAGAGAGAGAAAAGACACAACAATAACAACAATGTAAACAATGATGTATTTACTGATAACGACGAGCCGGAACTAAAACTAGAAAAAAATGATTGCACAATTTAAAAAAATCTAAAGAAAGGGAAGTCAACAGGATGTCATAGACATTATGTCAAGAGTTTATTACGTTCATGTGTTGCTAGGGCTCGCAAGGGGAGCAAAGACCAAACGGGGGAGAACATGATAGCAAAATATGCAGGACATGGCTTCACTTATTTCTCTCCGCTCTTCATAGAGTATAGAGCCTCAAAAATTATTCGCCACTATTTCCGGTCTCTGTTTTCTTTATGGTCTCTCAGGATAGTCGAGCACCCTTCAGTTCCTCAAGAAGACTTCGTTTCCAGGTCTGCCTATGACCTCTTTTCCATTATTCTTGCTGGTTCCACTCAAGTGCTTGTCTAGTGACACTCAATTGTGTCTTCCGTAGGGTATGCCTAACCCATCGCCATTTTCTCCTCTTAACCTGTGTCATCAGGGGTTCATATCCTGTTCTTCTTTATAGGTCAATGTTTGCAACTCTGTTATACTATCTCAGTCTAAGAATCCGCCGAAGACATCCGTTGACAAAGGTTTGAATCTTATTTGTATTTAACTTGGTGACTCACCCCGCTTCTGAGCCATACAGCCACACAGATTGCACAATTGAGCTCAATATCCTCAACTTGTTTTCGTGGAGATGACAGTATATTTCCAAACTGTGTGCAGGATAGTAAAGGCTTGAAGAACATATGTCCTATGATAAAAATTACAGCGAGCTTTTATGGTGGCAACGTATTCAGGAGAAGTGATGAAATCAGAGACATGTCTGCTCAACGACTTGTAACAACTGTTATTTAAAAAATGAAGATATGTTGGACATGCTGAGAAGAAAGGACCAACGAATCACAAGGCAGGCATTAAAGTGAGCGGAAAAGGGTTCAAGACAGAAAGATCGTCCTAGGAAACACTGAAACGAACTTTACTGAGAGAGGCGAGAAATATAGGACTCAGTTCCATTGAGAAGATAGAACGAGTTGTCCAGGATAGCATGGTATGGAGAAATTGCTAGCATGCTATATGTTCTAAGTTCGCACATGGTAGATAGGAGTATATGGAAGTTCTGTAAGGAGAGTTATTGTTCAAATAAAGTGGGTCAGAGTTCATGTAAGGTGATTCAGAGTTCATGTAAGATGGGTCAGAGTTCATGTAAGTAGGGTCAGAGTTCATGTAAGTAGGGTCAGAGTTCATGTAAGGTGATTCAGAGTTTATGTAAGATGGGTCAGAGTTCATGTAAGTAGGGTCAGAGTTCATGTAAGTAGGGTCAGAGTTCATGTAAGTAGGGTCAGAGTTCATGTAAGTAGGGTCAGAGTTCATGTAAGTAGGGTCAGAGTTCATGTAAGGTAGGTGAGAGTTCATGAGATGTAGGTTAGCAAGATAACTTTGCTTAATAACTTACTGAAAGCCTCCACACACATCTGTATAAGCTTTTCAGGTGTTTCGGCTCTGAGTGCAGAGGAGGTTGTGCCTGTTGCCGTTGTCTTAACCACATCAACTGTTCTTTGTTCATCATCAACGAAGTCAAGAGATCCTGCATTTGTGATATGTGGTTGAGGCTGGTTTGGTAATGATGGGGCTGGTGGGGGATGAGGTCTCACAGGTGAGGGGGATGTGGGAGTGTGCGGGACTGTCACATTACCAGTTGCTGGAAGTGAGGTGCATGTAGCAGGGACTGGAGGTCGCTCGAGAGGTGACCCCGAGGACTGTCTGTCATCCATCATGCAGGAGAGAGCAATACATCAGGTTTAACGTCATTCATGAGTCATGTAGTCCACTGAAATAATTAGACAAGACAAGATATTCTGAATCTCAACGAGTTTTATGACATTGAAATATCATTGTTGTTTTTAGAACGTTGATGGTTCTATTGATATATAACGAGAGTGACTAAGTGTCACATATAACGAGAGTGACTAAGTGTCACATATATAACGAGAGTGGCTGTCAGATATAACTAGAGTGACTAAGTGTCACATATAACGAGAGCGACTGTCATATATAACGAGAGTGACTAAGTGTCACATATAACGAGAGTGACTGTCAGATATAACTAGAGTGACTAAGTGTCACATATAACGAGAGTGACTGTCAGATATAACTAGAGTGACTAAGTGTCACATATAACGAGAGTGACTAAGTGTCACATATATAACGAGAGTGGCTGTCAGATATAACTAGAGTGACTAAGTGTCACATATAACGAGAGTGACTGTCAGATATAACTAGAGTGAGTAAGTGTCATATATAGCGAGAGTGACTAAGTGTCATATATATAACGAGAGTGACTAAGTGTCATATATAACGAGAGTGACTAAGGATAACATATAACGAGAGTGACTAAGTGTCACATATAACGAGAGTGACTAAGTGTCACATATAACGAGAGTGACTAAGGATAACATATAACGAGAGTGACTAAGGATAACATATAACGAGAGTGACTAAGGATAACATATAACGAGAGTGACTAAGGATAACATATAACGAGAGTGACTAAGGATAACATATAACGAGAGTGACTAAGGATAACATATAACGAGAGTGACTAAGGATAACATATAACGAGAGTGACTAAGGATAACATATAACGAGAGTGACTAAGTGTCACATATAACGAGAGTGACTAAGGATCACATATAACGAGAGTGACTAAGGATCACATATAACGAGAGTGACTAAGGATAACATATAACGAGAGTGACTAAGGATAACATATAACGAGAGTGACTAAGGATAACATATAACGAGAGTGACTAAGTGTCACATATAACGAGAGTGACTAAGGATCACATATAACGAGAGTGACTAAGTGTCATATATAACGAGAGTGACTAAGGATAACATATAACGAGAGTGACTAAAGATAACATATAACGACAGTGACTAAGGATAACATATAACGAGAGTGACTAAGGATAACATATAACGAGAGTGACTATGACTAAGTAAACAAAGAAAGTGACTAACATATGTGTAAGAAAGAGGTCAGAGCACACATAGTTACACACCGAAGTGCAATGAGGATGGTCCTATCAATCAATCACTCAACAAGAGACGATATTAAATATAGATACAATATTTCAAGCCAACGAAAGGAAGGTAGAATATTTATCTATAGATACACTTAATTTTGGATAGCCTAACTTCACGGTACGGAAGAGCGTCAACATCTGAGATGATAGCAATACCAGAGACAGAGATTTGTAGAGATCCATGATAACCTACACCAGGCGGCAACTGCACCTGAGGAAGACAACACCGAAAAGGGTCTAAAGATGAAGGATTTACTTCAGTGCATCGGGTTTCTCCGTGTAGCTTTGTTCCTGCCTGCAGAAATGCCGAGAGTGTTGCACAAAGCACGAACTCCGTAGCTCCAGCAACAATCTTATGTCAGATATATATATATATATATATATATATATATATATATATATATATATATATATATATATATATGTACATTACAAATTAATGACTGAATCTACAAATCCCTGAAACATTGGAAATCGGTTCAAGCCGATGGAGTTCCACCAAAGTTTATTAACGAAAAACATTGAGAGACAGATTACTTCCTGCGTATAAATATTGTGTAAACAATGTAAACACACACACACAGAAAATCGGACTTTAAACAACTAATAAATTTACTTTATGAGATAAGTTTCTTCAGTGATGCAGATATGTCAACACGCGAACACGACACACATACACATCCTAACCACATTTTCAGTATATTATCACAAAACAGCTGTCGTGTTGTTTTATCGCTATTGCAATAAGTATCCACTGAAAACGTGCTGATAGTATAAATGTCCAGAAGGTTGGTTGTTTAAATCTCACTACATGTCAAGAACACATCATCAACAGGCAGATGTAAACATGCTACAAGTATCTGGACCATAATACACCCGGCAAGCAGTAACGGTGAAACCAGTATGCCGTTACACGTTCTTGAAGCAACAATGAATAACTCCTGTACGTTTATTTATGTCTACTACCATTCACACGGTGACGTAACAAGCTAGAAAGAAGCAGACTCCATACTGCCTCTGGTTCCATGTATTTAATTTACTTTCGTAACAACAAACAGCATATTGCAACTTTATAATAATCCTGTTTATAAACTTTCCACAAGAAATGTCCGCACATGACATTACTAATGATACTCTAAACCACAAAATAATTCATTACTTTTAAGTGTCCAAAATCCAATCCATATTTTTAGATTATATCCCAGCTGGAAGTCGATAGACGGTTTTCGTTTTTTATTTCCCCAGCCAATGAACTCCGCTAGCGATGCTGAGCTAGAACACTGCTACACTCTTGTGTCAATTTGGATTGTTTGGAATATAAGCACTTTCGTTCTTCATAATATACGTAGGTTATATATATATATATATATATATATATATATATATATATATATATATATATATATATATATATATATATATATATATATATCTTGGATTCTCCGAAAGGAGTTAATTCTGATTGTTAATGTTTGTTGGCCTAGACGTACTGATATAACCAACACAAGGTTCGTCCTTTGGTTGAAGGAGAGTGCCTCGTCTTAAAGATGCTTTACTCCCTTACATAACAAACAAACGAAACAATCATATTAATCATGTTATTCATTTTTTCAATACGCTTCTGACACGAACAAGTAGTAGATTTATTTAACATGATTTTGTCATTTGACCCCGTTTAAAAGTAATTACTGCATGCATCACGCTGGTTGTGTCGAAAGAAACTCTCGGTACTTAATTTGTATAGCGTGTAGATATATTCAAAGAAAAGAGAGGTGGTTAACAGCGTACAAAGACACAGTGGAATTTTGGAAAGATTGATCAGAAGTTAAATTAGCAACAATGTTAAATTTTTCAATATGTGCTTAATAAGGAATAAAGTAAAGGAATCCTTTTTCGTACATCGATGTATATTGGGTAATACGGTGTTAGGCCGATATTACCTTCGGCACACGAAGCTGATGTGGTCAATATCATACCGGCCGCAGTTACTTCCCAGTGCTTTTCCAGGTACCCAATTGAGACTGGGTGAATGTGAGAACCGTTCCGGTTGGAAAAATAGTACATGTCCGTTGTGAAATTGAAAAATAGTACATGTCCGTTGTGAAATTGAAAAATAGTACATGTCCGTTGTGAAATTGAAAAATAGTACATGTCCGTTGTGAAATTGAAAAATAGTACATGTCCGTTGTGAAATTGAAAAATAGTACATGTCCGTTGTGAAATTGAAAAATAGTACATGTCCGTTGTGAAATTGAAAAATAGTACATGTCCGTTGTGAAATTGAAAAATAGTACATGTCCGTTGTGAAATTGAAAAATAGTACATGTCCGTTGTGAAATTGAAAAATAGTACATGTCCGTTGTGAAATTGAAAAATAGTACATGTCCGTTGTGAAATTGAAAAATAGTACATGTCCGTTGTGAAATTGAACCCTCCAATAAACAAGGAACTAAATTCAAAATCAAGTCAAGAGAAGATACAAGTATTGGAAAGATTGTACTGGAAATGAAATAGAAAACATATCATAGTCATAAAGGAAAGGTGTTAGATCAAATTGTATACAAAATCTGTTCAAGTCCAGTTCTGTTGTAAAAGTCTTTTCTTCTTCATCTTTAAACGCTCCATATCGACCACTTATTAACCACTCTTTGAGATTGATATGTGATACGAGCCTAAGAGCGATTGTACGTTGTGCTAGTTATGCGCCTATAAGTAGACCAGTAAATCCGATTTCTGCGACTTTTTTTATTTACTAGGGTAGCTTCCTAGGCCCCTACCTCAGTCGACTCTTACGACATGCCTTGTAGGTCTCAGTGTTATTATTCTTGGCTTCCCCTGAGAGCCCCGACAACACACAGACACTATAAAAAAAACCTTTATTATGTCAAGTTAATGTAGGAAACAGCAGACATATTTCAAAGAGACGATAACTTTAAGAAGACTATATATTTCTTTCATCCTTCTTTTATTCTACATCAATCACTTATTTTACCACTATTTGTGGTATGTATGTAATTTGCAGGCCCGCCTGTCCAGCGTGTTCGTAGCGCGTTGGACTGCAGGTGACAAGCCCCATGTGAGTACGGGTTCAATTCCGTATGCTGGCAGAAAAAGCCACAGATTCTCCAGATTTACGGTGTTCGTGGCCGCCGAACTGAAGGGTTACGATGTCCATGGCCCCGAGCCGAAGAGCTGAAAAAGCTCAAGTGCTTCTGGATTGGGGGAAAAATGTGATTTGTGCTTTTAAAGAGGGAGTTTGTTATATCAATTAAGCGCCTATAGACCAGTAGACCAGCATAGCTGGTTTCTGGATGCTTTTTATTCACACTCGCCTCCCTAAGTACAGAGTGTTCAAGATAAAAGCATTCCTGCCAAGGGAGCCAATCTGGCATTGTTTACGAACATAATGTAGTAATTATGACGTAGGATAGGTCAAGTGAGAGAGTCTTTTTTGTGGTGGTGTGTAGTTATAGTGTGCGAAGGGGCGATGAACAAATGTGACGAAAGGGCGAGCTAGTCAGAACCGGTTTAAATAGTAATAGACAAAACGCAATGCATAACTGGCAATTTTGATTTGTCAATGGGGCTGCTTTTATCTTTAACGCCGCATATAACCCCTTCCCCCTCCTAATCTATTGAAATGTAAATTGTGGCATATCCTAAAGGACGTAGCCATCAACCACAGTAAACGAGTCGTTGATTTTCTAGGCACCACTTATACGTCCAGTAGTTTGCCATTGCTTTCTGAACGGTGAGGTCTATTTTTACCTTTTGTAAAATCCCACAGAAACGAATTTGCTTCCAAACATGCCCACCGTGGGACTTGAACCAGGTACACTTGGGTCTGTGATCGAGCTCACTACCGCTAGAGCTACAGACGCTCACACTTAATCTATTAGAGGTGTCTATTCCTTAGCGAACTAGCTCCGTTAGCCTAGGACCTCGCGGTTAAAGTTTCCTCCTGGTCTATACCACTTGGAGAGGGGTGGGGGATGGCTTGTGTAACTTATAGGTCATCAGAAGGCTGCACATTTTCACTTTTAGCCCTTCCTAAGAAAGACTAACCGACCCAACTCTAGTGGATGCAGTCATGCGCAGAACATAACACATCGTGTAGGCCATTTATACATTCCAAAAATAACACCAATTTTATTGACATCAGATCATTCAAACCATTTTTATTGTATTCCCTGTCAAATGAACTATATTCTGGTTGATCCGTCTTCATCACTGAAACGTGTTTTTTTGTTTTTTCAGATCTGACAAGCTGTTGCAAACATTTTTGATCGATTGACCCGACCGATATCAGATTGTTAGCAATAAGTTGTCCACATGTTTTGTTTTGTTTTGTTTTGTTTTGTTTTGTTAAGTAGGGGATTGAAACCTCTTTAAGCCGAGGCACGCTCTTTTCAACCAAAGGCGAACCTTTTATTGGTTATATCAGAGCGTGTAGGCCAACAATGAAAATCGTGGCATATCTTTCACAAGACGTAGCCATCAACCACAGTAAACGAGTCGTTTATTTTCTAGGCACTACTTAAACGTTCAGTAGTTTGTTATTGCTTTCTGAGGTCTATTTTTACTTTTGCATTAGAAAAGTTTGAATGTCTCCGTATGTAAGTCGTCCATATGTTAGTGGGTTTTTTTAATTCGTCACTCCTGTTGTTCGTTTGCTTGATAAAGGCCTTGTTGGTCGAAACGTTGCTGTATATTGTCATTGTTTTTGTAATTTGTAAAACTACAGTACTTTGTGATTACGTGTTTCGCCGGTCTATTTTTATCTTTCATTAAAATCCCACGGAAACGAATTTGCTTCCAAACTGCCTGCCACGGAGTTTGAACCAGGTACGCTTGGGTTGTGATCGATCTCACTACTGCTTAAGCTACCCAACAAACATGAAAAATAAGCTACCCAACAAACATGAAAAATAAGCTACCCAACAAACATGAAAAATAAGCTACCCAACAAACATGAAAAATAAGCTACCCAACAAACATGAAAAATAAGCTACCCAACAAACATGAAAAATAAGCTACCCAACAAACATGAAAAATAAGATTTAACTCGTTTCGGAGAATCCAAGTTGAACAAATATTCAACTGTCGAAGTGAAAAGGAAAAACACAGTTTTAACTACTGCAGCTATATTCGACCGAATTAGAAATACAGAAATAGCAACATACGTTTTGTTGAAGTCTAACAATTCTAAAGGGCATCCTCCGCCACGCAATAATGGAGAATCGTTGTCATTTCTAAACTAATAAGTTAGCAGTGTTAGTTGGTGCAGTTAATTAGTACGGTGTTTTTCTTATAGAAGGTGTTTTCTAGAGTCGTCAGTATTCTTTGCTGTTTCATTATTTTGTTATTTCTATCCAGTGGCGGCTTGTTATCGTTTTTGTTTGAGGGGCCAGACACAAATTTTCGGGAAAATCATGGCTTTAGGCTATGTTATACTTTAATTTATTAAATAATAAATACACGTTACATATTATTTTTGTGGGGCCTGGCCCTCGGGCCCTTAATGACGAACCGTCAATGGCTCTATCTTTTGTGTTGAGTGTTCGCATACTGACATTGGACATATTTGAGAATATGTATATCGTTACAAGTAGTCTCTCGCTCATGTCTATAGTTACAAGTAGTCTCTCGCTCATGTCTATCGTTACAAGTAGTCTCTCGCTCATGTCTATCGTTACAGGTAGTCTCTCGCTCATGTCTATCGTTACAAGTAGTCTCTCGCTCGCGTCTATCGTTACAAGTAGTCTCTCGCTCATGTCTATAGTTAAAAGTAGTCTCTCGCTCATGTCTATCGTTACAGTAGTCTCTCGCCATGTCTATCGTTACAAGTAGTCTCTCGCTCATGTCTATCGTTACAGTAATCTCTCGCTCTGTCTATCGTTACAAGTAGTCTCTCGCTCATGTCTATCGTTACAGGTAGTCTCTCGCTCGCGTCTATTGTTACAAGTAGTCTCTCGCTCATGTCTATCGTTACAAGTAGTCTCTCGCTTATGTCTATCGTTACAAGTAGTCTCTCGCTCATGTCTATCGTTACAAGTAGTCTCTCGCTCATGTCTATCGTTATAAGAAGTCTCTCGCTCATGTCTATCGTTACAAGTAGTCTCTCGCTCATGTCTATCGTTACAGGTAGTCTCTCGCTCATGTCTATTGTTACAAGTAGTCTCTCGCTCATATCTATCGTTACAAGTAGTCTCTCGCTCACGTCTATCGTTACAAGTAGTCTCTCGCTCGCGTCTATCGTTACAAGTAGTCTCTCGCTCGCGTCTATCGTTACAAGTAGTCTCTCGCTCATGTCTATCGTTACAAGTAGTCTCTCGCTCATGTCTATCGTTACAAGTAGTCTCTCGCTCGTGTCTATCGTTACAAATAGTCTCTCGCTCATGTCTATCGTTTACAAGTAGTCTCTCGCTCATGTCTATCGTTACAAGTAGTCTCTCGCTCATGTCTATCGTTACAAGTAGTCTTTCAATCAAAAACTAATAGTAAAGTACACACACAGTTGTGTTTAAATATACATAACATTGCTGGAGGAAATATATCAGCTTAGGTACAGATATGCCCCCAATCCACCACAAATAAAGGCACCAGCAGCACATTGGCGAAACACGTAAAAACAAAGTACTGTAGTTTTATAACAATTTTTAAAAATAACAATATACAGCAACGTTTCGATCAAAAGGCCTTTATCAAGCAAAGGATACAACAGAAGTGAAGAAATTCACTTCTTACATGACATACTACATATACAGGGTGTTCAAGATAAAAGTAGCCCTGTTGACAAATAAAAACTTGCCAATCGGGCTACTTTTATCTTGAACACCCTGTATAACCCGACAGTAAATTACATCGGATGGCGATATAGAGAAAAGTGATCGAAAGATCACACTCAGCACAACGTCAGAGATGGGTACTATGGTGTGTCCCGTAGCAAGATCACCCTCAGCACAACGTCAGAGATGGGTACTATGGTCTGTCCGAGCAAAACCACACTCAACACAACGTCAGAGATGGGTACTATGGTCTGTCCCGTAGCAAGATCACCCTCAGCACAACGTCAGAGATGGGTACTATGGTCTGTCCAGTAGCAAGATCACCCTCAGCACAACGTCAGAGATGGGTACTATGGTCTGTCCAGTAGCAAGATCACCCTCAGCACAACGTCAGAGATGGGTACTATGGTCTGTCCTGTAGCAAGATCACCCTCAGCACAGCGTCAGAGATGGGTACTATGGTCTGTCCCGTAGCAAGATCACCCTCAGCACAACGTCAGAGATGGGTACTATGGTCTGTCCCGTAGCAAGATCACCCTCAGCACAACGTCAGAGATGGGTACTATGGTCTGTCCAGTAGCAAGATCACCCTCAGCACAACGTCAGAGATGGGTACTATGGTCTGGCCCGTAGCAAGATCACCCTCAGCACAACGTCAGAGATGGGTACTATGGTCTGTCCCGTAGCAAGATCACCCTCAGCACAACGTCAGAGATGGGTACTATGGTCTGTCCCGTAGCAAGATCACCCTCAGCACAACGTCAGAGATGGGTACTATGGTCTGTCCAGTAGCAAGATCACCCTCAGCACAACGTCAGAGATGGGTACTATGGTCTGTCCGAGCAAGATCACCCTCAGCACAACGTCAGAGATGGGTACTATGGTCTGTCCCGTAGCAAGATCACCCTCAGCACAACGTCAGAGATGGGTACTATGGTCTGTCCAGTAGCAAGATCACCCTCAGCACAACGTCAGAGATGGGTACTATGGTCTGTCCCGTAGCAAAATCACACTCAGCACAACGTCAGAGATGGGTACTATGGTCTGTCCCGTAGCAAGATCACACTCAGCACAACGTCAGAGATGGGTACTATGGTCTGTCCTGTAGCAAGATCACCCTCAGCACAACGTCAGAGATGGGTACTATGGTCTGTCCAGTAGCAAGATCACCCTCAGCACAACGTCAGAGATGGGTACTATGGTCTGTCCAGTAGCAAGATCACCCTCAGCACAACGTCAGAGATGGGTACTATGGTCTGTCCAGTAGCAAGATCACCCTCAGCACAACGTCAGAGATGGGTACTATGGTCTGTCCCGTAGCAAGATCACCCTCAGCACAACGTCAGAGATGGGTACTATGGTCTGTCCCGTAGCAAGATCACACTCAGCACAACGTCAGAGATGGGTACTATGGTCTGTCCCTAGCAAGATCACCCTCAGCACAACGTCAGAGATGGGTACTATGGTCTGTCCCGTAGCAAGATCACCCTCAGCACAACGTCAGAGATGGGTACTATGGTCTGTCCCGTAGCAAGATCACCCTCAGCACAACGTCAGAGATGGGTACTATGGTCTGTCCAGTAGCAAGATCACCCTCAGCACAACGTCAGAGATGGGTACTATGGTCTGTCCCGTAGCAAGATCACCCTCAGCACAACGTCAGAGATGGGTACTATGGTCTGTCCCGTAGCAAGACCACACTCAGCACAACGTCAGAGATGGGTACTATGGTCTGTCCCGTAGCAAGATCACCCTCAGCACAACGTCAGAGATGGGTACTATGGTCTGTCCAGTAGCAAGATCACCCTCAGCACAACGTCAGAGATGGGTACTATGGTCTGTCCAGTAGCAAGATCACCCTCAGCACAACGTCAGAGATGGGTACTATGGTCTGTCCAGTAGCAAGATCACCCTCAGCACAACGTCAGAGATGGGTACTATGGTCTGTCCAGTAGCAAGATCACCCTCAGCACAACGTCAGAGATGGGTACTATGGTCTGTCCCGTAGCAAGATCACCCTCAGCACAACGTCAGAGATGGGTACTATGGTCTGTCCTGTAGCAAGATCACCCTCAGCACAACGTCAGAGATGGGTACTATGGTCTGTCCAGTAGCAAGATCACCCTCAACACAACGTCAGAGATGGGTACTATGGTCTGTCCCGTAGCAAGATCACACTCAGCACAACGTCAGAGATGGGTACTATGGTCTGTCCCGTAGCAAGATCACCCTCAGCACAACGTCAGAGATGGGTACTATGGTCTGTCCAGTAGCAAGATCACCCTCAGCACAACGTCAGAGATGGGTACTATGGTCTGTCCAGTAGCAAGATCACCCTCAGCACAACGTCAGAGATGGGTATTATGCTCTGTCCCGTAGCAAGATCACCCTCAGCACAACGTCAGAGATGGGTACTATGGTCTGTCCAGTAGCAAGATCACCCTCAGCACAACGTCAGAGATGGGTACTATGGTCTGTCCAGTAGCAAGATCACCCTGAGCACAACGTCAGAGATGGGTACTATGGTCTGTCCCGTAGCGAACAAGTTGTTATATTCCGCCTCCGTACCGGCCATAACAGACTTCGGGTCCACAAGTACAACAAATTTTTAATTGGCACAACTAGCCTGTGCCACTGTGAACAGGTGGACATGACGGCAGAGCACCTACTGCAAGACTGCCAACTGCTAGCAAGCCTGAGAAACGAAACCTGGCACGAAAATATCAAATTTAATTAGAAGCTGTACGGAGGGACAGAGTTCCTAAAAACAACAGCAGAATTCATGAGGAAATCTGGTATATCAGTCTAAGCGAGGATCGAGAGAGAGACAATAAATTCATAACGGAAAATCTAAAATCTAAAATGGAAATCTGTGACAAAAAACGAATTACGAAATAAATGCAAAAAACTAGAATTTGGAAAAAAAGAAGATAAATAATAAAATCAAATAAATATATATATATATATATATATATATATATATATATATATATATATATATATATATATATCATATATATAACATATATATAACATATACATATTTATCATATACACATATAGAATATGGAGCATGAGAAGAGAAAGTACTAAGAAGCATAGGAATGTAGTACGTTGAGTCCATGAGGTCACAAGGTACTATATAAATAAATAAAACGGTTCTCTAGAGCAAATCCACTTCGATCATCAGAGGAACATGATCGGATGGCTGTGACCAGCAACGCACATCACACTGAGTCACCTGAAAACCGGCACCGCAGACTTCTGAGTCACATCTATCAAGTTAAGATTTCGACAACAAACGAAATGCAAATGTGGAGAAGAAGACGAAGAAGAACAAGAAAATGTAGACATGTAAATGTCGTCAGAACTGACGAACTATAAACACAAGAAATTGTATGTAACTACAGATGTTTAAAAAACGAACGTAACGGCAAAATTATCGCTAGAGTTTAGATATCAGATCCTGTTACTTGTTTTTTACTTCACAGATATTACCAAGTTCATTGGTCTCGGTGCTTCCACTTGGATTCTATCAACTTTTTCTTAGACACTGTTTCAATATTTGAAGTTTGAAGCTACCAGTGTGTGGTATGTGCGCATGTGTGTATTTCTTTCGTTTCATATATATATATATATATATATATATATATATATATATATATATATATATATATATATATGGACAGCCTACTCAAAGCACGAGAGAAAACTTAACATCTTTCCTTCCATTTCTCCGCCAGATTATATTAACAATAACAACAATTCGTCAGATTATGAACATCAGGTGGTACGACAAGATAACCAAACTTGCCTTCCATCATGGGCATGCTCAGCAGTAGAAGACTAAGATGGCATGGGAATGCTCAGCAGTAGAAGACTAAGATGGCATGGGAATGCTCAGCAGTAGAAGACTAAGGTGGCTAGGGTATGTGAAAAAAAATGACAATAGCCGCATACCAAAACAAATGTTGTTCTGTGAACTTTTAGAGGGGAAGAGGAACCAAGGCAGACCACTGCTCAGATATAAGGATGTCTGCAAGGCCTCAATGAAAAACTTTTCTATTGGTTCCAACAAATGTGAAAAACTAGCTTATAACAGAGTTGTGTGGAAAGTGACATTGTGCAAAACTGCAAAGTCTTTTGAAAAGAGACTTAGACTGAAAGACAAGAAAGAAAAGTGAAAACTCAGAAGTTGTCACAGTAAAACACTTGCCAATTGACCGTGGGAAAGATAAAAAAAGGTCATATGTATATTTAACCACTAAGATTTATTGTCTGTGCTTTTGCTAAAACTGTAAGTTCATGTCCAGATTCATCATGTTGTGCAGTCGATGTTGTTAGAAAGACACGATAAACGAACGCTCTTTTGTTTGAGAGATTAGCTGGTCGTTGATTCTAAGACGCTAGTCCCATAGCTAGGCGGTGAGGCCGAGAGGGAAAATGGGCTGTGTTCAATTTCAGTGTTTAGCATTTGTGCCACCTGGAAGCCTCCCATAGCTGTGCATTACTATGTATGCTTACACACTCAGAGTCCTCTTACCACTCTCTTTATGTTTGCACACTTAACGCCCTATTTCTAAACTCAGCGCCCACTTTCCGCTCTTGTTATGTTTCCACACTCAGCACTCTCTTTTCACTATCCATGTGTTTCCAAACTCATTGCCCTCTGTCCACTCTCTTTATGTTTCCACGCCTAGCGTCCTGTTTCCACTCTCTTTATGTTTCCACACTCAGTTCCTTCTTTCCACTCTCTTTATGTTTCCACACTCGGTTCCTTCTTTCCACTCTCTTTATGTTTCCACACACAACGCCGTCTTTTCACTCTTCCACACACAGCGCCGTCTTTTCACTCTCTTTATGTTTCCACACACAACGCCGTCTTTTCACTCTTCCACACACAGCGCCGTCTTTTCACTCTCGTTATGTTTCCACACAGCGCCGTCTTTTCACTCTCTTTATGTTTCCACACTCAACGTCTTTTTTTTATCCTCGTTATGTTTGCATTTTTAGTGTTCTTTTCCCACTCTCTTTATGCTTGCACAGCTCTCTCTCTTTCCACTCTCTTTATGCTTGCACAGCTCTCTCTCTTTCCACTCTCTTTATGCTTGCACAGCTCTCTCTCTTTCCACTCTCTTTATGTTTGCACATTCAGCGCCATCTTGTCCCTCCCTTACATCAGTGCATCTCAATATACAGATAATATGATCCTTCCTAGAAGAAATAAATTATCAATTCTAGTGACCTCGGTGTCCTCTTACCATAATCTTTTATCTAAACACTCACTATGGGACCTATCTGTTCAACTCCTCATTCCCCCTCCCAAATAACCAACTTGAAAAACCAATCTCTCCAGGTTTTTTGGGGGGCCTCATTATTCTGGGGACTACATGACGCATCGTCTAAACGTCAGTTGCAGCTGACACAGTCTGCTTGTTACTCTAGTTTATAGACGGCATATGATTCATGCTGAAAATCAGGTTGAATTTCTGAAAGATAAAACTATGTCAATGCTATCTACGCTGAAATATGCATCTTCTGTATAGTTAGTTAGTTTGTTCCTTTCGTGCCAAAGGCGGCACATAGGGCAGAGGTTTTAGATCTCCATGTGATACGGTTCTTTGCTAGCAGTTGCAGATCTTGTATGGTTTTACATCCCAATAGTTTACTTTCTTGTTGGATGGTTCTTCGAAGAGTGGTCTTTGGTCTTCCACGTTTTCTTTTCCCAACTGGTGACCACATAAGGACTTGTCGATTTAGTCTCTTTTCGTCTGATCTAAGCACATGACCTTAATATTTCCACCGTCGTTTCCTTATAATATTTGAAATGGGTTGTTGGTGTGTTCTATCTCTCACTGTGTTGTTAGAAACGAAATCACTCCATTTTACTTTTAATAATTTTCGTAGACATTTCGTAGACATCTTCTGTATAAGGACGATATATGTACGTATGTTTCAATTTCCACGTCGACTATTGCAAAACTGTAGTTTCTAAACTTAACCGTCGTATGCTTCGTTAAGAAACGCTTTCTGTATAAAGATAATAGATATTTCTGTATCATTACTGCGCTTCTTCTTTCTTTCCTGGTATATCCTTTACAGGACGTAGCCATCAACCACAGTAAACTAGTCGTTGATTTTTTCTAGGCACTACTTATACGTTCAGTAGTTTGCCATTGCTTACTGCGCTTACCTAGTGGATATTGCAAGGGTTTTCCAACCCGGTCCGTGGCATGACTTCGGGGTGTACCTCTATGTTGACAAAACGCTGTCATTGTTATTGTTCAGCATGTTCAGTGGGCTTTTTTTATATCTAGCTGGACTTTCCATAGGGAAGACGAGACAGAGGGAAGACGAGATATAGGGAAGACGAGACAGAGGGAGACAGAGAGAGAAGATTTTGGATAGCCTGACTTTCCATAGGGAAGACGAGACAGAGGGAAGACAGAGAGAGAAGATTTTGGATAGCCTGATTTCATGGCACGAAAGAGCGTCAACATCTGAGATGATAGCAAGTAGCAGGGACGGAGATCTGTGGAGATCCATCATCGCCTACGCCAGCCGGCATGACACCTGATGATGATGACTTTGTATAGGATCAAGACTTGCACAAGTTTGGAAACAACTACTATCATCATGAGTCCTTGTTGAGTCCAAGTACACTTAAAGAAGAGAGAAAAAAAAACTATACTCAATTCGATCTTGTGCCGTTCTTTCTGCCTTAAACATAGTCCTGTTCTTGTCTTTGAGCACTGCTTCAAAAGTTCTCAATGTGCATGTACGCCTCTGTTATTTCCGATGTCTCTGCAATGTCCAGTACATTGCATGTCCTTGATGTCTTTCTGTTCTCATCCTGAGAATATATAAAATCTAACGTCTTGTTTATCTTTTGTTTATATCTTTCAGACCAGTTAGTTGCAGTTTGGGTTTTTTTCTGTTTCTGTAGCTATTTGCTTTTTGTTTTTTAAACAGTGTGGGGTCACAGCGGAAACAACGATTCTATTCTTCGCTACGTCGAATAAATACCACACTGTGGATTGTAGTATATCGAACCACATATTTTGTATCGCATGGAGCATAGGTGACACTCAAAACGTTCTATTTATCTACTCATCCTGTCCCATCGTCATTCGTTCAGATGGGTTGTTGCCCCTGAATCAATAGAAACTGACAGGCAGCACGTGCATGCCCTACTTAAATCTACGTCAAGACTTTAGACAACAATATTTGCACAGACTAGCGTACTAGACTACACAAACACACAGACGCACATGTTAATAGTTGTAAACTTGTATGTGTGTACTTGTATATGTGTGGAGCCCAGATGTGTGTATATGCTTATGTGTTTTGAGAAAAAGGGGGACATGGATACATACAAACTCTATCACTGCCATCTCTATCCTCTGAGTTCTTCACTTTTCAACTCCCAATCTAGCACAGGTCTTCAATAAACTTCTTCCAGCTTTTCCTCTCTCCTGCCATCCCTTCCAATTCTTTCCATATTTTACCTATCCTTTCCATATCAGTTTCTAGCTCTCTTCTGCATGTATGTCTAGGCCATATTTGCCTCCCTGTTTGGGAGACCTTCCCCTGGTTCGGATAGTAGAGTTAGGTTATTTCTTATGGTTGTTCTCTTCATGTTTGTTGACGATTTGTTGGCTTATGTTTTCTACGGGGTGAGGTATCCTCCCCTATGCCCGCCTCTCCTTAGTCGCCTCTTACGACATGTCTGGCAGGTACATATTTATGCATATTCTTTCCTCCCCTTGTGAGCCCCGGCTACACACGGGTGGACCCCTACCTTAGTCGCCTCTTACGACATGCCTTGTAGGACGCAGTATTACAATCCTTTGCTTCCCTTGCGGGATCCGGCAATACACGGGCGCTTTTTCTGAGTTACGACTGGATATCGGTTACTGAACCGACGTAATACCACTCCTGGACAGACCTATAGGGGCTCAGTCTTCCACCACAGATGTCGAAGATTGTGCATACTGATGGTTTATATGGCTCGCTGGTTAAACAACACCACTCTCTGCCCTTCAGACATCTAGTTCCACTTGTACAACGTATATTTTCAAACTCCTGAAAAAGCTGCACTTCACATCAATTTTAGTGTCCTCATTCAACAGGAGGAACTCCTCTGATGATCGTAGTCGATTTGCTCTGTAGATTTGTTTTATTTCGTTGTATGGTACCTTGCGACCACACGGACTCAACACATTACATTCCTATGCTTCTTATTACTTTCTCTTCTCATGCCTTGTAATCTATATGTGTATATGTTGCATGTATATAAACTATATATTTACTTGATTTTTTACTGTTTCTCGTCTTTTCTACTTCTAGTTTTTGTGTGCGTTTTTCGTGTTACATTTATTTCGTTATTCGTTTTTATTCCCAGATTTTCATTAAGAACGTTTGAATGTTTCCGTATGTAGTAGTCCATATGTAGTGGGGTTTTTTAATTCGTCACTCCTGTTGTATCGTTTGCTTCATAAAGGCCTTTTGGTCGAAACGTTGCTGTGTATCGTCATTGTTTTTGTATTTTGTAAAACTAAAGTACTTTGTTCTTACGTGCTTCGCAGCAGGAGGTCGCCACGGTACCGAAGGACCCACCCCCCTCTCCTTGTACAACTTAAAAATAGAAGGCTACCTGTATTTCTGTAGTTAAAACATTTCATTAACTTACGAGTCTCGCCTTGTCAGATCTCTTCATGTATGTATACATAACTGGCCGATATATATTTAGAACATACAACGAGACTACGCTTGTTGTGTGTGCACTGTTATTGTGGTTTTTTTTTCAAGTATCACTCCATGCATAAATATATTGATTGTAATCATTGCTATCATGTGCCATGCCGATGTATGTAGGCGATCACGAAACATATGTCTCTGTTACGTTCTTGCAATGCTTCTAAACATCAACTCTGGTGATGACTTATTTCCGTAAGTGGCAAAGAAATGTATTATTTAATCTTACTGTGCCTCTCAATTGTCAATGTATCTTTGAACATCTGATCTCACTTTTGCCTATCAGGAAATGAGAGAACAGAAAAACTGACTAAGTATGGAACAAAAATGATACATAATCACAAACACCCAGTGTCACTACCAAAAATCAAGACACATAGGAAACGAAAATACAAAAAGTTGTATAGGTAACAAACCCAAAGCAAACACCCACAAGATACCATCAGCAAACTAAACAGAAAACAGCATACAATCTTTTGGCTCAGAACAGGATACTACAAGCTCAACCATCACATACACAGAATAAAGTCTGCTCAGACTGCACAGTATATATGTCAGTCTGAAACACAGACTCCAGAGCACATCCTTCAGTCATGTTCATCATACATACACCAACGAAACAAAACATGGCCTCATGAACGAAGCTTCTTCTTCTTCTTATTTGCGTTCGTTCTTTACGATCAATTTTAATCACTCTTTGTGATATGTTTGATCTTTGCCAAGAACGTGTATACGTTGCACATTGGTTTGGTAGGCCCCTAAAGGCATAGACTTCTACACGTTTAGGACACATGCATCCGATTTCATCCAAACCTCCTTAGTCGCCTATTACGATATGCGTGGCAGATAACAGTAGTTCGATTCTTTACACCCCAAATTTGGGCCACAGTAACCACTCGTGCAATGAACGAAGCTTACAGAGCAAGCTATGGGGAACTCACGAAGACCTCTAACTGACATACAGCTTCATAGTGACAACCCATCTCATGGTTTAGACAAGCATACGAAACCGATCGCAAAGAAGAAGAGGAAGAAGAAAATCTATATTACACTCTTACCCTACCCTTCCCAATACCTCCTAAGAAAGTTACCAACATCTGCTGTGTATTTCATCTCTCAATATTTAACTTGACTCAATATATATTCACAAAGCAGGTAATGTTAGCTTTATGCTTTTTTTTATTTCAAGCTCTACTACGTCGTCTTCGACGCTCCATATAGACCACCTGTTAACCACACTTTGTGATTTGTATGTGATCTGAGCCTAAGAGCGATTGTACATTGTGCCAGTTATGCGCCTACAAGTAGGCCAGCACATCCGATTTCTGCGATGTTTTTAATTTACTAGAGTAGCTCCCCTAGGTACTACATCAGTTGCCTCTTACGACACGCTTTGTAAGTCGCAGTGGTACTATTCTTTGCTCCCATTGCTAGCCCCGGCACCACATGGGCGATTTCAAGCTCTAACTGTCTATGATAGTGTTCTTTTCTATCCCCACGGGGTTATGGGTTTACGCTATTCTATGTTCTAAATAGTAGAGTTTGTACTGATACTGTTCATTGTCTGGTGTTTCCATAGGCGATTCATTAAGACGGGTTCTGTTTTAGATCATAGAGAAAGGTTCTTTTCCTGTGAATTATAGTCTTGCTCCTACTCATTGTTTTCATGTGTTAAATACCAGATTTGGTTAGGCTTCTACTTTAGAAGGTGTTTCTTTACTGTTTTCTTACGACTTTGAAGTCATAAGTTGAGGGTGAAAAGGTTAATGGTGTCCCAGCATACAGAATAGTTACACAGTTACGTGTCACTGCCGCGGCGATCATATTAGTCATCGCGCTTCGTTTGGCTAGACATTCGAGAATACACTACAGCATAGATTTCCAAACTTTTCGGTCCACCGCCCACTTTGTACAACATAAACTTTGTAACGCCCCCTCCCTATTATAACAGTTTGCCAACGCCCCCTCCCACATTTATACATGCTCTATTTTCTCTTTGACATAGAAAATTGATATATATTTCTGTAATACATGATCAATTTTCAAATGATTATATACATTAATTAGAAAATTGATGAGAACAATGGATCGTGTAAGACGGGCATAAGATGAATTAAAATGCAGAATTCAAATTTTAAATGATTATTCCATCTCAAAATCACGAAAATAATTTATTTTAAAATATATATGATTAATTTGTTCTTTAATGAGCCACCGACCCCTATTCGCCTGAACATCCCCCAAATTCAAACACACTTAACACCTCCTCAGAACGCTTCAGCGCTCACTGGGGTGGTACCGCCTACTGGGGCGTACGCCCACTTTGGGTAACGCTGCACTACAGTAATAAGTAACAAGATTGAGGTCAGTAGTGTGTTACCTCTGACTCCTGATGACTGTTTTCTCTCAGCACATCCTTATTGACGTTTTCTTTTTGTTGATTTTTTATTATAGCATTTTTTTTAGTCCTAAAATTACAATCTGTATCGAAGGACATGCTACATCATATATATATATATATGTGTGCTCTATGCGTGACTTGAGACTTATCATTCGGATCATTAAAGATTCTCATAGAATGGTTTGGTAACTGGCCAGAGAACGACGAAGAATAAAGCGGTCTTCTTATTTTCTTTTGCGTTCGCCCGCTACAAATGCATGCATAGTCATGACGCCTTGTATAGCGCTTCTGACTGATTTTTGCGTAAAAGTCTGCTTTCCTTATTATTAGTGCCCCCCTTTCGCCATACAGGTGTACCCTCTCCGAATAAAGTGGTGTCTTCGTCTATGTTAAGATACGCAATAGTGTAGTAGTTAGCGTACTTGCTTCATAGATGGTGTGATAATATTGGTTTGTTGTTTAATGCTTCGTTATCTTCTTCGTTCGTCGGAAAATATCATTTATTACTTTATGTTGTAGTTTTACAGCGAGGCTAACATTCCATGTGTCTTCTTATTTTCTTGTTCGTTCGTTCTTTGCGACCAATTTTATCATTCTTATTGTGATATATAATTGTTCTTCGCGACCAATTTTATCATTCTTATTGTGATATATAATTGTTCTTCGCGACCAATTTTATCATTCTTATTGTGATATATAATTGTTCTTCGCGACCAATTTTATCATTCTTATTGTGATATATAATTGTTCTTCGCGACCAATTTTATCACTCTTATTGTGATATATAACTGATCTTTGACAATTTTATCATTCTTACTTTCTGACTGTGAGGTCGTTCTGGATCCCATGTGTCTAATATTTTATGTGTTGCAGAACAACGAACCAGGTTCTAAAGAAAACAAGAATTGATTCATTACTCCCATGATATACAGCAAAAAATCAGCTTACTGTCAAAGAAATCCAAATTAGTCTTACAGTGGATACCAGCGCACTGTGGCATCCAATGTATTCCCTGAGCCCTGAGGTGGGTGCCCGAGTTGAGCCCTGTGTCCAGACAATCTAGAGGTATGGGGAATGTGTGCACGGTGAGAACTAATAGACCCGTTGGCAGGCACCGGGGCAGAGTGAACACGCATGCGAACGATCCACGGATATGCCCACCGGTGGAGCCGATGTGCACTGCGCTGATGGTGGAGAGACGAAGGGGCGTGGCAAGCGTAGAGGTGAGCGGACCACCCAAATGTGAAGAAAAATTGGAAAGCCCAGCAGAGGCTTGAATCCAGTGAGCGTTTCCGCTCGCAGGGAACTAGTACTGCCCTGTAGTTAGATTGGGAATAATCAAAGGCTAGCGGAGCAAACCGTACACAAATCTGGATTATAGGCAAACCAAGTAGTCCAAAAAAAGACTGATAGCCTGGGCATATGGCGCACAACATCCCGAGAGGGAAAGTTGTCTAAGGGTTGCTACCTAAAGAAAATAGCAGCCTTCTGCCGTGCAAGTAGGCTGGGGACAGCGAAAGGCTGACGGAGACCGAATCCAGTATACGCTGGTTGAAATCGGACATATCGCCGAAGGACAAGCACCAGAGCTCCAAATGGTACTGAAAATGTGATGTAAAAATGCGTTCTTGGCAAAGGCTGTTTATATATCACAATAAGAATGATAAAAATGATCGAAAAAGAACGATCGAGAGAGAAGTAAATCTCGCCTGAATGGTGAGGCATACTGATTATAAGGAAAGCAAACCTTCATTAATCACATGTGCAATCGTAGACGCCCTGACTAAGTCTGAATTCGAAGTGGGTGAACACCCAAAAAAAAAGAAGAAAATAAAAATGTCATAAAAATGTCAATTTAATTTTTAAATGGCTTACATTTGCCCAACAATTTACACATTAATATTTGTTTCGGTTCTATGACATTATCTCATCATATCTGCATCATCAACACGATCCTACTTTTGCTGAGATCCGAATATCGTATGAGATTCAAAAGCATTCACAGCAAATGTCTGAAGTTTCATTGTCTTCTGCTCGCTCTCTTCCTTGTGGTGGTGCGCTGATGAAAAATAACAAATAAGATCAAATTAAACAAGGAAGAATATTAGATACCCATTGTTGTTGTTGTTGCTTTTTAGATCAAACTATTGCAAACATCATCAATCTCATAAGAGAAGAAGGTCGTGTAGATCTTCTTCTTCTTCGCGTTCGTTATTTACGACCAATTTTGATCACTCTTTATGGTATGTTTGATCTTTGCCAAGAACGTGTATACGTTGCACATTGGTTTCGTAGGCCCCTAAACGCATAGACTTCTACACATTTAGGACATATGCATCCGATTTCAGCCAAACCTCCTTAGTAGCCTCTTACGACATGTATGGCAGGTAACAGTGGTTCTATTCTTGACACCCCAAATTTGAGTCCCAGTAACCACTCGGGCGAGGTCGTGTAGATGACTTTGATAATCTTCATAAATCCCCCCTCCCTTTCCTATTCACAGTGTAGGAGATTTGAGTGAGAATGGAAACTGTCAGATACAAACACTGTTAGATGCACGAGACATTTAACTAATCAACTGCCCGTGTGTTGCCGGGGCCCGCAAGTTATTGTTAAATCACTTGTTAAACCACTCTTTGTGATATGTATGTGATCGGAGCCTAAGAGCGATTGTACGTTATGCTAGGTTGTACGTTATGCTACAAGGTGTTCAAGATAAAAGTAGCCCTGTCGACAAATAAAAACTTGCCAATCGGGCTACTTTTATCTTGAACACCCTGTAGTTATGTGCATACAAATAGGCAAACATCCGATTTATGCGACACTTGTTATTTAGTAAAAAGGTTTTCCTAGGCTCCTACCTCAGTCGCCTCTTACGGCATGCCGTGTAAATCGCAGTATTGCTATTATTTGCTCCCCTTCTGAGTCCCAACAACACACGGGCGCGGTCAATGATTCAAACTATGAGTAAATTTGAGAGCAGAGAATACTTAATACTGGATGACTCAGTGCCCAGACATCAACAACATCAACGAGGAAATAAAACGTAGTAGATGGAAGTGGTGGTGACATACATTCAGAATGTAGAAGACTATACACCCACATGTGTCTTTGAAATGGAAGTGGTGGTGACATACATTAAGAATGTAGAAGACTATACACCCACATGTGTCTTTGAAATGGAAGTGGTGGTGACATACATTAAGAATGTAGAAGACTATACACCCACATGTGTCTTTGAAATGGAAGTGGTGGTGACATACATTAAGAATGCAGAAGACTATACACCCACATGTGTCTTTGAGATCATTCAGTGCCCAGGCATCAACAACATCAACAAGGAAATCAAACGTAGAAGATGGAAGTGGTTGGGACATACATTAAGAATGCAGAAGACTATACACCCACATGTGTCTTTGAAATGGAATCCAGGAGGCAAGAGAGGTAAGGGAGACATAGAGAGACATGGAGACGAACTGTTGACAGAGAAAGAGAAGAGGAGGGAAAGACCTGGAATTGACTACGCTGGCTTGCTCAAGAAACATCTGGTTGAAGGAAATTTGTTGATGATGTATGCTTCAAGGGAGTTAAAGAAGAAGAATCAAATAACTGATCTGACCTATGACCGACATTAAAAAGCATATTTTGTGAATAACTAAAACAATGTTAGGAATTGCTATAGAAACCAAACAAAACGTCATCATTCACTTACCAGATAGTAAAACCATTTTAACTCCCCATGATACAGACCAAAACCAGCCAACAAGTAAAAATGTCACAGTAAAGAGCTGAGCCAAACCAACCATGCAGTTGACACACATCGTTGTAAAAATCTGGTCATCTTTTTTTGATACTCGTGACTGACCACCACAAAGTACGAGAAATCCACTAAGCACTGTACCTATAAAAGCAATCAATAATTTTCATATTATAATATAAATTGATTCTCCGAAAGGAGTTAATTCTTATTTTTCATGTTTGTTGGCCTACACGCTCTGATATAACCAATAAAAGGTTCGCCTTAGGTTGAAAGGGCGTGCCTCGGCTTAAGAGGCTTTAATCCGCTACTAAACAAACAAACAATATTATTATAATCTTGAATTCTCCTAAAGGAGTTAATGCTTTTTTTAATGTTTGTTGGCCCACACGTTGTGATATATCCAATAAAAGATTCGTCCTTGGGTTAAAAAGAGCGTGTCTCGGCTTAAAGGGGCTTAAGAAACATTAGAAACAAACATACACAATTCATTCAATATAATAATCTCGATCTTTGATGTACTTTATCAGTGTTCAATAATCTCGATCTTTGATGTACTTTATCAGTGTTCAATAATCTCGATCTTTGATGTACTTTATCAGTGTTCAATAATCTCGATCTTTGATGTACTTTATCAGTGTTCAATAATCTCGATCTTTGATGTACTTTATCAGTGTTCAATAATCTCGATCTTTGATGTACTTTATCAGTGTTCAATAATCTCGATCTTTGATGTACTTTATCAGTGTTCAATAATCTCGATCTTTGATGTACTTTATCAGTGTTCAATAATCTCGATCTTTGATGTACTTTATCAGTGTTCAATAATCTCGATCTTTGATGTACTTTATCAGTGTTCAATAATCTCGATCTTTGATGTACTTTATCAGTGTTCAATAATCTCGATCTTTGATGTACTTTATCAGTGTTCAATAATCTCGATCTTTGATGTACTTTATCAGTGTTCAATAATCTCGATCTTTGATGTACTTTATCAGTGTTCAATAATCTCGATCTTTGATGTACTTTATCAGTGTTCAATAATCTCGATCTTTGATGTACTTTATCAGTGTTCAATAATCTCGATCTTTGATGTACTTTATCAGTGTTCAATAATCTCGATCTTTGATGTACTTTATCAGTGTTCAATAATCTCGATCTTTGATGTACTTTATCAGTGTTCAATAATCTCGATCTTTGATGTACTTTATCAGTGTTCAATAATCTCGATCTTTGATGTACTTTATCAGTGTTCAATAATCTCGATCTTTGATGTACTTTATCAGTGTTCAATAATCTCGATCTTTGATGTACTTTATCAGTGTTCAATAATCTCGATCTTTGATGTACTTTATCAGTGTTCAATAATCTCGATCTTTGATGTACTTTATCAGTGTTCAATAATCTCGATCTTTGATGTACTTTATCAGTGTTCAATAATATCGATCTTTGATGTACTTTATCAGTGTTCAAGATCAGATTATGGACGCACTCTCTGATCTAGTAATACTACTTCTACAGAATTACAAGCGTCAACAATTTGAAGAATTACATCTTTGTTCCGGAGCAAATGATGTCGTTGGCAATGAGAAAGCAAACGGGCTGACTGACTCTGCCACCATGCCAGAGGGCCAGCCAATGGATAGAAAACTGACATTTTGAACGCTCTCATAGAGTGTGGCCGCAAAGGGGATTTTCATTTAAACAAATCCACTTCAACTGCTAGATTGCAAGAGCTGGGATTGAAAAGGAAAGGACAACAGGTATATGAGTAGACACATCAATCGAAATAGAACTGGCACGGTCTATCACTGGACGCTGTTGGGGATATTGTGAAGGAGATCGGGGTACATATGGACATGTCCGGCGTGTAATGAAGATATTTCAACCTGAAATTGAAACTGAAACTACTTCTAAAGAAAGGTAATTTAGAAGTGTAAAGATCCAGACCGTTGTCAACGGACGTCTTCGGTGTATTCTCAGACTGAGATGGTAGGAGTGAGTTGCAAACACAGATCTGCGGATAAGAACAGGACAATATCTCATGCTGACCCAGGTTAATAGGAGAAAATGGCGGTGGGTTGGTCATACACTACTGAAGACATAGTAGAATGTCACTAGGCAAGTACTTGAGTGGAACCCACAGGGAAAACGGAAAATGGACGTTCTATACACATGGAGACGAAGTCTTCTTGAGGAAGTGAAGGGTACTTGTCTATCCTGTGAGACCATAAATAAAACAGCCAGAGACTGAGAAAAGTGGTGAACAACTGTTGAGGCCCTATGCTCCACGAGGAGCGGATATGAATGAGTCAAGTCAATAATTCTAGCAAAATCAGCCTTATCCCAGATTCAAGCAAAGTGATATAGGAGATACTGATTAAAACAAAAATCAGAAGAAATATTGAACGAAGAACAAGCGGTTTTTAGACAAAACAGAAGCACAACGAAGCAAAATTTCAGACTAATGGCTTGATTGAAAAACACATTCGACAGCAACAAGATTTGTACATAACTTTATCGGCTTCACAAAGGCTTTTGTTCGCATATGACATGAAGGTATGTGACAGGTAATGAGGCAGTTTAATTTTGATACCTACCTTGTAGATAGTACTGTAGCACTATGCATCAATGGAGAGTCGCAGTAGCGTAGTTGTTAGTGAACTCGCTTCTTATAGACATGGGCTGGGTTCAATTCCACAGTAGGCGTGGAATATTTTTCCAACCGTAACGACTCTCAGGTTCACCCAGCTGCAATTAGGTACAAGGAAAAGCCCTAGAAAGTAACGACGGCTTGCGTGATGTTGACCACATTACCCATCGTGTGACGACGGTCAAGGAAACATATTAGCCTAACACCGTGTTATCTAACATACCTCGAGGTATGAAGAAATGTATATTTCCTTGTTTCTTGATCTATGCATTAATGCAATAAGTTCGGTGTTTATAAACAATGTCATTGATGAATTTGTAAAAACTCACAATTATGGAAGTGTGGATGTGTTGTATTTTGTCTCCAGTATTTTTCCTGTACTGACCTACGGTTGTGAAAGTTGGAATCAACAAAGAAAATTGATAAGAAACTGGACAGCTTTGAGAATAAATGTCTCCGAAAATTATTAAAGTAAAATGGAGTGATTTCGTTTCTAACAACACAGTGAGAGATAGAACACACCAACAACCCATATCAAATATTATAAGGAAACGAAGGTGGAAATATTTAGGTCATGTTCTTAGATCAGACGAAAAGAGACTAAATCGACAAGTCCTTATATGGTCACCAGTTGGGAAAAGAAAACGTGGAAGACCAAAGACCACTCTTCGAAGAACCATCCAACAAGAAAGTAAACTATTGGGATGTAAAACTATACAAGATCTCCAACTGCTAGCAACGAACCGCATCACATGGAGATCTAAAACCTCTGCCCTATGTGCCGCCTTTGGCACGAAAGGAAGAAACAAACTAACTAACTAATTTTTCCAGAAGAGACCGATTTAGAAATGAAGATATCAGGAAAAAAGAGGGCACAACATCAATACTTCTTCTTCTGCGTTCTCACTAGATTGGAATTTCGGATTCTCTAATAAAGGCAGCCGTCTGCCTCAGATTATCAACCACGCCATACAGTTTGTCTTCTGCGTTCTCACTAGATTTGGATTTCGGATTCTCTAATAAATGCAGCCGTCTGCCTCAGATTATCAGCCACGCCATACAGTTTGTCTTCTGCGTTCTCACTAGATTGAGATTTCAGATTCTCTAATAAAGACAGCCGTCTGCCTCAGATTATCAGCCACGCCATACAGTTTGTCTTCTACGTTCTCACTAGATTAGGATTTCGGATTCTCTAATAAAGACAGCCGTCTGCCTCAGATTATCAGCCACGCCATACATTTTGTCTTCTACGTTCTCACTAGATTAGGATTTCGGATTCTCTAATAAAGACAGCCGTCTGCCTCAGATTATCAGCCACGCCATACAGTTTGTCTTCTGCGTTCTCACTAGATTGGGATTTCGGATTCTCTTCTTCTTCTTCTTTGCGTTCGTTCTTTACGACTAATTTTAATCACTTTTTGTGATATGTTTGATCTTTGCCAAGAACGTGTTTACGTTGCACATTGGTTTGGTAGGCCCCTAAACGCATAGACTTCTACACGTTTAGGACACATGCATCAGATTTCATCCAAACCTCCTTAGTCGTCTCTTACGACATGCATGGCAGGTAACAGTGGTTCTATTCTTTACACCCCAAATTTGGGCCCCGGTAACCACTAGGGCGTCAGATTCTCTAATAAAGACAGCCGTCTGCCTCAGATTATCAGCCACGCCATACAGTTTGCCTTGGACGCTAGTGTAAGTGGGCCACCTCTTTCTTCTCAAGTCTGCATACGGGGGCAGTTCTGTAGGATATAATTCCTATGTTTTCTGCCTCCCCGTTTGTGCCGACCTCTTCCAGCAGTAAGTTTTGGCCACCCTCGTGATGGTAGGTCTGGCATTCTTACTGCATGGCTAAAATTCGAGGCAGATTGACGACCGTAGAATCCGTTATCCCATTCCTCATTGTGAGGGTCGTTGCACCATGTTATGCGCCTTACGGCCTGGTGCATCCTTTTTCTGCAAGCATTTGTTTCTGGTTAGCATTCCCTAGCAGACACGTGCATCCGATTTCATCCAAACCTCCTTAGTTGCCTCTTACGACATGCGTGGCAGGTAACAGTGGTTCTGTTCTTTACACCCTAAACTTGGGCCCCGGTGACCACTCAAACAAATACTCAAATGATTCGAACATATTAGCAGATTACCAATAGACAGTGTGCCTCAAATGGCAATGCTACTCCGATAGAGTGCATACAAATCAAAATATCGTCCATACTAAAGATGGACCTCAGAGATAATAGAGGCAGTGAATTCAACTATTTATAGAGCACACAAAAAACCATTCTAGCAATCTCTTCTTATCCTGCCGCTGTGACGTAATACAGGAATAGAGAAAAGAAGACGATTTCTGATTATTATCTGATTGATTGATTGATTGCATGATTGATTGAATGAATGATTGATTGTGACTGATTGACTGAATGATTGATTGCATGGTTGATTTGAATGAATGATTGATTGATTGCTTGCATGATTGATTGATTGAATAAATGATTAATTGATTGATTGATTGATTGAATAAATGATTGATTGATTGATTGATTTGACCAACATTAGTGCACTTCGGTAAGTAACCATGTGTGCTCCGATCTCTTTCTTACACAGAAGATCTCAGCGGCAGTGCACGAATTCCGTAGCACCGGCGAGGGTCTCTGATGTAATTTTGAAAATGGTGAAAATATTTTGCAGGAATTTTATTTTTTAATCTTTCTAATTAATTTTGTACGGACAGCGACTTTGCAGCCTGTTCTTCTCGATTTTGAAGTGACAAGGGTTCTTTTACGTGCTGAAATTGAACACGGTACCTCCTTTTTATTGTCCATCTCCGACAGGACTAGGAACTCGATCTCACTCCCTACAGTGAGATCAGGGATCTCTGGAAAAATATCCAGGTTGCTCCCCGAGGGAGCGAACCTAGTACCTTTAGAACGAGAGGCGAGCACATAGCATCTATGCCACAAGAGGCCCACAATATTTATAAATATTTCTATGAAAGACTCTCCATAATTATAAATCAACAATATCGATTAAAGAGAGATCTCTATGCAGTTACGTTTTGTTGATGATATCGATCTGTTGGATGATTCAGAGGCAGAGCTTCATAAACTGACTTGAAAATTAGAAGAGGTATGGAATGTTTATCCAAAAAAAAAATAAGATATTGGTGAACAGATATGACGAACAGATATGGCGAACAGATATGGAGAACAGATATGACGAACAGATATGGCGAACAGATATGGAGAACAGATATGGCGAACAGATATGACGAACAGATATGGAGAACAGATATGGCGAACAGATATGGCGAACAGATATGACGAACAGATATGGCGAACAGATATGGAGAACAGATATGACGAACAGATATGGAGAACAGATATGACGAACAGATATGGCGAACAGATATGGCGAACAGATATGGCGAACAGATATGGCGAACAGATATGGCGAACAGATATGACGAACAGATATGGCGAACAGATATGACGAACAGATATGGCGAACAGATATGGCGAACAGATATGGTGAACAGATATGGCGAACAGATATGGCGAACAGATATGGAGAACAGATATGGAGAACAGATATGACGAACAGATATGGCGAACAGATATGGCGAACAGATATGGCGAACAGATATGGAGAACAGATATGACGAACAGATATGGCGAACAGATATGGAGAACAGATATGGAGAACAGATATGACGAACAGATATGGCGAACAGATATGGCGAACAGATATGGCGAACAGATATGACGAACAGATATGGCGAACAGATATGGAGAACAGATATGACGAACAGATATGGAGAACAGATATGACGAACAGATATGGCGAACAGATATGGCGAACAGATATGGCGAACAGATATGGCGAACAGATATGGCGAACAGATATGACGAACAGATATGGCGAACAGATATGACGAACAGATATGGCGAACAGATATGGCGAACAGATATGGCGAACAGATATGGCGAACAGATATGGCGAACAGATATGGCGAACAGATATTGCGAACAGATATGGCGAACAGATATGGCGAACAGATATGGCGAACAGATATGAGGATAAAATCTCCACTTCTTCTTCTTCTTCAAACACTCCATATCGACCACTTGTTAACCGCTCTGTGTGATTTGTATGTGATCTGAGTCTAAGAGCGATTGTACGTTGTGCCAGTTATGCGTCTACAAGTAACACATCCGATTTTTGCGACACTTTTCATTTACTAAGGTATCTTTCGTAGGTTCTACATCAGTCGTCTCTTACGACATACCTTGTAGGTGGCAGTGGTACTATTCTTTGCTTTATTTGTGGGCACCGGCGCCATATGGGCAAAATCTCCACTAACATTATGTTAAATTGACACATGAAGATCAACCTATAAATATCGCTAATACTGTCGATTCTTTTGTGTGGCTGCGAGAGCTGGGCAATAAATAAAGATATGGGGAGAAGTATAGAATTGAAATATGTGGATATAAATATTCATTTGGGAGTCTCTGTGGCTGAGTGGTTAAGCCCTTTGCCTTGCGAGTCGAAAATCGTAGGTTCGAATCCGGACCGCGGCCTTCTGTTCACGAGTGCAGTTTTTCGAGAGACCCCTAGGATTGTTGCTGGAACTACGGAGTTCATGCTTTGTGCAATACTCTCGGCAGGCGGCGTGTCATTTCTGCGGAGAGGGCCGAGCCATATGGGGTAAAACCCGGTGCAATGAAGTCAATCCTTCGGCTTTAAAACTCATATGGATGTTGTGGATCTCTTGCAAACGAACGAATTTTCTGGAATAAAATAGCTATGCTGTAAGGCCAGCAGGAAGCTCGTCTGTGGCAGAGTTGAAACATCGTAAGGTTTTATTGTTTGGATATGGAAACAGACATGGTTTCCTCTCAAAAAACAATTCTTCGCTAAGCAGTCGATGAGGGTATAAGGGGATGAGGGTATGAGAAGAAGAAGGCAAAGAAAAGTCTGGGCTGATAACATCAAGGACTGGTCAGGAAAGGACTTGACTACATTCGCCCACCTCGAAGGAGAGAGATCTTTGGAGGGACTTGTGTGTTGGCAATTCCATCCTAGCAACTCTGCGACCATAATGTTCTATCGGCTTTATCATTACTATTACTATTATTATTTTTATTATTATTAAGATCAGCCTGGAACATTTTTTTGCCCATACTCGGCGTTAATTAAAAAGTATTTGATAGACTCAAGATCAATGGAATAATTATCAACGTAATATACGCAGACGGTACAGTTTTGTTGGTTGAGAATCAGTCAGACCTACAAGAACTAGTAGGCCAGCTAGACAAAACTAGCAGGAATATAGATTTGACAGTAACATCTATAAAACGTATATTATGGTTATCTGCAAGAAAATAGAGAAGACTAAACTAAGCATAATAATATTTGGAAAATTACTGAAACAAGTCAACATTATCTTATATCTTGGACAACATGATTCGCACATGTGTTGCCTGGGCTTGCAAAGGGAGCAAAGAATAGTAGCACTGTGACCTGCAAAGCATGTCGTAAGAGTTGACTGATGTATGGACCTTGGGAAGCTACCCTAGTAAATAAAAGCTTAGCAGAAATCCGATGTGCTGGCCTACTTGAAGGCGCATAACTGGCACAACGTACAGCTATTCTTAGGCTCAGATCACATAGAAATCACAAAGAGTGGCTTAACAAGTGGTCGATACGGAACGTTCGAAGAAGAAGAAGGACACATGATTATGGCAAATAGGAAGGGGTAAAACAAAGAATCATCATCATCATCACCTTTCAACTCCCATCGGAGCACAGGTCTTCAACAAACTTCTTCCATCTCTTCCTCTCTCTTGCCATTCCTTCCAATTCTTTCCCTGTTTTGCCTATCCTCTTTATATCCGCCTCCAGCTCTCTTCTCCAGGTCTGCCTAGTCCTTTCCCTACTCCTCTTTCCCTGCGGGTTCCAAAACAATGCCTGTCTTGCGATGGTTCCGGTCGGTCTTCTCAATGTATGTCCTATCCATCGCCAGCGTCTCTTCCTGAGCTCTCTCTCCACTGGTATCTGCTTTGTTCTCTCCCTGAGTTCCTCGTTGGTAATCTTATCATACCATCTCAATCCCTCTATCCTACGTAAACATCCATTTACGAAGGTCTGCAGTTTTCTGATAGTTTCCTTTGTAGTCTTCCATGTTTCCGAGCCATAGAACAGCACTGACTTCACATTTGACTGGAAAATTCTCAGTAAAACAAAGAATAGTAATTACCAAAAACGCATTCAATGATATAAGAAAGCTGGTAAAATCTAAAGAAATCATCAATAAGCTAACAGTAAGATATATCCGCCCTATATGTCCTCTATGTTAATGTATGGTTTAGAAACATGGACAATGATTAGAATTTGGATGACAGAATGAATACTCTTTGAGATGTCGATATATAGAAGAGTAGGCCGTATTTCATTACAAGAAAAAACGACAAATAAACAAGTTTTCGAAAAACTAGACATGTAGAAAGGATGTGTACAGGAAATAAAGAAATCAAACAGAATATGTTAGATGCACAAAGGAGCGTGACACTTTGGTCAGAACATTAGTAGCGTTAACGGTTGAAGAACGGCGATCAAAAGGAAGTCCGAGAAACAAGTGGGAGTGAAATTGTAAATGTAGAACTGTGTAAGTGCATGTGCGATAGATTTGATAATAATGATGATGATGATGAGGATGATGATGAGGATGATAATGATGAAGATGATAAATTTAGTAATTGCTGTTAAAGTTGATTCTGGTATTATGGGTGATAAATGTAGTAATATGTGATAGGATTATAATGATATTATGATAACTGGCAAAGTCTGAATGCTAACTAACATATACCTGCAAAAATATAAAGAAACATACATACCAGATCCAGGAAGACAAATATTCAGAATTAAACAGAAAACGGCTGACGATAATGGAAGTAAAGGTATTGCGCTCTGAATAAAAGATTCATCTTTGGTCAAAACAGTTGCTGCTTCCTTGTCACCATGTGGCTGAATGACCAGAGTTGGATTTCGAATCCTATATTCGACAGATTTCCTGAACACTGAATCGATAGATTGACTCCTAGAATTTCGACAAGAATCAAAGGACATTGAGTCTTCTTCCAACGGTGCGATCTGGTTGCTAGAATTTTGTTGGATACCGGAAGAAGGCCAAATGCTTAATTTACCAGATATGCGAACTGCCCCTTCGTTGTTTATACTGCTTCCAAAATACGGCACATCGTCAGAACTGTTTACATGCACGTTTTTTGGTGAGAATTTATTCTTTGTTTCAATTGTTTGTTGAAGATTATTAAACACTAGTTGTTTAATCGAGGACGTATTGACTGGTACCTGATTATCGTCTGACATTGTTAAAACGGCTGAAGAATCCACGGTCGCTTGTGGTTCTTCGAATTTCTTAATATCAGATCTAACAAATGAATGTGAGTCTCGTGTTGGGGTGATATAAATACTGTTTGTGTCCACTTGTTCATTCGATAATTCTATTGGATCTTTTACGTTCCCTTCTTCTGTTTTATCGTTGGTTAATTCTGTTGATGATGTTTCTATCATTTCTTTGATCTTGAACAATTCACTTAACGACTTCCCTATATCTCCTTCTTCAATTATGTCCTTGTTTTTGTCATGAACGTCTTTGTCTTCTTTCTGTCCATCTATATTGTTATATGAGAATTGGAGTTCATTTTCTTCATGTTTCTTCTGGTTCGTGGAAGCAGTGTCTTCATTCATTTGTATTTCTGTATTAGTATTTCTGTTTGAAGTATCATAGTCTTCTTTGTGTGTATGTTCCAAATCTATGACAGAGTTCTGGTGCAAAGTCCTGCTCTTGATAACTGCACTAGTAATATTTTCTGAAGAACTAATTGCTGGCAGTACCATCCGACAGTCTCTCACGTCAGCAACTATGCAGAGTTCTTGAATTTGACTTTCTTTCTCTGAATGTAAAGATAACTGCTTCGATTCAGTCAAAGTCCGGACATGTTTCCTTTGTCTATGCATAACTCCACGAGCTGTTGACATCTTACCTTGGCAACAACTGTTTTTGTTATTAATTTGTCTTTGAAGATATTTATCAATGAAAGGCCTTTCTGAATTCGATGAAATATCTTGACTTTTAGTCATTGTTATTTTGCTATATGAATCTGTATCTCTATTAGGCTTCATTTTCCCATATTTTGAATCAGCTGTAACTGTTACACGTTGGTATCTTTGATTACTACGTTGATTTATTTTCATACTTCTTCTCTTGGCTTGTATTACTTCTTGAGTTTTCTTAAGTTTTTGTTCAGAAGAAATATAACTCAAAGCTTCAGAATAAGGCCCAGCATGAAGGTCATCTAATGCTTTCTTTGTTGCTGTTTTCTGACAGATATTGACTGCGTTTTTGTTGAAATGTTGTGTTTTCTGTGATTTATGAAACACATTTTGTGAATTGTTTATATTTGAATCAACAGATATTTTTCTATTTTTAATATTTCTACCATCAACAATAACGTTTCTCTTCTTGTGATCATTCTGGAAATATTTATCCTTCTTTCTACTTTCTACACATGAACGTTTTCTGTAAACATTTTTGTCAATCGAAGCTTTAATATTCTTTCTAATGTCCATAGAAAGTGTTTGACCCCTTGATTTCAACACCTTTACTATCGTAATGTCGCTTGTATTTCTGTTGGTTGTTTTGTTGAGAATTGATGATATGCATTCTCTTTGTTCAGCTATGCCATTATTTAATACTTTGCAAGCAGTATTTATTTTTATGCTGTATTCCAGCTCGTCTTGTTGTTGACTACGACCACCACTAACTGCACAGTATTGAGCTGTAGCATTGCAAGCATTATAGCGACTCTGTAACGAGACTCTACCATACTGCAAATCTGTTAACAAAGACTTTGATATTATACTCTCAGATTCAGAATTGCTGCCACAGTTTGCATACGCCACTGTTTGTTTTAGCGGGAAAGGTGCAGTGTCAGTATTTGCATTTTCGTTCATGTGAATAGCGTGTTGACTATTGCTAATATTTACATTTGTCGTGCTTTTATTACTTGTGAATCTATTTTCAACATTGGAAAGTCTGACGTCTGAGTTTGTCTCTGTACTCTTCAATCCATTAGTAACAGTTTTAAATAGTCTACTTTTTAAAAGATGGTTACCTGATGTTGCAAAATGTCCTGGCGTTGCAAAGTAAGACTTACCTAAACTATTTAAAATGACTTTATTATCATTATTATTTTGCATTTCCTCTACATTTGTTTCTTGTTTCTTACAATAGCTATTATGAAATGGTACACTTTCTAAGGAATTTCTCCTTCTAGGTATCGATTCCATAATCAGTTTAGTCATTCTTGTGCTAAAATCTGGCATAGAGTGTGATTGATTTATCCTCGATTTGTGATTAGTTGTTGGACTTATTTCAGCATATGAAGACTGCATGCTACAAGCAAGTCTCTGCTTGGTATTTGAATGCACTACTTTCTCATTACTTCCGGCAGACAATATCGTACTATTTTCTTGTCCACAAATTTCTTCAAGAAAACACCCATCTTTGTTTATGTTGGCGTCAAACTCTTGTCCAATGTCACCTGCAGTAGCAGTAGTACCATAAGTGGCAGTGCATGCAGCGTTTCTACTGCAATCTTCACTCAGATTCACATCGGATGAGGACATGTCGATAGCGTGTGAATTATGTTCACTTTTATCAATCGTATTTGCTCTAATGACACTGTAACCAGCATTATCATTTATATGCCCTGGAATGTGGATTATTTGTTCAATCTCAACATCACCACAGTCAATCTCAAAGTTAATATTTTCGCCTAGTTCGTAATCTTGAATGTCGTCGTCAGCATAGAGAGTGCGCACGTTACTATTGCCCATCACCAAAATGAAATCACTTGAACGAGGTTCAGATGGATGGTCCAGACAGTTCGAATTGTGGATATTCTCAGCAGAGAACACTGTTTGGTTCTCTGTACGACCGTCAAGTTTTCGTACCTGATTGGTGGTTCTGTGGTGTGAAACTTCAAGAAAATTTGGGCTCTCAATAGGTGTCATGATGCTGATGGAAGTCACAGACGATAAGGACATTCTTAGCTGATGTAAGCAACCAAGAGGAAGCACAAATCTGAAGAAGTGTACAAATTATTGTATTTATACAAGAACACATTATGAAAAGCAATATCAAAGTAAGTTCATCGATTCACTCTCGTGATCGTAGTCCATCGATTCAAATTTCTAGGAACATCCATAACATCAGATGGAAAAAGAATAACAGAGATCATCATTAAATAGCTTGTCCTGGCATAACTTTGCCACTCTCACAATCCCTCGAAATGTCTCCCTCTCATAGACCAGCTGTCATGCCCAAATCATCAGTTATATTCTGAATCCATCTTCTCGGTGGTTTTCATTGTCTCCGCTTGCTTTACCGGGATTTCTTCTTCCATAAATGGTCTTCTTCAACCCTTTATGTCTTTTTATATGTCCAACCTTCTTCAATTTTCTCATTTTTATTTGTAGCATCAGTCAGTTTTCTTTGATTTTGAGTTTCTTCTGTATAGATTTATTTATTATCTTCTCTGTCCATGATATACGGAAAGACTCTTTCGTAACACATTCAAGAGCACATATATTATTTTTCACTGCTTTCTTAAATGTCTGTGTATCGTACCCAAACGTTGCCAGTGGGAACATCAGTGGCGGCTCGTGTTTATTTTTGTTAGTGGGGCCAGACACACATTTTTGGAATAATCATGGTTTTGGGTTATGTTTTATTTTAATTTATTAAATAATAAATACCTGTTACACATTATTTTTGGTGGGACTCGGCCCCACGGGCCCTTAATGACGAGTTGCCACTGGAGAACATGCATAATCTTAGTATTCTGATTTTTGTTTTCCTTTCAATTGAGTTCTATAATGTTTTAGTTGTTTAAGTATAACAGATATAATGAGTAGAATATCTCAAGTATAACAGATATAATGAGTAGAATATCTCAAGTGAAAGCAGCTTTTATGAAAATGAATAACTTACTGTGCATGAATTCAATACCAACGCATTGCGGAAAAGAAAATTCTAGAACTATATTGAACCAATACTTCTGTATAGTAGCGAATCAGGGACAATGAACAAAATCACTCAGATTTCAAGAAACCATATGAGTGTAGTTTAGCAGAAGAATGTTGAAAATCTCAAGAACAACGAGAAAAAAAACGATGTTTAAAAGAGGCGTGCACACAACGAGAACTGATCAAAAGAATAAGAATTAGACAATCGAGATTGTAGCTACTGCTACTATAATAATAGTTTGATCAAGTTGAGAGCTGAGAGTTGGATAAGCATGACTGAAACATCTATAAGTACAATAATAGTTTGATCAAGTTAAGAGTTGGATAAACATGACTGAAACATCTATAAGTACAATAATAGTTTGATCAAGTTGAGAGTTGGATAAGCATTACTGAAACATCTATAAGTACAATAATAGTTTGATCAAGTTGAGAGTTGGATAAGCATGACTGAAACATCTATAAGTACAATAATAGTTTGATCAAGTTGAGAGCTGGATAAACATGACTGAAACATCTATAAGTACAATAATAGTTTGATCAAGTTGAGAGCTGGATAAGCATGACTGAAACATCTATAAGTACAATAATAGTTTGATCAAGTTGAGAGTTGGATAAACATGACTGAAACATCTATAAGTACAATAATAGTTTGATCAAGTTGAGAGTTGGATAAGCATGACTGAAACATCTATAAGTACAATAATAGTTTGATCAAGTTGAGAGCTGGATAAACATGACTGAAACATCTATAAGTACAATAATAGTTTGATCAAGCTGAGAGTTGGATAAGCATGACTGAAACATCTATAAGTACAATAATAGTTTGATCAAGTTGAGAGCTGGATAAACATGACTGAAACATCTATAAGTACAATAATAGTTTGATCAAGTTGAGAGCTGAGAGTTGGATAAACATGACTGAAACATCTATAAGTACAATAATAGTTTGATCAAGTTAAGAGTTGGATAAGCATGACTGAGACATCTATAAGTACAATAATAGTTTGATCAAGTTGAGAGTTGGATAAACATGACTGAAACATCTATAAGTAAATAAATCGATGTATTCTTCTTCGATCGCTCCATATCGATCACTTGTTAAACCACTCTGTGTGATCTGTATGTGATCTGAGCCTAAGAGCGACTGTACGTAATGCCAGTTATGAGCCTACACGTAGGCAAGCCCATCCAATTTCTGCGACGCTTTTTACTTACTAAGGTAGCTTCCCTAGGCCTCCTACCTTTGTCGACTCTCACGACATGCCTTGTTGGTCGCAGTGTTACTATTACTTGCTCCCCTTGCGAGTCCCAGTAACACATTGGCAAATGATCGATTGGATCATCATCATTGCACTTCAGTGAGTAACCTTGTGCTCTAATCTCTTTCCACATGAAGATCTCAGCGGCAGTGCATGAACTCCGCAGCACCGGCGAGGATCCCTATGTAATTTTGAAGATGGTGAAAATATGTTCTATGAATTTTATTTTTAAAATCTTTCTAATGAATTTTGCTCGGTTCTCCAGCCTGTCCTCGATTTTGAACTGCCAACGGTTCTTTTATGTGCTCAAATTGAACACGTGACCAACGTTTTATCGTCCGTCTCCGATAGGACTAGGAACTCGTTCTCACCTACACTGAGATCAAGGATCTCTTGGAAAATATTCCGATAGCTTCACGAGGGAACAAGCATAGTGAGCACCTTTGGGACGCGAGGCGGGCACCTAGCTTCTACGCTATAACAACCCCATTTTTCAAGGTTAATCCCAGACCAGTGGCGGCTCGTCATTAAGGGCCAGTGGTGCCAGGCCCCATCAAAATAATGTTTAACGTGCATTTAGTATTTAATAAATTAAAATTTAACCTAATCCAGAACCATGATTTTTCCGAAAATGTGTGTCTGGCCCCACCAGCAAAAAGGATCACGAGCCGCCATTGTCCCAGACCATATGGTCACATACATACAAATAGGTCAATTTGACATATCTATCACACACGGATTAACTCTAATCTGGATTGAAGTGTGTATCTCGACATAAAATGCTTGAAACTTCTAGAAAACATACAAACTACCCACTGTATTATACATCTAACACATTTTGTATCTGCTACTTCTGTCAGCTGTTATCTGCGTCAAGTCATCCAACAGATTTAGCATCCGTCTGTTATCTAGCATTTCTATTGGTGCATTTTCCATCCGGGTTTAACTGGTATAGTTGTATTTACTTCTCAATATAATGTCTAGTTTCCACCGTCGTCTCTTTGTTTCTCTCTCGACATCTTTCTCGCTATTTCTACATTTTAAAATGTTGGCTTATCCTTCCTTCCTTCCTTTCGTTCGCTTGAAATATTGTCTATATATTCAATATTGTCTCTTGTATGAAGTTCACTGTTTTTGTAGCTCACACAGAGGTCCGTGTAGTTTTCTGTCGAGTGTTGTTTCGTTAGGCCAGTGAGCTATTGGCTAATGAAAAGAATGCTGAATAAAACAAATGGTTGATTATACCTAAACAACCAGCATCAGAGAAAAGGTTGGAACAAAACCGTGCTTGAATTATATAGCGAAACAGAGAATGAAGTTATTTGGCCACTTAGTAAGAATGCGAACAGAACAAACTGTCTATGAAGCTTTCCACAACAGAATATCAGGAAGGAAGGCGAGAGGAAGATCGAGGAAAAGGTGGATAGATAACGTAGTTGAATTCTGCCAGGGACTAAGAAAACTATCACACAAGTCACCAGAGAAGCGCAAAACAAGTACATAAAAACACAACACTGGGTTAACAACTCGGTAACAGTGTGCTGACAACACAAGTCACCAGAGCAGTGCAAAACAAATACATAAAAACACAACTCTGGGTTAATAACTCGGTAACATTGTGCTGACAACACAAGTCACCAGAGAAGTGCAAAACAAATACATAAAACCAAGACACTGGGTTAACAACTCGGTAACAGTGTGCTGACAACACAAGTCACCAGAGAAGTGCAAAACAAATACATAAAAACACAACACTTGGTTAACAACTCGGTAATAGTGTGCTGACAACACAAGTCACCAGAGAAGTGCAAAACAAATACATAAAAACACAACACTGGGTTAACAACCCGGTAACAATGTGCTGACAACACAAGTCACCAGAGAAGCGAAAAACAAGTACATAAAAACACAACACTGGGTTAACAACACGGTAACAATGTGCTAAGCAAAGAAGAAGGCCTAAACTAGATGATTAATGTCCCAGAAGATGAAATATTTTGGGCACCTTAAACGTCATAGTGACTTGGAGGGAACGATAATGGAGGGCATGGTTCTTGGAGTACGAGACAGGGGACGACCAATACGAAGGTAGCAGCAGGACATCACAGAAACCTTGAACATAACACAGGAGGAGACGGGAGAACTTGCTAGAGACAGAGAGTTTTTCAGGCCGGTTGTAGTGAAAGCAACGTTTTGCAAGGGACATGCTACTAATTTAATATAGTAATATTATATAACCAGCGAAGATCAAAACCTTGATCTCAATACAACAAAAACGAAGATATTTACAACTGATAAAACAGAATTGATGGCTAATATATGTGTCAACAGCCACAAAATAGAAAGAGTCGACAACTTTGAATACCATGGGCCGGCATTGCTGACAAATGACGGGAATGCTATACAAGAAATTAAAAGAAAGCTGAACATTGCTTTGCAAAAACTAAAAGAACTAAATAACATATGGAAGGGAACTGACATAAGAACAAAAATCACGTGTTTAAGAGCCTGCATTTTTCCCTTGGCAACATATAGTTGTGAGACATGGAACATTGACAAAGCGGCAGAGAAGATCATTGATGCCTTTGAATCCAAATGCTACAGAAGAATACTTAGAATATCATGGACAGAGAAAAGAACAAACGCTTCTGTTCTGCAACAGCTTGATATTAAAGAGAGTTGGCTATTACAAAGCATAAACAAGGAAAATTAAATATTTCGGACACATCAAACAACATCGCCCGAGTGGTTACCGGGACCCAAATGTGGGGTGTAAAGAATAGAACCACTGTTACCTGCCATGCATGTCGTAAGAAGCAACTAAGGAGGAGGTTTGACTTAAATCGGATGTGTCCTAAACCTTGTAGAAGTCTATGCGTTTAGGGGCCTAGCACTCTCCGAAAAACTGAGCTCGGGAACAGAATGTCGCCGTCCGGATTCGATCCTACGACCTTCGGACGCAGGGCAACGACTTAACCACTTAGCTACAGAGCTTCTTTCGAACCACGACCCGAGTCACTGATTGTTAAATCATCATCATCAAGGTGCGTATCCTTTATATGACGTTGTTCTCTTTGCAGCACATCTGAAATTCACTCTGTCTCTTGCTAGTTCACCCACTTCGTCGATGGTCATGTTCATGGTTTCTTTAATATCTTGTAGCCATCTTCTTCTTGGTCTGCCTCTGCGTCCTGGGACCCTGCCCTCTAGTATTGTTCTTTCCAGGCCATCGTGACGCTTGATGTGACCAAAGTATGTAATTTTTCTGTATAGTATGTTGTTTATCAGCCAATTCTCTTTAACATTTAGTTCTTTCAGGGCATGTGTGTTCTTTCTTTTTCTGTCCATGGTATTCGTAGGATCTTTCTGTAGCATTTAGTTTCGAAGGACTAGATTTTTGTTCTTAATTTTGTGTGTAGTAGTCCATGATCGATTGTTAAATCAGTATATGATTATTTGAACACTTTGATTACAGTTATCATTTATAATAGCCCTCCGTGTGGTGCCGGGGCATGCAAAGGAAGCAAAGAATAGTACCACTGCAACCTACGATGTATGTCATAAGAGGCGACTGATTTAGGCCTTAGGGATGCTACCCTAGTAAATAAAAAGCAGCGCAGAAAAAGGATGTGCTGGCCTCCTTGTGGGCGCATAACTGGCCCAACGTTCAATCATTCTTAGGCTCAGATCACATACAAATCACACAGAGTGGTTAACAAGTGGTCGATATGGAGTGTTCGAAAAATAAGAAGTTATAATAGCACTAACATCGTAGCACTTTGGATATGTCCGTATGTGCTACGATTTACGCTTGCTACAGATTTCGTTATGTAAACAACTTTAAAATTTAAAAAAACGACTACCTAAACAAAGATTCCAAATAGGAATATTCCTCGTTATGAACACATGTCAAGCCTGTAAATGAAGTACAACCTCCTTCATGTCAGTCTTGCGTAGTTCCACGATTGACATTTATTCTTAAATGCATCAAAAAGAAAACACGATCTGGAAGCAGAAATGGTACCCTAGAAATTTGAGTAACTTCCCCTGCGTATAAATTCTAGCAATATTTGTTTTCACGTCTTGTTTCGTGGCGACTGCGTAAATTTCTAAAGCTAATGCTTGCATAACAGTTCGAAAGCTCTCACTTTTACCCAAAACAAACAAGCAGTTCTCTAAATCTTCTGTCTTAATTAATGTGACGGGTAATCATTGCCTTCCAATAGATCGATATGTTTCAACAGCTTGACATCCAGTTGCCAGTTTGAGTGTTAGATATCTATTTTATTAGTGTGCTTCTCGTGCAGCCGATCGTCAAGTTCTGGCTTGTTGGTTTTTTATTTTATTTTCGCTTACCTTCTTCTTCTTCTTCTTCGAACGCTCTATATCGACCACTTGTTTACCACTCTTTGTGATTTGTATGTGATCCGAGCATAAGAGCGATTGTACGTTATGCGCCTACAAGTAGGCCAACATCCGATTTCTGCGACGCTTTTTTATTTACTAGGGTAGCTTCCTAGGCCCCTACCTCAGTCGCCTCTTACGACATGCCTTTAAGATCGCAGTGTTACTATTCTTTGCTCCCCTTGAGAGCTCCAACAACACACGGAAGTTTACTTCCAAACTTTGGCTAATAATATTTTACTCCATTTGCATTCTGTATCATTTGTTTGATAAATGCCTTTTATAGAAACGGGAATATAGTCTGGTATTATATTCTTCTTCTTTTATCCATGGTCAGTTTGATTTGATATTATCTTCTTCTTTTGTCCATGGTCAGTTTGATTTGATATTATCTTCTTTTGTTGTCCGCGTTCAAAAAACAATGAAGCAATCAATGGCCATTACATTTGTTTGTCAGCAACAACTCAATCAGTACTCATTACATTTGTTATCTCTATATATATAATCCTTAGTGTCTGATGTGTGTCCGGCTATTCACGGCCGTAGTTTACATCCAATATTCACCATATTTCGTACAAATATTTTTGGGGCTAAATTTCGATCAACTAAGAAAAAGTTTCGAAATCGGATCAATATTAGGGTTAAAATTAAATAAATCGAATTCTTGGTGTCCGATCCGACATTTAAATCCACCATCTTGGTTACATCCAGACACGCAGTTAAGAAAGCTTAACGGTCAAAGGGATATAATCAAAAAATTGCCTGTTGGCCTCTACAACATAGGCATGGATTACGTCCCCTAACGTACTATTAGTTGCGTTGCGTTTTTCCGTTTGCGTTGACTTGAACAGAATGTATAATTTTCATGTCATTACAGCTTCACTTTTCTGTTTCAAACTACACTATAGAAATTTTAAAATAATTACTAAGAATGCGAAGACGCTACTTTGATTAGACATGAAGTATTACAAGAACCACTCGAACCATTAAAACTTGTTACCGACGACATAGCCGATTCAAACCACTTCGTACGTTATATCAGAAAATACAATTCATGCTATTAGATGACATCTTTTGGAAAGGCCTACCCAATTCCTCATCAACTATTAATAACAACTTTCACTCGTGCGGAGCCGGGTTAATTAGCTAGTTATCTTATAAAGCAGCAATAACTCAATCAGTACTCATTACATTTGTTATTATAAGGCAGCAACAACAATCAGTACTCATTACACTTGTTGTTATCTTATAAAACAGCAACAACTCAATCAGTACTCATTACATTTGTTATTATCTTATAAAACAGCAACAACAATCAGTACTCATTACACTTGTTATTATCTTATAAGGCAGCAACAACAATCAGTACTCATTACACTTGTTATTATCTTATAAAACAGCAACAACTAAATGAGTACTCATTACATTTGTTATTATCTTATAAGACAGCAACAACTAAATTAGTACTCATTACACTTGTTATTATCTTATAAAGCAGCAACAACTCAATCAGTACTCATTACATTTGTTATTATCTTATAAAACAGCAACAACTAAATGAGTACTCATTACATTTGTTATTATCTTATAAGGCAGCAACAAACCTCCTCCACTTTGCAATGTGGGCAATCATCATTTGTAAAATACTTATTGACCGCTGCGTGGTTCTCATTTAAGTTTACCTGCTCCGCCCAGAGACAAACATAATCACATTCTCTACCGTATAATTTAATTTCAATTATTTAGGTCATGTGTGATTCCTGTACTGACCTACGGTTGTGAAAGTTGGAAATCAACAAAGAAAATTGATAAGAAACTGGACAGCTTTGAGAATAAATGTCTCCGAAAATTAATAAAAGTAAAATGGAGTGATTTCGTTTCTAACAACACAGTGAGAGATAGAACACACCAACAACCCGTATCAAATATTATAAGGAAACGAAGGTGAAAATATTTAGGTCATGTTCTTAGATCAGACGAAAAGAGACTAAATCGACAAGTCCTTATGTGGTCACCAGTTGGGAAAAGAAAACGTGGAAGACCAAAGACCACTCTTCGAAGAACCATCCAACAAGAAAGTAAACTATTGAGATGTAAAACCATACATGAAGATCTCCAACTGCTAGCAACGAACCGCATCACATGGAGATCTAAAACCTCTGCCCTATGTGCCGCCTTTGGCACGAAAGGAACAAACTAACTAACTACCGTATAATTAGGAGCTTTTAGTTTTTAAGACATTCGAGTGTAGAAACTAAGTTTCCCTGTACAGTGTACAGCTTCTACTGCGTTACATTATAGAGTTTCTATTACATTCGAGTGTGGAGCTTATACTACATTAGGGTGTATAGCTTTTACTACATTAGAGAGTATAGATTCTATTACATTAGAGTAGGACTTTTACTACATTAGAGAGTAGAGCTTCTATTACATTAGATTGTAGGACTTTTACTACATTAGAGAGTAGAGCTTCTATTACATTAGAAAGTAAAGCTTTTATTACATTAGAATTTTTAAAGCTTCTATTACATTAGAAAGTACGCCTGAGTGGTTACCGGGACCCAAATTTGGGGTGTAAAGAATAGAACCACTGTTACCTGCCACGCATGTCGTAAGAGGCGCCTAAGGAAGTTTGACTGAAATCGGATGCACGTGTCCTAAACGTGTAGAAGTCTTTGCGTTTAGGGGTCTACCAAACCAATGTGCAACGTATACACGTTCTTGGCAAAAAATCAAACATATCACAAAGAGTGATTAAAATTGGTCGTAAAGAACGAACGCAAAGAAGAAGGAGAAGAAGATTAGACAGAAAAGTTGTTATTACATTAGAGAGTACAGCTTCTATTATATTAGAGTGTGAAAAGCTTCTATTACATTAGAGTGTGTAAAGCTTCTATTACATTAGAGTGTGTAAAGCTTCTATTACATTAGAGAGTACAGCTTCTATTACATTAGAGTGTGTAAAGCTTCTATTACATTAGAGTGTGTAAAGCTTCTATTACATTAGAAAGCAAAGCTTCTATTACATTAGAGAGTACAGCTTCTATTACATTAGAGTGTGTAAAGCTTCTATTACATTAGAAAGTAAAGCTTCTATTACATTAGAAAGTAAAGCTTCTATTACATTAGAAAGTAAAGCTTCTATTACATTAGAGAGTAGAGCTTCTATTATATTAGAGTGTGAAAAGCTTCTATTACATTAGAGTGTGTAAAGCTTTTATTACATTAGAAAGCAAAGCTTTTATTACATTAGAGTGTAGAGAAAAGTATTGTCAATCTATGAAGTTAATGATCACTTAATTAATCTATGCAAGAGCCTCTATATAAACAGCCAGTGCACGGTTAGAACAAACACAGATCTATCAGAAAAGTTTCCATGTTGGGTCAGGAGTAAGACAAGAATGCGTACTATCACCGCTGCTGTTATTCACATATATCGATCAAATCTGTAAAATAACAAACACCAGCGAAGGAAACAACTTTGGAGAACTCTTAAACGAATTTGTTTTTCGACGATCAGGCAATCATATCAGGAACAGGGGAACAGCAACACATTAACAGGCTCCTGCTAACATGCAATGAATATAATAGTAGAATAAACATCGACAAAACCGAATTAATGACATCGCTAGAGAGGAAAACGCTACAAGTATCTCCATCGATAAACATAAATTAAAACAAGTCAAAGATTTTATATACATAAGAAGCATTTTCTTTAGCAAATGGAAGAATAACTAACGAAATCCAACATAGATGTAATAAAACATATCAAATCATAGGACAAATAGCGCCAATTTTAAAATGCATACATGTCACAATCAACACAACAAGAGCATTGTTCAACACAATATTTCTCCCAACATTGTGCTACCAGTGCCAAACCTGGACGCTGACATTACACGATAAAAGAAAACTAGTCACAAAAGAGATCAAGTGTCTACGCAGAATGTTGAGAGCAGGGTTGCCAATTTGGCTTTTTTAAAGCCCGATTCGAGAAATTTGGCTTTTATAAAAAGTGGTTGGCCTAAAAAAGAGTGTTTGGCTTTTTGGCCGATTTTTGGCTTTTTTCATATGCAATTTCTTTTCTCTAAAATGTGCATAATTGTTAAGAGCAAATTGGGTAAATATACTTAATATAGGTTTTTATTGCTTTTGTTTGGTATTGTTAAAAATATGTTTAGTACTAAAGATTATGAAATATTATGGAAAGTTACATCCCTGCTTTGCTTCTTCTTCTTCTTTGCGTTCGTTCTTTACAACCAATTTTAATCACTCTTTGTGATATGTTTGATCTTTGTCAAGAACGTGTATACGTTGCACATTGGTTTGGTAGGCCCTAAACGCATAAGACTTCTACACATTTAGGACACATGCATCCGATTTCTGCCAAACTTCCTTAGTCGCCTCTTACGACATGCGTGGCAGGTAACAGTGGTTCTATTCTTTACACCCCAAATTTGGGCCCCGGTAACCACTCGGGCGCCTGCTTTGCTCTTTTTCGCGCCTCGGATTATGCACTGCAGTCCTATTATCTGTTCTTATTCGTGTGTAATTTCGCAAAGAATCTAACTATGGTGACAAAAAATGGAAACAATCTTATGACAGTAGTCGCAAATATAATACCAATTGGGAAAGGACTTTTGTATGGGTGAAAAGATCTTCTGATGGATCACAAAATGTGTTTTGTAAATTATGCCACTGTACCACTGTGCATAAAGCCTGTAGCCTCGTTGTGCATGAAAAATCAGAAAAACAAAGACAGAATACACTTCAAGTGGAGAATTCTCCTAGACAAAATTATGATAAGGTTAAGGCAGCAGAGCTTCATGTGGCTGTATGTGTGGCCTGTCACTGTGCCATTCGTTCTGTCGACCATCTTAGTGAAATAATGATAGGTCATGGACAAGGGAGAACTTTAGAGCACATAAAGTTGCACAAAACAAAATGTTCTTGTTTAATAAAAAACATCTCACCATCAATGAAAGATGATCTCATTGTTGACTTAAAGTACAAGAAATACGCTATAATTCTAGATGAATCTACTGACATTTCAACACAAAAGCACTTGTGTATTTTGGTGTGATATTTCAACTGGATTTCTAGCTTTAGTTCCGGTGCAAGAAGCTACAGGAGAAAATATTTTTAATTTGATAGAAGACGAAATTACAAGGTGTGGTCAGAGTCTTAGAAACTGCATTGGTTTTACATCGGATGGTGCGTCTAACATGGTTGGTTGTAACAACTCTGTGTGGTCTAAGTTGAAAGAGGCGTCCCCTCACTGTGTGCAGCTCAAGTGTATCTACCATTCACTCGCATTGTGCATTCAACATGCAGTATATAAACTACCATCAAATATTGGATTTTTACTGTCAGAAAAAACTTGCTGGTTTCGCCACAGTGAGTTGAGAAGAGAAGCGTTCAAAGAGTTGTTTAATGTTATAAACGCATCAGCAGAATTTGATGTTGCTCGAACTGAATAAAGGGTCCAAAAGCCTTTATGGCTATGTTAGAGGAAGCTCTCGACCAAATTACACACCGTCTTCCCCCTGCCATAGATACATTTCAGTGCTTGTCAAAACTGAGCCCTATGATAATTTTAAATCAAGCATCAAGGCCTTTATTTGCAGAACTACCATTTATGCACATTGCTGAAGAAAACATCAGTGCAATAGAAGAACAATACAGAAAAATAATCTGTATTGATTGGAAAGAAGAAGTCCAATTTAAGAAAAATTTTAACAGACTGCAACTTTTTGGATTGGTGTTCTTCAACACGAGTCATTTAAAGAGCTTGCCACCTTTGCTCTGACTTGCTTAATAACTCCAGTTAGTAATGCTATTATTGAAAGGGTGTTCTCTCTCTTGTATCATCAGCCAAAAGAAATCCCAGAAATAGAACGCAGCTTCTTGGGGTTATAGTGAGAATAAGAACAGAACTGTTCTTATCTAACAAATGCTGTAAGGATTTTACTGCCTCCCCTAATATGGTAAAGAGCTTATCTACTTATAAAGTGTATGGTGCTGGTTTTAGTGGTGAAGATAGTGTGATGACCTTGATTGGAGCTCTTCTTATGATGTAGTTGAGTATGAAATAGCACTGTTTTTCCTCCTGGCTTTTTTGGCTTTTCCGGCCAGTGTTTGGCTTATTTTCTCAATTTTTAGTTGGCAACCCTGGTTGAGAGTATCGAAGTGAAGACATCATGAAAAAAACGTGGGTACAACAGCAGTACTGAACTTAATTAAGAAACAACAAATTAAATGGTTCGGCCACGTAAGCAGATTATCAACAGACAGTGCGCCTCCAAGAGCAATGAAACTCCGATACAATGGATACAAAGGTGAACCTCAAAGATTACAGAGGCGACGAAAAACACTGTTTATGAAGTGCGCACAAAAGCCCGTTTATTAAGCGCACAGTGAGGCAAAACATGATTAGAGTAAAGAAAACGAAAAGAATAGTTTCTATTACATTAGAGTAGCATGTCGATTACATTAGAGTAGCATGTCTATTACATTAGAGTGGCATGTCTATTACATTAGAGTGGCATGTCTATTACATTAGAGTGGCATGTCTATTACATTAGAGTGGCATGTCTATTACATTAGAGTGGCATGTCTATTACATTAGAGTGGCATGTCTATTACATTAGAGTGGCATGTCTATTACATTAGAGTGGCATGTCTATTACATTAGAGTGGCATGTCTATTACATTAGAGTGGCATGTCTATTACATTATAGTAGCATGTCTATTACATTATAGTAGCATGTCTATTACATTAGAGTAGCATGTCTATTACATTAGAGTAGCATGTCTATTACATTAGAGTAGCATGTCTATTACATTATAGTAGCATGTCTATTACATTAGAGTAGCATGTATATTACATTAGGGTAGCATGTCTATTACATTAGAGTAGCATGTCTATTACATTAGAGTAGCATGTCTATTACATTAGAGTAGCATGTCTATTACATTAGAGTAGCATGTCTATTACATTATAGTAGCATGTCTATTACATTAGAGTAGCATGTCTATTACATTAGAGTAGCATGTCTATTACATTAGAGTAGCATGTCTATTACATTAGAGTAGCATGTCTATTACATTAGAGTGGCATGTCTATTACATTAGAGTAGCATGTCTATTACATTAGAGTAGCATGTCTATTACATTAGAGTAGCATGTCTATTACATTAGAGTGGCATGTCTATTACATTAGAGTAGCATGTCTATTACATTAGAGTAGCATGTCTATTACATTAGAGTAGCATGTCTATTACATTATAGTAGCATGTCTATTACATTATAGTAGCATGTCTATTACATTAGAGTAGCATGTCTATTACATTATAGTAGCATGTCTATTACATTAGAGTAGCATGTCTATTACATTAGAGTAGCATGTATATTACATTAGAGTAGCATGTCTATTACATTAGAGTAGCATGTCTATTACATTAGAGTGAAATTATCGCCCGTATGTTGCCGGGGCTCACAAGGGGAGCAAAGAATAGTACCACTGCGACCTACAAGAGATATCGTAAGAGGCAACTGATGTAGAACCTTGCGAAGCTACCCTAGTAAATAAAAAACATCGCAGAAATCGGATGTGCAGGCCTACCTTATAGATGCATAACTGGCACAATGTACAATCGCTCTTAGGCTCAGATCACATACAAATTAAACAGAGTGGTTAACAAATGGTCGATATGGAGCGTTTGAAGAAGAAGCACATGTAAAAGCTTATCGGAGAGTATCTGAAGACACAAATCATTCTCTGAACAATATCATAAATGAAATCAAGGGGAGGCGTTTGAAGTGAGGCCGAGGATGTTATTAAACAGGTCTGTAGCCGACTCTAGACGAGCTGAAGCGTGGGAAAGAATGGATGCCTGTATCAGAGGGTATGATTGATTACACCAGGGTTGTCAGTACACTTGGACAGCGCTGTATGGAATGGGCCACTGGTGTCGCCAATTCTTGTACTCGTGGATCAGCACTCCCATCCAGGTGATATCATTATTTACACTGGTGACTCTGTCAGACGCGGAAGCAGATTATCTTGGGCTTATTCAGCACAACGAAACTGTAGCAAACTTCATGAGGAATGTGGTGCGTTCAAGACAACATCGAGCATGACTATGGTGGTCCCCGCTGCTTCCAAGGTTCTCTCGTGGGTGGATGAGAAACAGGCTACACATACGATTATCATATCAGGCTCGATGAATATTCTTCACAGTATTTAATCTTGAAGTCTGCGTGCTGTATGGGTGGGCAGTTTTCGAAGGTCACATCTCAAGAAAATGACTTGGCTGTACATACCTGGAGATGCTGGAGTGCATGGTAACGAACGAGCTAACTTTCTTTCAAATAATGCCTCAACTCAAGAGGGCAGATGTGATCAGTTCGGTACGCGAGTCTCAGACATTGGAACGAGTGCGAGAATTAGGAGTTAAGTTTGGACATGCCAGACTGTGTCGTCTTCGTGGTAGAGAGAGAAGATATACTAATCAACTTCTCATGGGTATGGTGAGAAAGTGGACTTTGGGATGACTGCTGTAGAGGAGGACGGAGCACGCATGGGAATGCTCAATGTGACATGACATCGATCGCATAACATAACATAAACATTATAGCGCGGCCATCGTAATTAATTTATTTAATCGTTAATAATAATTATTTACGATGGCCGCGATTAGGTAAGCTGGTATGTAATGTTGTTGGCTTGCTGGATTCTAGTTTCGATTTCTCGTTTAATCATTTATTTGTATGTTGATATCTTTATGTTCTCTGCTTATAGTCATGACTTCTGTCTTTGAATGTTGATCTTCATGTTGTATTTGAGGCGGCTATTGTTGAGTAAGTTTATGTGTTCTTGAAGCTGTTCAATATTATTATGGAATATACACTGGTCGTCAGCAAAGAGCAGTTCATTTTGTTGGTCTGCGTTGAGTGATGCTTCATCTATTTTGGTGATACTATCCGTGTATATAATAAAGAGGAGAGGTGATAAAACACATCCTTGTCGTACTCCTGATGTTACTGGAAACCAATTTGTGAGTCCGGCGCTTGTTCGTATGGCACTTTCACTTTCTATATATATGGCTCTAACACAGTCTAGCAGTGTTCCTTTTATTCCGTAGTTTTCGAGAACATCCCATAATGATAATATGTCTCTGTTAACCCTATCAAATGCCTTCTCTTGGCCTATGAAGGCTATATTCATTTGATTTTTGTGCTCTATAGTCTTTTCACTAATTTGTCTTAGGGCAAATATTGCATCTGTGCACCCTTTTCCTTTTCTAAACCCAAACTGTTGTGGATATCTATAACAATCTTTCCAAATATAAAAATTAAAACCTTGCACCGCCGACTAAATCTGGTAGCCACGCGTTAACACACTTGATAAAAATGGCGAATAATTACGAACACTCCATAAAAAGGCAAAGAATTGATGATGGTGCAAGGGTACGACTTTTTATTGCTATGTATCAAATTTATTTGCATGTTTTTGTTTTAACCACAGGCTAACAAAAAATAACTTAGTAACATGTCAAAACTGTTCAGACATAAAATAGTTCATCCATCGGCTAACCCGTGCGTACGGTGCAGCCATGATGATGCAGAGGCCATTTTGATTTTTGTTAAATCTTCATGTCTTATAACAAAATATAAATTCTACTTTTTTTCCCCCCATAAATAAGCGGTTAGATATATTCTACGTTGCAATGCATACACGAATTAAACAGTATATTAGACTGTTTTCTCTGCACTGCAATTTTTAGCGTCCACGATTGACGATTAATAATTACACTAACACTTAGTAAGTTAGTAGCAGCCTCAAACGGCGTGAAACAAACACTGAAACAGTTGTTCAACAAGCCTTTGAATATTGATTAGCCCTTTTGCAATAATTAATCATTTTGATTGATATGTGCTTTGTCGATATATAACCTGCCAGTTACATGCACATGCTAACCTACATGCTTACTATTACTTGACTTACATACTGATATTGTAATTGTTAACATAGATCATTCCTTAAACAGTTCCGTATCTTGATTCCCATGATTGGTTCATCATCATCAGGTGCCAGCTGGCGATCATAGATCTCCACAAATCTCTCCCTGGAACTTGCTATCAGACGTTGATGTCTAATATTTTCTGTCTCCATTCAATTTTACTGGTTGTCACCTTTTCATCACATGTCCGAAAAATTATATAATATATGACTGACTCTTTCTTATAATAAATTGACAATACGAATACGTTTTCTGTGTGTCTTGGATTAATTAATCTCCATATTCGTCATTTTAGCATCAATGGGATTCTCATCATTCTTCTGTAAAACCACATCTGTGTGGCCTCCAAAGATATCAGATATTGTCTCTATGTAGTACTGAATACCTCTCATTCTGACCTCAATTGACAATGACCTATTGCATATAATCATAAATGACCCATCATCGTCAGCCAACAAAACATCCTTCACAGATGTTCAGATTAGGGCTCAAGAGAGAATTAGGAAAATGCAAGATGCCTGGTTAAGCAAAAAAATCTGATGAAATCCAGAGGTATGCAGACAGACATGATTCTCGCGATCACCGCCCACACCGATGTAACAGATCTCCCCATAATTTCTATTCATGTGGAAATCTGATTCATGCAGCCTTAGCATTGGTGTGTTTTACGTCACATCTTCAGCACCAATTGGAGCTCTGGTGCTTATCCTTCAGCGATGTGTCTGGTTTCAGTCAGCGTTCCCGTTCGCTCTCCGCTCTGTAGCCATCTAGTTTTTTTTATGGTGGTGGGGTAGCTAGCCCCACTCCCAACCTCCTTAGTCGCCTCTTACGACATGCGTGGCAGGTAACAGTGGTTATATTCTTTACACCCCAATTTGTGCCCTGGTAACCACTCGGGCGTTTGTTTGCTGATGACTGCACCCTCGCTACCAACTTTGAGGAAGAAGTACAGACTTAATAGAGTTCTCATAATGTCCTGTGATATTTGGCCTTACCATTGGCAACACCAAGAAATCTGGTCATGTTCCAGCCCTCCCCTAGTGAGCAGTACTACAATCCAGTCATCAACATTAAACACCAGCGGGCAACTTTGCCTATCTTGACAGCATCCTATCCAGACCGGACTCTGAGATCAACAGTAGGATATCCAAAGCCAGTGCTGCGTTCGGAAAGCTAAGTATCACAGTGTGGGAGCGGAATGGGATAAACATAGCCACAAAGCTGAAAGTTTACCAGGCCATAGTGCTAACCACGCTGCTGTATGCCAGTGAGACATGGACAGTGTATAGCAGACACGCAAGAAAATTAAACCTCTTCCACACAAGATGTCTACGCAGAATACTAAAAATAAACTGGTAGGACAAAATTCCAGATAGAAAAATCTTCACAAGATCAAAGATCCCAAGCATCAACACCCTGTTGCAGAAGGCCCAAGCAAGATGGGTCGGCCACGTTCCTCGGATGCCTGATAAACGCATCCCAAAACAGTTGGATGTATGGCGAACTTGAAGGGGGCAGACGTTCTGCTGGTGGATAGAAAAAACGTTTTATAGACGTTGCTGGGAATCCCTTGCGTAATATCGCCAAATGTGGCGCTGTAACAACACGAGGAATCCGCATAGCTGAGAATCATCATGCCGTTGATGCACAGAGAAAACGAGCTGTGTGAAAAGACAGAACACAACACCCATATGTCTAACCTTGATCATGCATGGCCCACCTGTGGTAGGAGATTGCTTTCTAGTATTGGACTCTAGTCATCTCCACACACACCAGAGAGCTGCAGCAGCACACATCTAAGACTTGTCATCATTGCTTGCAATGGATGGCTATTATTATAATCATGCTTCTCATTTTCTGAAACGCAGCTGTGACCTGCCCTATATATTTGTCATGGATTTATGGTCTGCCGTCTGATCTTACCAGGACCCCCAAGCTCCCTTCCACTTTCTATGATGGTGCATTTTGTTGGAGTCTGCTTGTTTTAAAGATGATCATAACTTGTCACATGTGACTGATTAGTAGATGTTAATATAAGAATATGAAAGACAACTTTTTTTCTTTTTTTAAAATACATTTTATCAGTACACTCACTGATCCATGAAAAGGTTTGTGAAAGTGCTAAACTTTGGATTTAGTAATACATCATACACTAGTAGGTGTCATGTTCATATTAAATGTTAACTATAAAACTTCCTGTCTCTTGCCAAACTGTTGCTTTGCCTATCTTTGTTTCCACACCAATTATGTTATCCTCCTGACCGTCTTTTCTCACCAGTATTGTTTTCATTTGTGTTTATCTTCAATAACTCCCCCATTATTAACTTATTCAGGATTTCTTAAACTGTTATTATTGTCATTAGATTTGATCGTGATATCTGCATTACTTTTTGTCGAATGAATTCAAGATAGATCTTTTAGTATGTATTGATAAGTACAGTGATCGTACATCTTTCCAGGATCCAGAGGATCGCTTTAAACCCCCACCATCACCATGTGTTCATGTCAGAGGTTTGTCAGAGCATGCAGTTGAGGGAGATTTGGTAGAAGCTGTTCAACATTTTGGAGCTGTCAGGTATGCTCAATTTACAACTTTCAATACATTTTGATTAGGTACCTATACAAGCCATTGTATCTAACGGCACAAACTTTAAGACTTAAATTCTTACTTAAAGATATAGACTTTTATATTAAGCTATATAGTAGACATGTATTTGTAGAAAGGCAGGTTATAATCACTATCATCATTTTGTTTCTTTCCCCATGCATTATTTTTTGTGACGAAGTTTTGGATCATGCATATATTATTTCTTTCTCTTAGGTTTTTCTACATAGCAATTGAAAAATATTCTCCATTTAAATGGGGCCAAGTTCATAAAGTATTTCATGCTTGTTTGCTACCTGTCCTTGTTGGTCCATATTACCAGAAATCTTATTTCCACATTTTTCTTTTAGAGTTCATATTAAGGTCATGACAGTACCTGATTGTATATTTTTGCTTTATTAATGATTGACTTTACTTTGATCCCCATCTTCTTCTATGGGTTGTAGAGGTCATATCTAGATTTCTGGCTCTTGGATTGTCATACTTGACAGTGGGATACATTTCATCCTATATACATTAGCTAAATGTATGTCTGTACATGGGTATCAACTTATTTCATGTTCCGAGTCCAACCAGGTAATATATACAGATAGAAGATTTGAGTATCACGATTTTCATGTATCATGATTTTCATGCGCTGGTTGAAACCTAACACACCACCGAAGGATAAGAACAACAGAACTCCAATTGGTACTGAAGGTTGTGAACACATATACCCGTTCTTGGTATTAAAGCTGTTTATAAATCACATTTGAATGATAAAAACAGCGTAAGAATGATCATGCGAGAGAGAGAACAAACACTTGCACAGGCTATGATTGTCTTCTTCCCCTCTGTGGCACTACTGATCAAACCACAGAACATGTTCTGCTAGACTGCCCCATGTATGTCCTCCTCAGATAGGGATGCTGGTCCTTCAACACTACATGGCACCAGAGATGAGTTCCAGACAACAGTCGAGTTCACAAGAAAGTGACGGCTGTATAATCATCAAAATAGTGATCACAAAGAAGTATTGGAAGCAACTGATCCAGCAGCTTGTTCCTTGACCTTTGTGTTGTCATGTCTGTCCGCCAACACTTCATTGCCATCTTTGAAAGCAAGAAGACAGTATTGTGCAATCTGTTGTGACCAACAAAAAAAACCAGTCAAATGTGACAGACATTATTTTCTGTGAAATATGTTCACAACAGTTTGAATTGCACCCTGATATTTGATTCATAAAATACCAAACTTTGGTGCACTAAAATTTGCCTATTCTGATCCCGGCTTCAGCTACTCTCTTGTAAAAATGCTTTTAATTAGGTTTTCTTAACTCTAGTTTTCATTGTCTGCAGAGATGTAATGATGATGCCACGGAAACGTCAGGCCTTGGTCGAATTTGAAGTAGGTTGTGTATCTTTATGTAAATATACATGGGGAAATTATATATATATATTTATTGTGGGTACAATGAATAGTAAAAGTGGTATTGATACAAGTTAGTATCTTAAATGACAAAGATTAGAAATGGAGAGATACTAGAGTGCTGTCTGTCGTCTTATTAAGAATTTGTTAACGTTCGTTTTCTTATAGAAATGTAAAGGCATTGCTGATTTAGTTTTGAAAACCTCACATATTTCATGAATTATGAAACAATAATTAAGCAAAACAGTAAATTAGAATCAAGAATCAGTACATATCTCTCATTATAAATTCATGATGGTAGAAAGATTGATATGTTGAGTAGTGAAAATTTGGAGTTCTTCGCCTTTAAGGAGGCAATATGTCTGCAACCAATGTTTTCCAAGACCTATCCAATGCCATATTTTCTAGATCTCTCCTCACTTTCTTGCATTCTGTTTCCAACTCCCGCCTCCAGATATTCTTGGGTATTCCCTTACCTCTATTACCCTTGGGGTTCCATCAGTGGGCCTGTCTCGTGCTGTTGTCAGTAGGACTCCTCAGTGTGTGTCCTATCCATGAATGGTGATTGCTGTGTGTAAAATATAAGTTGGTGGCAAATACATCAGCTGTGATTACCTAATGTTTGTTTACCTATGGGAACACCCATGCTCATTAGCCATTTCATTCTGACTAGAAAAATTACAAAATTCGAGTCGTACTATTATTGGCTGCATATCACATTATTAGCCAATTCAACCCAACAGCCAGCATCCATCTCATGAACCAAGACATTATTATCTATACTAGTAGATGTGAATGTGCTCATATATTAGTACTTTTAGGAAGTAAGAGGTTCAGCACTGCAGCGACAATCCAGGAAATCACTAACCATGCCATATTAAATCATATCCTATTAACAGTGGGAGAAAATAAGGACTATATCACGCACATCCAAAATATTGAATTAATACTTTACACATTCTTTCAGGATATAAATGGAGCCAAAAGCTGTGTTGATTATTGTCAGGTAATTATTTTTCTCCCCATGATTATTGTCTTTATAAAGTACTTGAGTATTTACAGATTGTTTAAATAAAAAGTAAACACAATTTTAATAATGAGACTACTTAGATTTTTAAGTAACGTTTTATATATACCTTCATTATTAGTTACAATAGCTAACTATACTGTTTTCATGCCAGTCTTTGTGTGGATTCCATAATTTCTTATTGGTAGGGAAAGAATATGCTAACTATACCAGGATTGCCATAAAATATAACCAAGTAGGCTTGGGCAGGGGGCTGACAACCTCATGCAAAATAAACTGCTTCACAAACTCATGTTAAATTTTGTCTTCCTGCAAGGAGGCAGTTGTAATTGTAGTCCCATGCTCTAGTTACAGTAAAAAGAGGAAGCATGATGTAGTAAAAGGTTTCTCTCTCTCCTATTGTAGCAAGGGAACTCTGTATACTGTGCTGGACAGCCTGCATTTTTTAACTATTCCCTCAGTCAAAAGATCCAGAGGTCAGGGTAAGTGTACATCTTTATTTACACCAGCTGCCACATTGTCTTATTGTATTGGATGGATACTTATTGTATTTTTATGTGTATTATAAAGATATAAGGAAAGACTGCAGTAAAACTATGTAGCAATAGCAAAACTTGTAAATACAAAGTACTGTAGTTTTACAAAGTAAAAACAATATACAGCAACGTTTCAACCAAAATGCCTTCCTTTATCAACCAAAAGATACAACAGAAACAAAATTCCTATATGTCAGACATAACATATACATACATTAACTATATATCTGAAGAAAGAAATCCATGTGTAAGATTCTTGATGTTTACAGGCCACTTGTTTTTTCTATTATTTATTGACGGGACGTCCCTAATGTGAACTATCTAAAGGGACATAGTTCATTAGACTGTCTAGGATCAGCTATGTTTTCCACAACTATAAGTGACGATTCATACAAGGAAATGGTTGTCCACAATTATCTTCTCTTACATAGACTATGAATAAGTCAAACACCTCTGCAAGTGTCAGTAGACGGAGCATACCCTGCATGACTGTCCTCTTCTGCGTGAGTTGAGAAGCAACATGTGGCCACACCTAGTCGACCTGAAAACTAAGCGTTGGGGAAACCTGAAGCTGACTGCCCAGTTTGTGGTCCACAGTAAACAAAGTGCATGACCAGAGATTGTTGAAGATCTTCCACCCCTCTGAACCGATCAACAAGAGAAATACTGTTAATTAGTAAACTTAGGTTCATTTATTCAAATCTTTATAGTGCTCCATAACCCACATGTTCAAATCCAGGTATTGTTAATAAAGACTAAATCGTTAAATATTTTTGATGCTGAATGACAATAGTTGTACATAAGCCTTGTAAGTTGTAAAAATACAGGCATAAAACTTTTAACTAGTACAGATTGCTGATCTAATCCAACAGTTTTCTGATGTGCCTGTCCTACATGCATAGGGACCTGTAAGGTGCACCCTATTCATGTTCTCAGCACACACCACACAGATCACTAGTGGCTAGGTTGATAAGAAGAAATATAGATTATAAACTAGCCCAAGTTTAATAGTTAAAATACCCAATATGTTCAGTTACTTGTGAGTTATATCTGTTGTGTTTTTCCTCAAATTCAGAGAAGGTGAAGATACCAGACCACCAAATCACATTCTACTATTCACAGTACTGAATCCACAATATCCTATCACAGTGGTAAGTGCTCCATATTTTAAGCGTAATTGATTTATTGAAAGCAGTGTTATGCTTTATTCTTTCTTCAGCCTATGCATCAAACCATTATGGGAAGTTAAGAGTGACATTGCGTCGCCTGTATAATGGTGTTTCCTCATCTCAAACAATTTTTCCCCTTGAGTCTTCCACTTTCCCTCGTTTCACCAAGCAATACACTTAGTGGAGTCAAGCAGGGCTGTGTCCTTGCCCCCACTCTCTTTGGCATCTTCTTCGTAGTCCTTTTGAACCACGCCTTAGGGGACACTTATGGTGATGTTTTCATCCGCACTAGATCTGATGGCTCACTGTTTAACTTGGCTCGCTAAGAGCCAAGACAAAACGACGGAAATACTTCTCAAGGACCTCCTTTTCGCTGACGATGCTGCCTTAGTCGCCCACAGTGAGACTACACTGCAATGTCTAATTAATAATTTGTCAAAGGCATGCAACCTATTTTCTCTGACAATAACTGTCTCCAAAACAGTTGTATTATGTCAGGGAGGTAACACATCAAATATCACTTTAAATGGCAACCATCTAACACCAGTTCAAAATTCTGCTATCTTGGGTCCACGGTCACTGTCAGCCTTTCTCTTGATGAAGAAATCAACACTCGTATAGGAGTGCGGCTGCTACATTCGACATACTATCAAAGCGAACGTGGGACCAAAAAAAATTGACATTGCAGACGAGGACTCAAATATATCGAGCCTGTGTAATTAATTCTTTACTATATGGCTCAGAAACATGGACAGCCTACTCAAGACACGAGAGGAAACTTAACATCTTTCACCTTCGATGTCTCCACAAGATTATGAACATCAGGTGGTACGACAAGATAACCAACTATGAAGTACTGTAACATGCAAAACTGCCTTCCATCATGGGCATGATCAGCAGTAGACGACTAAGATGGTTGGGACATGTGAGAAGAATGGAAACTTGCCGCATACCAAAACAAATGTTGTTCTGTGAACTTTCGGAGGAAGAGGCACCAGGGCAGACCACTGCTCAGATATAAAGATGTCTGCAAAGCCTCAATGAAAAACTTTTCTATAGGTCCCAACACATGGGAAGGACTAGCTGATGACAGAGTTGTGTGGAAAGTCAAATTACGAAAGGGCGCAGAGTCTTTTGAGAAGAGACTTATGTACGAGCTGAACAAGAGAGAAAAGTGAAAACTCAGTAGTTGTTACAGTAAAACAATTGCCTATTGACCGTCTGTAAAGATGAAAAGGGCCATATACACTTAACTCTTAACCATTGGCAGGTTTTTAAGGTTTTTTTGATGTCCTGCTCTATATTTAGCAAACATACAAATTCTTTGCATTGAAAATAGGCATGTTATATATGGTTGGAAAGCTAATTGGATGGGCTATCTGGATATGTGGTTTTAAAATATGTGTGATGTAATTTATGATATCCGTGACCTACTTATGAAAAGTCTAAAAATAGATTTTTCTACAAATGACAAATAATTTTACAATCACAAAGAAGAAAGAAAGAAAAAGTATGAGAAATATAATGAAATCTTTTATTACAGTCTTTTAGAATATTCATTTATCCAGGACATATCTGAAATTGAACATGTTTGGACAATATGAAAGGCAGTAATCATAAAATTTACAAGACATGCATATTTTCATATTTTAAAGAAAAAAGTCAATAAATATGACATACAAGAGAAAATGACGCCGAATTGGTCTAGTAAGCAGCCCATAAAGAACTAACACTTATAGTATGATACATAAACATTAAATAGGTATATAATTTCTAACCATAGCAAGTAAAAGATATTATTGAACAAAAATATGAGTAAACAATGATATGTGATATACAAAATAGACAGGAAAAAAGTTATCTGGCATCTTGCAAACATGACTCAAGGTAACCCAGGCACAGAACGTTCATCTGACCCAGGCACAGAATGTTCATCAACCAGACAATTTCTTATCTGATTAAAACAGAAACTTTTTTTTACAAATCTGACAAAAAACTTTTGATTTCTTTTCAACTTTTCTAATCCTATAGCATCTAACACAATTTTTTGAGTTTTTTCTAAGACCAGGTACTATTTGAGAACATTTTTACTTCTATTATCCAGCAAGGGAACTTGAATGTCTTTATCAAAGTTAGCTAGCTCTTTAATTAACTCTATAGTAAAATCTAACTGACTATATCTCTTCGGTCTGACCAGTTCCGGAATATCCTGATGTTGGCGGTGGTATTCCTGAAATAGTCTTGCTAAAGTCTTCACCTTTAATAAATCTACAAATAAATGAAAAGAAGTATAAAAATTATCCATAAAAATTTGATACCCTTGCTGGAAAATAGATCTACATAATTTATAAACAACATCGTATCCCAATCCTTGAGTTGAGCGAGCTGCGTCTTTCCCTGTATAAACATCGAAATTATATGTATATCCCGTTATTGAATCTGCAACCACCCATAATTTCATCCCCCACTTAGTTGGCTTATCCTTGATGTACTGTCTAAACCCATATCTTCCCTTATTCTTAACCATTCTCTCATCTACACTAATACACTCATGCGGCTGCCAAAACTTCATACATTTCATCCTAAGAAAATCATGCACGAACCTAACTTTTTTAGTTTGTCGTCAGCTCGCTCAGTTTCAGGATTGGAGATTTTCAAGAATGCTTGAATTATTTTATATCGGTTTATAGGCATAAAAGCCCTAGCCCACAAACCATGAAAGAGTTGCTTACTAGACCAATATAACTCTGCATTTGGAGCCTGTACTAGACTCATGTACATGAGCAGACCAACAAATTTTAAAAGTTCCTCTTCATGTAGGTCTGTCTATGTACCATATGATGGTTTTGTGTGCCCTGTTGCAGCTGCTTGTTGGTTGGTAAAATTGCACATTTGCTGCAACAATTCTGTACAAAAATACAGCTTGAAGAAGCTTACTGTAGATGAGAAAAAAAGATTTTTAAAAACATTATATTTGTGAAATTATTTTAGTTAAAATACACTGACTGGGAATTCAGAACAGAATCAAAACCTGCAATACTACTTTACAAAATGCATGGAAAAGCAGTTAACACAATGTGAATAACATGAACACACAGTTGTCAGTTTTACATACATTAAAATCAGTCATAACGCACTTATCAATCACAAAATCAGTCATAATGCACTTATCAATCACATCTTTTTCCATACTGTAAGATGAGAAAAATTGCCATGAGAAAAATTGCCATACACTCCCCTATTGTTAATAATTACTTACAAGGGGTGAGATACTGCCGATGATCGTTTCTTGTTATGACATCTGGCAGATGCAGACCAGGGAGCCTTGCAGGTCGAAAAGGTGGCAATGTATCTTCTGGACCACAGTCAAGATTGTCGTAGGACTGGTCATGTCCTACAGGGCTTGACAAAAATAGAAACAAATATAATTGTTAGCATATAGGAATAAGTAAATAATTTTAACATTCATACAAACATACATAGTGTAGGAACATTGCATCTGACCTGAAAATCACAAAAACGTGGAAATAAACAAGATCTAACAAGTACAATAGCGTAAACAAGAAGCCTGTATCTTGAATAACAAATTATAGCTTTCTCCTAGCAACCAGTTGCTAAGCATATTAAATATCAATAACTTATTTTTTCTAGCATTTATAACAATATAACTCATCAACATTGCTAATTTATTTAACAAGACAACATATTATTATCACAGAATCCACCATAGTCCCCATAACAAAAAAACAATGTTAGTTTCAGTTTCACATAGGTAAGTCTAATGGCGAAAACGTAAACTCCTACCTGTTCAATGCGCCAGTGTTCAGGGATATTTTTGTTATATTTTCCATCTCCGCTTCGGATATGTCTAACTTCTGATGTTAACAAATTTGAAGATTCACTGTTGTCTTCATCAGGACAGTAATTTGGGTTGTTAGAATCCATTTAATTAAAAATATTTCGATTTTGGCTGGAGCAGGTTGAAACGAAGTCAATACTATTTTGACAAAATGGCGTAGGTTCAAATGTGCCGGTTAGAAAATAAGCGTGCTTCAAACAACGAGATTAGACATCTTACAAATATATAATATATTTTTTTTTACAATTATTTATGAAATTATCATATGTTTTGCATTAGATAACATAACTTATATGAATTTAAATGTAAAATTAATACAAAATTACGGCCACTGAAATAAGCATGTCGCATCGAGGCTAACTTTTCGAGTTTTTCATATCCAGAATGTTACGGACTTAATGGTTAAGGAGTTTGTCTCTGCATGTCCAAACCATATCAGTCTCTGCAGTTCTGTTGGTGGTAATAAGACGTGTAACTGGCTACAACATACTTAAATACTTCTGCTACATAATATATTTTAAATCAGGATTCTCTGATAATTGTGTTGTAGGATGCCATAACTCTTTGACTGTTGTGGGCCACATTCTTTCCCTGATGTCAACCACCAGTGGAATTTTGAAGGGCGTATTCTGCTGTCATATCGTTATATTCACAGTGGCTAGAGATGCCTATCTTGAATTTGATGTGCAAGTGGTATCTAGTTGTGTCCTGTTCTGGGAGGGAGCATGACTACCCGGTCTCTAGGCAGTTTGTAATATGGGTCCTGTGTTTGGGGGTTATTTATTTTCCAATTTGCATTTTATTGTTCTTGTCTGGTAGTTGTGCCATTTCACAAGTACAATTTTTTCCAGAGACCCCTAGGATTGTTGCTAAAGCTACAGAGTTCATGCTTTGTGCAATACTCTCGGCAGGTGGCGTGCCATTTCTGCTGAGAGGGACCGAGCCATATGGGGTAAAACCCGTGCAATGAAGTCAATCCTTTGGCTTTAAAACCCTTAAACCCTTTAAGTTGTGTCATTTATTTTTGTCCAGACTATCAACTATTTGATATCCACGGAATAACTTTTCTGCAAGTCAAACTCCATCAGATTGTTCCTTTCAGTGTTCTTTGGCTATTTCAATGTGTTTACAACGGACAGATCACATGTTATGATAATTAATTTCCCATACATCTAGTGTTTTGTATATTCGTTTCTGCTGTCGCCCTGAGAGCTGTAATTTATTTCCTGAAATTGTTTAAACTTTTCTGTGGTTATTGCCAGGATTAACTCTTATCCCATTTTTAGATCAGAGCACTATATCTAGAATCCGTTTTCCTATTTTCCATAAAAACAAATTCCAATGTTTAGGTTTAAACTTCTGCTAAAGGTTATAGCAACTCACAATTCCCTGAATATTTTTTTTTTGCTTCTGATCCTTCATCTACTAGGGCCTGATTCTTCATCTACTAGGACAGATTGTTTTGATAGATGATTGTTAACACTTTGCTGACCAGCAATCCTGAGCATTACTGTCTCCCATTACCAAGGGTGTTTGCAGTTTTCTTACAAAATAACTTTTTAAAATTAAATTCATTAAAAAAATTTAAAGCGGCATACCGCTTCAAAATTATCTGAACACCATTATGAACCGTAACATCCTAAAAAAAAATATTTTATTTAAATTCGTCACATGATTATGGGGTGGCCATCTTGATTTTGTGTGGCTATTTATAGAAACTACATATAGTGTTTTACAGTAGATGAAAACCCGTATACAGTGATTTTGTGGGTCAGCACGTAACTGCAGAAGACTAGAGTAGTAAACCTTGACCAAAAATCCGGAGGGAGGGACCCTAAGGCAGTTGATGGTTAAGTGTGTATTCCATGCCATCTTCTGGCATCTCCTGCAAACCCTGCTTGATTCCAAACGTATAGACTTTGTCTTTCCTTTGGATGAAACAGTAGGGTAGAGAGAGGGTTTGTGCAAAATGGGCAAGGCACATTCTCCATATCAGCTGCCCAGGCTAGGTACAAAGAGAAACGACACTTCAGCTTTGCTTTGCCGGGCACGACACAAAATGCAACAGTTACATAGAAACAGGACAAATAAACCTCTTAGATTTGGCACATGGAACGTAAGGACCATGTGTCCCGGACTTGTCAACCTAGACCCGACGAAAACAAAAGACATCAGAAAAACAGCTGTCTTAGACAGAGAACTTGAGAGACTGCAGGAAACCAGGCTCCCAGATTGTGGCTCAGTAAAAGAAAAGAAGTACAAATGGACAGCCTACTCAAGACACGAGAGGAGACTTAACATCTTTCACCTTCGATGTCTCCGCAAGATTATGAACATCAGGTGGTATGACAAGATAACCAACTCTGAAGTACTGCAATGTGCAAACCTGCCTTCCATCATGGGCATGCTCAGCAGTAGACGACTAAGATGGTTGGGGCATGTGAGAAGAATGGAAACTTGTCGCATACCAAAACAAATGTTGTTCTGTGAACTTTCGGAGGGAAAGAGGCACCAGGGCAGACCACTGCTCAGATATAGATGTCTGCAAAGCCTCAATGAAAAACTTTTCTATAGGTCCCAGCACATGGGAAGGACTAGCTGATGACAGAGTTGTGTGAAAGCCAAATTACGAAAAGGTGCAGAGTCTTTTGAGCAGAGACTTATGTATGAGCTGAACGACAAGAGAGAAAAGCGAAAACTCAGAAGTTGTCACAGTAAAACACTTGCCAATTGACCGTCTGTAAAGATGAAAAAGGCCATATATATTTATACGCCCGAGTGGTTACCAGGACCCAAATTTGGGGTGTAAAGAATAGAACCACTGTTACCTGCCATGCATGTCGAAGAGGCGACTAAGGAGGTTTGGCTGAAATCGGATGCATGTGTCCTAAATGTGTAGAAGTCATGCGTTTAGGGGCCTACCAAACCAATGTGCAACATATACACGTTCTTGGCAAAGATCAAACATATCACAAAGAGTGATTAAAATTGGTCGAAGAACGAACGCAAAGAAGATATATTTATAGAAATTATAGAATATGTTTTAAAACCAGCCACTTTTATTAGATTTTAGTGAGTATGTTCAATATAAAGGCAATAAAACGTTAGGGACATGGTTGTCAATGAATAAAACAAGCTAATTATGAGTGCTGGTTTAACGATTGACAGCATATTTAACCCCAAAATACAAACATAAGTTTGAATAAAATGGAAAACATTTTTATTTTATTTTGAGTGTATTATGTTTATGCGGCATCTCACAATGAGTGTTTGTGAATGTTAAATGAATAAACTACTTCTAGTCATAGTCTTATCTGCTTCCTTTATGAACTGGGGTTTATAGTGTAGCTGTATGCCTCTGCAGGTGTCTTTGCAGGGAACGTTGATAATCCTCAACTGTGTGGTATAACTTGATGCAGAGTGTCAAGCATAGAAGTAAACATTGAAATTTGGGCAGCATATGCAAGTCAGGCTTCTTTTCCCTGCAGCCGTACACAATTTACAGTCTAGTTTGTGCCTTGGGTTTGCATATTTGCAATAAAATGACACTCACTAAATCATGATTTTGTGGACATGAAGGCGCACATTTTGTTGAAGAATAACAGGTTCAAGAAAAGCAATACTGACATCCTGCCTAAACTTCTCTGCTATGATAGTTGTTGTGGAGCTTGAAGTGTTGTAGTTTATGTGTCAATTGAACTGAGCAGTTTCAACTATGAAATGATACAATAGCAGGTACCACTTATAGGATCTATATGGGGTGGTCGGCACCCCCCATACTTTTGTTGTATTTTTCTGCAAGTACTGGCTTCTAGGTTATTATGAATTTTCAGACTGTCTTGTCCATAGCACCATTGGAGTGAACAGTAGATATGACTTGTCATGCCAGCATGAATCTATCTTCTGTCACACAAAACACAGGTTGATCTGCCATGTTAATTTTTCTTCTTCTTCTTCAGCGGTCTCTGGTCATGCGCTTAATTTACTGTGGACCACAAACTGGGCAGACAGCTTCAGGTCTGTCAGGTTTCCCCAAAGCTTAGTTTTCAGGTCGACTGGGTGTGGCCACATGTTGCTTCTCAGCTCACACAAAAGAGGACAGTCTTGCAGGATATGCTCTGGTGTCTGTTCTGCCTGCTGACACTGGCAGAGAGCTGTTTGACTTATTCCTAGTCTGTATAAGTGTTTGTTGAGTCTGCAGTGTCCGGTGCGTAGTCGAAATATAATGACCTGGTCTGTTCTGCTTAGGTCTTTGAGGGAGTCTTTTCCATAATCATATCCAGTGTTTGTCTTCCAGTCTACTGCAGATTTTCTCTGTATGAGGGTTTTGACCTCTTGAAAAGACAAGGGTTGGTAAATTTGCTCTTTGGCACTGCCCTCCTTAGCTAAGACATCAGCACTCTCATTGCCTGCAATGCCACAGTGAGATGGAATCCACTGCAAGTGAATTTCTGCCTTTTCTGAAAGCTGAGCAAGTTCTCTTTGTAGTTTTTGTACTGTGCTGTCAGTGGATTTAGCCTCCAGGGCTTGTATAGCTGACAATGAGTCTGTAAGAAATACCATCTTGCTTGCAGCTGCTTGCAGCTTATTCATGTGCTGTGCTGCCATCAGAAGGGCTATGAGTTCTGCTTTGTAGTTGGAATATATTCTTCCAGTAGGAGCCGCTAGAGACACAGTGGTAGCATCTGGGTGCCTAATGTACACTCCTGCTCCACCATTCATGGTTGCCTCCATGCTTGCCATGTTAATTTGAGTTGCATTTTCTTCAAGAAAATTATTCCTGTTTTCATAACACAATCTTAATTATTACACCAGTAGTCTGAGACTGTTGGTTTACAACACATTTCCATACCAATCTGAAGGTGCAATATCAATCCATAAATTTCAAATGCACCAGTCTGATCACAAGTAAGATTTTTGTACATGACACTTCATGTGTACTGATATATGTGATTTTCACAGTACCTATTCACTTCATCAGTGATCAAATCTATGGCAGTATCAGGAAAAATAAGCTTGAAAGAAATCAATGGGCATATGATATACCCAGTTACAGTTGCGTCTAACGTGACACGTCGGTCACATGTTCTTCATATAGAAGAATAATGTCAAGCTCAAATAGTTCGTTTTGAGGACTATTACTCCATCTCCAAAGATTATTTACATGTGCAGTTCTGTTCTGGTCTCTTGTACCACGCCCACTTCTTACTTCAGATGTACCAACATCAACCCTATCATGTAATCCAACATGTTTGTCACTACTGTCACATGCGGTATTATTCACCTATACATCTCTGCTTAACCTTGCGGTGTCACTTTCGTCACAATATTTGCTGGCAGAGTCAGAATAATCTATGTTATAAGTCTAGTTTATGTTATCAGACATGATAAAAACACTGGCAGTATACTTATAACAAAAATAACGAATTGTTCACGAAAACATTGCTTCAAACGGTTCTAACTTTCGATATCACGGGCGCTGCCATTTTGGAATAATAAAATGACCGGATGACATGTGATCGCTACAGTTATCGATACTGCCGTCTGTTTGCATCCAACATGTTCGAAATTTGTCGATCGTCGAAGTTGGTCTCTAAGACTTTTAGCCGGAAATTAGACGACCTCCGATTTGGTCAGTAAAGTGTTAATGCATCTAGTCATGAGTTTGATCTTGACTAGTTCATTAGCTGTCTCCTTCAGATAATATATTTTTGTATTTCTCAGTATATATTTAGTAAGTAAGTAAGTAACATAAATGTTACATATGTATTGAATTATTCTATTAAATTGTGCCTCATTCACGTGTTAACCAGTTTGTATTTATTTCTATCTATAGGATGTCATGAACACCATCAACAGCCCCTATGGTAAGGTGCAGCGAATTGTCATTTTCAAAAAGAATGGAGTCCAAGCTATGGTGGAGTATCCTTTTTACAGTGAATAGTCAGTTCTACTGACTGAATTGTTAGCAAAAATCTACTAAAATGGATTATGCATCTAAGAGTTTGACCTGAATACAATTATTTTAGCTAAATTGAGTTTTATTATTAAAACAAATTCAGACATGCTGACTTTAGTCAAAACCATTGGCAGAGTTGAACGTTTAAACTTAATAGTGGCTAGGATGTGTTGGCACATTTTATGTAGCACAGTAATGAAAAATAGGTTTTCAATTTGAAACCACATGAATACTCATTGATAGAAGCATCATCATTGAACTTTTGTGAGTAGCCATGTGTGTTCTAATCTATTTCTTACACAGGAAGATCTCAGCGGCAGTGCACAATTTCGTTGCACCGGCAAGGGTCCCCAATGTAATTTAAAATATGGTGAAAATATTTTGTATGAATTAAGTTTTTCCAATGAGTTTTGCCCGGGCAGCAGCTTTTCAACTATCGATTTCGAATTGCCACTGATTCTTTTGTGTGTACAATGTCAGGACCTAAGTTTTATCGTCCATCTCCGCGATTGAACTCGGAACTCGATCTCACCTACACTGAGATCAGAGATATCTGGGAAAATATCACAGAGTGAACCGGTTACATTTGTATCGAGAGGCGATCACATAACCTCTACACCACAGAGACCCCATAATATTCTTTTGTAGTGACTTGTAATGTTACATTCTCAAGACAACAGATCTATTGCATAGAACGATTTTCAAGTTCTGAACAATTGTATGTGCTTAGACTAGTTTGCTTCTTACCCTCCTAATGAAAGAATTTTATCCCCAACTTAATGTTTACATTTTCTGTGTCTTGCATAACTTTATAAATCTACCAAACAAGACATCATGCACATGCATTTGGGAATCCTAGATATGATAGTACTACTACTGTGCATAGCATAAACATATAAACTCGTGCATTATACCACATTGGTTTGATGCTGCAGACAAAATTAATAATAGTATTTTTATACATGTGATTATAAACCATGTCTTGTCTGTAAACAAAATGAAACTATCAATCTAAACAGGTGTGAACTTCCATCCTCAATGTACTGAAATAGACCTCTATTGATTATGTTCTTGGATAGTGTTGCTGAGTTCAAGGCAGAAACATTGCATATTAAATTCCTTAACTAATCTCAGATTTGATAATGATGAATCTGCTAAACGAGCAAGACAGGCATTAAATGGAGCAGATGTTTATTCTGGTTGTTGTACTCTCAAAATTGAGTATGCCAAGGTAATACATATTTTAGAGTGATGCGTTAAATTAAACAAAACATATACTATCTTCTCTCTCTCTGTGTTTGTGTGTTTATTTGTGTGGGACAGAGACTGACTGACAGTAATGCAGGTTAAGAACATATTTTTAAGCCAGAGACAAATAAGTATACACCTAAGTTACCATGTTGCTTAGCAGTATTCTACTGCAAATATAATGGCAAAAAGTAGACATACTTTTGTTTGCAAAATTCAGTGTCTTGTAATTCATTGTGTATCATGAGTTATAGGACATAAACATTTGACTGGTTTTGGTAAAGATTTTTCATTTCACCCGTGTGTTCCGGGGCACACAAGAGGAGCAAAGAATAGTAACATTGCTGCCTACAAGGCATCCGCAAGAGGCAACCAAGGTAGGGGCCATATGGAAGTTACCCTAGTAAATAAAAAGCGTCGCAGAAATCAGATGTGCCAGCCTACTTGTAGGTGCACACTTTACTATCACTCATATGCTCAGATCACAAAGAGTGGTTTAGCAAGTGGTCGATACGGAGCATTTGAAGAAGTAATATTATTGGATGTGAATTTATGTATCTTTTATACTTTAACTGATTCTAATGTATTTTGCATCAGAATGCATGTTTATATTTTTGTTTGTATTTTCAGCCAACACGTTTGAATGTAGTCCGAAATGACACGGACAGTTGGGATTACACTAACCCTACTTTAGGAGGTATGTATTACCTTATCATTCATTGTGTTTTACATATTACTCGAGTTCATTTATTTGCAGATTTCACAACTTTCTTGGTATTTCATGTTAGTTTCTTCATGAACAAGACTACTATACCTTGCAAAATCAGCCTTGACATGATACTCAAGGAAACACTGTCACCCTCAACAAACATGCTGTTTCATGCATCTGTGCATACACCTGAAGCTAGACCACACTGATGATCATAACCAACACGAAGACTCACATTTCATCCAACGCTACAGTCCAAGAATGCAACACCTGCGCATTCTTTTAAATAATCACTCTTCGAGCATGACTCACATTGTGCACTCTCCGGCTAAACATTACAATGACAAAGCAGACAAGGCAACCTACAGAACATGAGATACTGTGAGATTAGTGGAGTCTGTAATAAAAAAAACTCACGACCATTAACAATTCTAAAAACAAAACAGTTGTTGTAAACACTTTGATGCAGCATACCACAGTAACTCACAAGTCTTACAAGTGTTTCATCTGTTAAAACAACTGCCAATAGAGAAACACATTCTCTGTTGGTTTTTGCCACCTGATAGTGACAATCATCATACAAAGCTCATAACACTGAGACATTTACAATGTCTTTTCTTCTGTATTTGACATGGAACAACTCTGTGCTCTAAAAACACCAGCACTGCATACAACAGCATTGCAGACTGAACATTGCAAGACAATCAATTCTGGACATTAGATCCACAGCATTGTAGTCCTCGATCAAAGTGCTCCAAACTCTTTCCAAAAACTAGCACTCATCATTCGAGCCTTAATCGCTGACATATTTTTTGTCCCTGTCTCACAGAGCAAGCCAGGAGAGTGGTGTTCAATTACTGGGATTACCAGCCACACCGCTCGGCCTTATCATTTGAAGGGGTCGACGGGTAACATTTAGCAGATAGCAATAAAATACTAGCTTGTAGATACTTTTCTTTGTAGTAATCATTGAACTATTGTATTTTGTGAAATGGTTTAGTTTTAAAATTAGTTTGCCTAAAGTGTTCCTCAGTTCTGTAATGTAGTTTATTTTATGTTATTATGTATACATTTTTTATATCCCAATATGTGTTTGAGGTATTTGGTAACGTCCGTGAGAAAACCAGACATTGGTTTGAGGAAGCAGTCTGATGTGCTTGTACAGTTTTGTGCAGGAATGGTAAAGAGTGTATAATATTGAACATGGTAGCTTTTGTGGAGATTAGCAGCTGTCCTTTAGCACCAAAGTTAATTTCCACATTTAGATGTGAAATATGCAAATGAAACCTCAGGGTATCACACATCTAGTACTACCAGTGATGTTTGCAACATACATATGTTCCTTGTGCACCAAGCAGTTGTTAAATGGTACCTTTGCTGTAACAAAACTTAAAAGGCTGCTGCCCTTGAAATATTTGGGATATTAAAATACCAAATCTACCATCATGAAACAACCCAAACAAAAAAAAGTACAGATTTGAGTTTTGTAGTAAACATAACACATTGTACTCAAATCACAGAATGGTTTGTGAAGTGGTTATACTACAACAAACAAGAAGACAATATTAAACATGTGGAGTTTGATAATTGAAAGAATAAACATACAATATAATAAAGAATAAATTAATATACTAATAACTCAATAGAAGCTAAACAATGTTTCAGGCAAGACGTACAAAGTAAAAAAGTAAAGGAACCCATTTTATACCAAGTGGTATATTGGGCAGTACAGTGTTAGACACATATTTTTCATTGACTGTTGGCACAAGATGCGTGATGTGGTCAACAATCATGTCGCCGACTTTACTTCCCAGTGCTTTGCCTGGTACCTAATTGAGGCCTGAGAGTCATTACGTGCGGAAAAATTCCATGCCCACTGTGGGATTGAACCCGGGCCACTAGTTTAAGGAGTAAGTTCACTAACAACTACGCTATTGCAGCTCTCCAGGCCACGACTAAGTCAATAGTTCAATTTGTGGATAGTTCCCAAATATGGAGTAGTAAGAAATTCAACCAGAAATCAGTCTCAAACAATATTAATCACGGTAGCAGGGAGACTGGAAAACGAGAGAATGCACAAGTTCATATTGATTTTCTAAATTTTCCACCCTGTCAATTCAGAAGACATGCTGTAAAATAGAAACTACAATGGAAAAATTGTTTATTTGATGACCATCCCTATTGCATAAAGAAATATAAGGAACTGGTTGTCACACAGAACAGTCACACCATTTTTATTGTTTAAAATAACATTAACTCTTAGTGGACCAGGGCAAAGTCACGTTTTTACAAGCGCTTTCACGTTTTGATAACCAAACGCCACTTAGCGTGGCGGAATGTAAAACGCGTCCACTTCAAACGCCACTTAGCGTGGCGCTTGGTCCACTAGGAGTTAGCAATAGATATTTCTTTAATATATTATTTTAAACAAGTTAGTCCAAATCTGTTTTTCTGTGTGTCTGATATATTAGTTGATCCTTAGTTGCCATTCATCTAGAAAACACATTTTTAAAAGAGATTTTATTTGCAGGCAAAGATGCAGCTGTTGGCGGACGTGGTCAGCCTTTGCTTCAGGAGCCTAGATTTGGTTCGGCCCCAGCACCTTACAGTAAGTCTTGTTTTATAATCCCATCTTCAATCTCACTACAGAAGAAAGTCAATGATGATTGATTGACTGGTCGTGTTTCCTCCTTGACTATCTTGTCAGACTAATTATATGCAACCATTCTACTTATTTGACAAGTTGAGATTATTTTGTTGTGGTTTAAGCATACTTGTGGTACTAGTAAAACCTACAGAAAGGATAAGCCTTGATACATCTTGTAATGTTTCTTTCTTGTGTGTAAATATATCTTTATTGACTTGTTACAAGTCATATTGTTCACACGCCCGATTGGTTACCGGGGCCCAAATTTGGGGTGTAAAGAATAGAATCACTGTTACCTGCCTCGCATGTCGTAAGAGACGACTAAGGAGGTTTGGCTGAAATCGGATGCACATGTTCTAAACGTGTAGAAGTCTGCGTTTAGGGGCCTGCCAAACCAATGTGCAACGTATACACGTTCTTGGCAAAGATCAAACATATCACAAATAGTGATTAAAATTGTTTGTAAAGAACAAACGCAAAGCAGAAGGAAGCTATTGTTCACATATACCTCCATTAACAATTGCTAGACAGTCTGTTTTTTATTTTCCATCATGTATTGTAGCTTATAGATTGTCAGTTCAAGATAAGAGATATTATGCTGGGTATTTATTTAATCTTTCAGATTTTGTTTTAGAATTTAAACTAATGTTGATTTCATATTTGATCTAACAGATGGTCCTGCTGGAAGTGGCTTTGGTGGGGCTCCAAGTGGACCACCAGCTTTTGGTGCTGCAGGATATTATGATGATGGATATGGAAGACAAGGACCATATGGAAGTCCTGCAGATAGATTTGTACCAAGAGGCCCAGTAAGTAGATAGTATTTCTAAGAAAATCTGTACAGCTTTATTGGTGGAATAACAAGCTGCAAGCAATGCAAGGTTGTCGTGCGGTGGAATACCAGGAACTGAAACAGCAGACCAACTGCAAAGTGCTGAAGGAGAGCAACCAGATGTGAATTTAGTTATCTACCATCAAAAGAAAAGAATGATTAAATCAATCAGAAAGCCACCAACACAAGACGACTACTAAAATATGAGCAGATTAGAACAAGTTCCCATTCTGCGCCTCAGAACAGGACACAATAGGCTTTGCCGTCATGTGTATACGAAATTCAAGATTAGCAATTCAACCATGCAGACTGCACATTTGATTGCAGAGTACATTTGTCAAAAAGGCCCCGAAAAGATATATGGAGACAAACTACACTGTAATGAAACTACACTGACCTCATTAGCTACAAAAGACTGAAGTTTATACAAGAGACAACGTTGAATATATAGACAGTATTTCATACAAATGGAAGAAGAGGCGAACTAACCAATTTGATAATCCCTTTGTTATCTAGCACAAGTACATTTATGCTGTTGCATGTTTTCTTTGATTCTGTGCCAAATTTAATTGGCAGTCATTACTGTTTGGGTTATACATTTATTTATGTTTAGTATTGATCATATTTTCAGTAGTGTTAAGTAGCTATCTAATTTTTGGTGATGTTATATAGCAACATACATATTTGTTCTCAGCAACCTGACCGATTTACTTCTGGAGGCTACGATGGAGCAGCTACACATGGTTCTGTCTCACATGGTGCTGTCTGCATGGTGTATGGTCTTAGTATGGACAAGATGAACTGTGACCGTCTCTTCAACCTCTTCTGTCTGTACGGCAATGTTGTCAGAGTAAGATAAACAATTTGTGTTGACATTCAAACATTTCTTCCAACTGCAAGTCAAAAGAGACCTATAACATACATTATCTAAATGTCTGTAGACTGTCATGACAAACCCATATCCTCTGACATTGAAAACAATTTATTATGTCACATGAAAATGATGTGGATCAGATGTACAAAATGTAGAACCAGCACTCACACATGAAAACAAACCATGGAGAATTTTTAAAAAGCATACAAATTTGAGGCCTCAGAAATGTGGTTTTACAGAAGAATTTTTAAAAAACATACAAATCTGAGGCCACAGAAATGTGGTTTTACAGAAGAATTCTGAAACGCCCGTGGACTAAATGTTAATGTGCTGAAAGAGGTCAATACCCAAAGAATATTTATCAACATAAAAATGGTGGCAATCATATTTTTGGCCATTTAATGTAAAAGGGAGGTTTAGAATACATAGTGATAACAAACAGATCAAATCAATGCAAGACAGACAGAAAAATCTGAACAATCATAGCACAGAATAGTCAACATCCAGACTGATGAGTCAGTACTTTAGGATAGATGTTTGTGGAGATTCATGTATTTTTGTTAGTAAGAATCTTACAGTAACAATGATTTGTTTAAACATTTGAATTGAGCAAGATTTTCTACTTGACATACTGAATACTAAAATATTGAAAATATTATTTATGTAAGTAGAGTACTGATTGTTATTTGAAAATGTGTCTTATCTGAACAATTGTAACCAAACTCAGTATTGTTATACAGTATTTAAAAAAATAGATGAACTGATGATGTTGTATGTGTGTAATTAATTGCATGGAATGACTTGAAAAGTGGAGATTAATTATATATGATACCGAATAAGAACTAGCATAAGAAACTTGTACACTGAACTAAAGTTTGACTGATATGGGCATACAAACCTTGATTTCACTTTAAGAATTCAGTCATGAAAGTTTATGTGCATAGAGTTTAACAATTTATTATAATGCAGGTTTGGAGAATGTGCAAGTTCTATGGCTTGCTGTAATGTAACTGAAATATATGCTTGTTCATCGTTCTATTGTCGTTACTGACATGTTTAAAGTAGGTAGTAGTATATGATCATTGTATATGTTCCTGCAGATCAAATTCTTGAAAAGTAAAGAAGGCTCTGCCATGATACAGCTAGGAGATCCAATAGCTGTGGAGAGAGCTGTTGCTAATCTGAACAATGCTTTCTTCTTTGGCAACAAGCTTCAATTGAGGTAGATATTCCAACATTTTATTTTGTTACCATTTTAACTTAGTTGAACAATATGGGAACAGCACTATTGTCTACATTAAAGTAACTAATTACAATTAAAGTGCTTGCTTTTCTGTCAAAAGATACCTGGAATGCTTTCTGTTTACATGGCTCGCCCATGTGGTGCCGGACCCATACAGGAGCAAAGAATAGTACCATTGCGGCCTACTAGGCATGTCATAAGAGGTGAACAAAGGAAGTTTCTCTCTCTCTCTCTTTGCCTTTTTACCCTGGATTGGGGCATAGGCCCTCAACCAACTCATGCCAAGTCTTCCTATCTCTAGCTATCTCCTGCAGCTCCCTCCAGCTCTTCTTTATATTGTTGATCTCCGCCTCCAAATCTCGTCTCCCATGTATTTCTCGGCCTCCCCTTCTTTCGCTGTCCCTGCGGGTTCTAGGCAAAGACCCTTCTCGTTATATTCCCCTCCGGTTTTTGCAAAGTGTGTCCTCACCAGCATCTTTTTTTAACCTGTACGTTCACTGGAATCTGTCTTGTTCTCTCCATAAGTTCCTCATTTGTGACCCTATCACACCATCTTATTCCCTCTATTCTGCGCAGACACCATTTGATGAATGTTAGAAATTTATGCGCTATTGTTTTAGTTGTTCTCCATGTTTCTGATCCATACAGTAGAATTGCTTTAACGTGTTAAATATCCGCAAATGTTTGTTCTAGATTTGATTTCTTTAGACTTCCATATGTTTCCGGTGCAATGAAAGCTCCTCTTGCCTTCTGTATTCTTATTTTAACATCTCTATCTGTTCCACCCAAAGGAAGCTTCCTTAGTAAATAAAAAGCATTGCAGAAATTGAATGTGCTGGCTTACTTGTAGGTGTATAGCTGGCACACCGAACAATCACGCTTGTTCTCAGATCACATACAAATCAAACAGAGTTGCTTACAAGTGGTCGATATGGAGTGTTCGAAGGAGTTTACATAGCTGAGAAAGCTAGCAAGGAAGAGAACCAGTCACTTCATATTCAAATAATTATTTATAGTACTGTGATATCAAGGTTACCACAAGACAGTTTCCCACAAAGAGACTGATGGATCTGAACATTTTGCTCTTCTACGTTCACTATATGAGATTACTTATTTACTTACTTAATCCCGTCATGCCTAGTGACACATGGGGCTTCAGAAAGGACTTTCCATGCTCTCCTGTCCCGTGCAACCTTCAGCGCAGAGCCCCACGTCAGAGATGCGGTGTCCAGTTCCTCTTCCATCATGCGCCTCCATGTTGTCCGTGGTCTGCCTTTCTTTCTCTTTCCTTCTGGTGTCCAAGTGAGGGCTACCCTTGCAGGCATTTCTTGTCTCATTCTCATAACATGTCCGAGCCATTTCCATCTTCTCTTTTGAGTATGTCATTCATTGCCTCTTGTCTTGTATCTTGGAGTAGTTGGTTATTGGATATTTTTACTGGCCAAAAGTTTCCCAAGATTCTGCGAAGACAAGAGTGGTGGAAAACTGACAGCCTGCTAGTATCTCCTTTGGTCATCCTCCAACACTCCGATCCGTAGAGCAAAACTGGCAAAACAATGCTTTTATAGAGTTTAAGCTTTGTGGTCCTATTGTAGATTTTGGACTTCCATACTGGTTTCATTCTGGCAAAAGCAGTTCTGGCCTTACTTAGACGTGATTTTATATCTTCCTCTGTGCCACCATATAGTGTCAGTACGCTACCAAGATATGTAAACTGATCAACCCTTTCCAGTGTTTCATTTTCTAACATTACTGGTTGTTGGATTTCACTGTTTGTCATAATTTTTGTTTTTCCTGTGTTTGTTTTGAGGCCTACTGTCTTTGCCGTGCTGTGAAGTATTGTACTTTTCTCTTGTATATGTTCATATTTGTGTGACACCAGGGCTATATCATCTGCAAAGTCCAGATCCTCAAGCATATCGAAAGGGGTCCATCTTATTCCTCTTGGTGCTTGTTGTTTTATGGCATTTTTAGCACCCAGTCAATTGTAATACTAAACAAAGAGAGGACATTACGCATCCCTGTCTTACACCAGATTTTACTGGGAATGTTTTGTTGGAATTCTTTAGGTTGCAGGAGAAATCTTTATAGAAGAGGGCTATGATGTTGACAAGCTTCTGCGGTACGCCATATTGTCTTAGTATCTTCCATAGGCTGTCTCTGTGGACGCTGTCGAATGCCTTTTCAAAATCTATGAAGTTGATGTATATAGTCCTTTGCCACTCGCTACATTGTTCTAAAATGTTACGCAGGGTAAATATATGTTCATTTGTTCCTCTTCCTTTCCTAAATCCTGCTTGCTCCATTCGTAGACACTTATCTATTGCTTCTTGTATTCGCATTATGATAATTTTGCAGAATATCTTACTTGGGATTGAAAGCAACGTGATTCCTCTCCAGTTATTGCAATCTGTTAGATCTCCTTTCTTGGGGATTTTCACTACAGTACCCCTAGTCCAATCCTTAGGCAATTCTTCTTTCTCCCAGATATCTGCAAACAGTGGCTCTAATATGTTTGCAGCTAAGATGGGATCGATCTTAAAAAGCTCTGCTGTCATTTCATCATTTCCCAGTGCTTTGTTGTTTCTCAGGGATCCAATAGCTTTACTATTTCTTGCTTTTCTGGCAATTTGAGGTTGATATCAATATCCTGTGCGGCGGTGGAATATCCGGTGGATGTTCAGGATCAGGTCTGTTTAGCACATCTTCAAAGTGGGATGTCCATCTCATATCCTGCTCCTGCTCTGTTGTCAACAGTTGTCCTAGACTGTTTCTGACTGGCATGTTATGGTTGTGTCTTTTACCTCCGCATAATTGTTTGGTAATCTTGTACAGTGTGTGCAGATCATGTACTTTAGCAGCCTTTTCTGCTATTTCTGCTGTCTTTTCCATAAATGTTCTCTTGACTATATGAGATTGTCCATACATAATTAAACACTTACGGCTGATATACATTCTATTTTTTCAGCATGTCCAAGCAGGCTTTCTTGCAAGAGGTTCCCAATCCTCATGAGCTTCCAGATGGAACAATATCCTACAAGGATTACATGGGCAACCGTAACAATCGCTTCACCAACCCCGATTCTGCTCATAAGAACCGCATTCAGAGCCCTTCCAAGGTGTTGCATTTCTTCAATGCTCCACCAAACATAGGAGAGACAGAAATCTTAGAAGTAAGTCATTAATCTGTTCTTGGTTCTTGCCTGAAGTTGCCATTGCAAAATGGTTTAAATATCTGGAGCAATAAGAATTATACATCACATGCTCAACCATACAGCATTCAGACTATTGTTTGCCTCGCCTGTGTGTTTGAAATGTATTTTGATTTGACAAATTTCATGTATGGGTTGGTTCCAGGCATGTATAAAAATAGTGATTAACCCTTTGATCCCAAGTCATCAAAGAGCATAAAACTCCATTCCCTTGGGCTACTGAGCAAATAAAACAATTATAAACAAAGACTTACTGTCAAACTGTAATGTTATTTGATCTTCAATATTTCTACTTATGCCCAGTCTTCCCAGCTTGCAAGCCCTTCATTTAAGCACATAACTTATTACAATATTAACCACACCAAATTTTTATTTGACCTATCTTTGTTATCCATGTTTGATAGTCTTTAACCCTCTTATTCCCAGCCCTTCAGAAAAAGTTACTACCGAATTCCCAGGGCAAGGAAGATAACCCAGCAACAATGAGAAGTGCTCGTGAAATAAAATTCATAACAAATACAATTTCTAATCAATATTTGTGATTTAAAGTCCAATTTACAGTTAAATGGATGAGGTACTAATTTGTAAACATTTATGTTGTCAATACCATGCAAGTTGGATGTAAAAAATTATACGTGAAGAAATAAAAATGAATGACAATATTGAACGTATGTTTCTCTTAAAAAAATGTCAAGTTTTATTGAGGATAAATGTAAATTGAAAGGTTGAAAAGCAGTCTCCATAACAGAGGTTGATTTTACATGTGGGGCATCTATCACTTGTCTCCACACACCTTCGTGGTGCAGTCCTCATCTTCATTTAGAAACACTAACTGCGGCTCTGCATTCTGCCAAACAGTATGAGTCCGTTGATGGTTGGCATGAATGGAGTTGATCAGTCCTGCAGTATCTGGGAGTTTATCAGTCCTGCAGTTGCCTAGCCTGCATGAGGGCCCTTATACAATCAAGACAGAGGTTCAACCTTGCACATGTCCATATTGTCCTCATCGAGAGACTTGGGTTAAAACACATCCGTATCCTTTACTGGAACTGCAGGAGTGTCCGTCAACGAGATCCAGTCTTGGAGAAACTTATTTATGAAGTAGACATAATTGCGCTCCAAGAGACTCGTCTACACCAGGCGGATAGATTGAAATTCGCGGGTTTCAACGCTTTCCGCAATGACACTCATTTGGGTCAAACAGTCCTGGTCAGGAAAGATCTCCAGGCCTCGGAGATGGACACGTCTGCATGGAACTCTGACGACATGCAGGTCCAGGCAGTAACAATTACCGCACCAAAAAAGTTCACACTTTTTGTTAATCCTAAAATGGACAAAGACAGGTGGAAGATATTACAAGCAATCTGTCTTCAGGCTCCATCAAGTGTCATTATGTGCGGTGATTTCAACGCCAGGGAAAAGCTGTGGGGCAATAGTATTGTTAATAAGCAGGGTGAGGCACTGGAAGAGGTATTAACTGAGACGGACTTAGTCTGTCTGAATGATGGCAGGCCAACACGTCTACCTGACCAACAGGGGGACACAGATAGTGTACTTGATCTCGCTCTGGTGTCCCCAGAGTTGAATGCTTTGTGCTGCTGGGATGTTCTCGGACACCATGGCAGTGATCATCTACCTTGTGCAATACTGGTAAAAAAAAATCAGCTAAGATGAGAACTCAAAATCGTGCTTCGACTTTCCACTATGACAGACACCAACCTAATGTCATCAGTCAGCTGCGGCTAAAGGTACATTGTTCACCAATTAAAACAAGAACTTCTTTCCAGCAACCACCATGGTGGACACCTGAAGTTGCACAGGCATGGGCGGAAAAAGGATGGCGACCAAAGCGTGGGAAAAAGCCGAAAATCACAAAATCTCTCCGAGGAACGTGGAAGTGCCCTGACAAAAAGAAAGAACAGTCTGGCTATACATTTCAAGCAGATTGCAAGAAAAGCCAAGCACACTATATGGGAGAAATTCTGCGTTGAAATCGGAAACGAGCAATCACTCGCAAAATTCTGGAGATTGCACCGCAGCATGAATGGCGGCGAGAGACCTTTTCAATGCCTAATCTGAATCTGGACAGTGGAGTAATTTTAAGGACGATGAGGAGAGGGGTGAGGCGTTCTTGCATAACTTTATTCTCCAGACAGAAAAGAAAGACATAGAGGAACGTAAAAGGATGCAACAGATCGTATACCATTCGCATGAGATGCAGACTGTCATGGACGACAATATAGAATACATTTCTGTCGATAATATCAAATCAATACTAAAGACATGCTCGGATACAGCGCCTGGGCCTGATGGTGTTCGGTACAGTCACATAAAATGCCTGGAGGACAAAGATCTTGCTGAATTATGCAAGATTTTCAATAAAAGTATCCATACTGGCACTATTCCTGACGATTGGCTGCACAGCTATCTGAGACCCTTGCCTAAGCCTGGAAAAGATCTCACAGGCACAAATGGATATAGAATTATTACCTTAAAACACTGTGGCAAACTGCTTGAAAAATTCATACCCTGAGAGCCAAATATAAGAGAAAAATGGTTTTTTTCCTCCCTCCGGGCATACCCGGAAAGGGACATGGTGCAACAGGGTCTTTGGTATGGGGGGTTTGATGGGATGGAATGGCAGCCCGGTGATTTGCAGGAAATAACAATGTCTTACACCTTTTTTGCAGTTATTGATAGATACAGGGGAAACCGCTTTTCAAGGGATTGCTGCTGCACTTTGACGCGTTATCAATGCGTTGGGTTCATGGGAAAAAACCCAAAACAGGTCTAATGAGCCTCCCAGGATCACCACTTGCCAGCCCTTTTTCAATGTATCACTGGGGAACCAGCAAAAAAGGGTGGAGTTGGCAGAACCCGGGAAATGGCGATATTTCTGTTTTTGGGCAAGGACAGAAATGAGACCCATCTGCATTCAGGGCTGAATAGGATTGGTGACTGAAATAAATTGGCGAAAAACCCCAAACCCCTTAACATGGCTTTTAACACTAAAGAAAAGACACCCCCGGTTGTCAGCATTTAACAAAGACATTGAAAAAAACACTAAAGTATCTTGAATAACAGTTAAAGAAGCCTGTTTTTAAGAGCCATGTTGAGAAGTAATCATGGCAAAAAAGGGTAACCGCTTAAAGTTTTGGGGGGGGATTTGAGCAACGCCTACACCCCTTTTTTTTCAGGGGAAATGCTGAGCGGGACTATGGCCTTGGTCTTCTAAATAAGGGGGAAAAATCGCTGGAAAGTTGAAAGGATCCAAAATGGCGGAGGCAACCCGGGGGCCAACTTTTGTGGGGCAATGGCATGTCCTGATTTTCCAACGATGGGCCCCAGACCAAAGTCGCACAGGGGGATCGAGAGTTTCTAGACACAAACATCCTCTGCACAAACCATAAATGAGAACAAGGGGGAAAGGGGTTTAAAAGAGGTCATCCTGGGTGGAGGCAGAGGAATTTTTAAACAGGTCTGTACTTAAAGAGCGAGGGATGACAATGGTGCCTTTCAGAGGAAGACTGTTTTCCCAGGGTTTTAGCACACTTGGCCCGCTGTAGAGAATGGGCCCCGGCCCAATGCAGAAATTCTTCAGGATCAGCACTCCCCCCCAGGTGATATTATCTCACCGATGGCTCTGCACGTGGCACCAGTCATCATGGGCTTACTCGCCAAACGGCCATTCATGAGAACGCGGGCTTTGACACACATCGGCATATGGAGATCACCCTGCCTTCAGGTCGTCAAGGGGGGTTTAGCCGTTACCCACACCCTCATACGACTAAAGTTTTAACTGATTGCATCTGGAATAGGGGGAATGGGGGAAAAGCATTCGGAGATCACATCTCAAGAAAAAACTTTGGGTGTACCGCCCGGGGCATGCTGGGGCGGGTACAGCCACCTTGCAAAAAGTGCCCCGGTCAAGTGGGCAGGGGAAGCATGAACAGAGCCGAATCAATCGGACGCCCCAATTGTGGACATGGGCGGGGCTCAGACACTGGGAAAGAGTTCGGAAATGAAGTTTGGGAACGACAGTGTCGCTTTTGGGGTAGAGAGGAAGAAAAGTAATCAATTTCATGGGTACTTGGGGCAAATGGACTTTTTGGGGGGGCTGCCAACGGAGGACAGAGCACGAATGGGAATGCCCAAGTGCCATGCGCCATCCCTAACAAATAAAATTTCCCCATGGCAATTTGGAATTGACATTGAAGTACAAATATTTGCTGATACTTTCAAATCTATTTCTTGACACTATATCTGACAAAGCAGGAACATTCAACAGTTTATGGAAAAAAACATTCTTAGAAGGTATCGAAATGGGGGAAGACTGCAGTAAAACTTGAAATAGTGAAACCGTAAAAAAGTACTATTTTTTACAAAATACAGAAACAGTGACAATAAACGAACGTTTACCAACAAGGCCTTTATCAAAAAACGAACAAACAGGAGTGAAAAATTAAATAAAACAAATGGACACCAAATACCAACGTATCTAAGGAAAATCTGGAATAAAAACGAAAAAAGAAATAAATGTAACACAAAAAACACACATAAAAACTAGAAATAGAAGGGAAAAGAAACAATGAAACATCTAGTAAATATAAAACAAATACATAAAAAATATACCCAAAAGATTAAAAAGCAGGGGAAGAGAAAGTACAAGAAGCAAAAGAATTAATACATCAACATAACCCAAAAAGATTAAAAAGTTGGGGAAAGTATAAGAAGCAAAAGAATGAAAAAGGGGACCCCTGTGAAGGTACTATACAAAGAAATCAACCGATTCCCCAGAGCAAATCGACTACGATCATCAGAGGAACATGATCGGATGGCTGGGACCTGGACATCGCAAGCTCCTGAATGGCCAGTATCATTGAAATGGTAGCTACAGGGGTCACAGAGCATTGGCGTATATCGCGCAAGTGTTGGGCGAATCGGTCACTGAGTCTCCTGCGGTTTCCCAATATAGGCCTTGTTGCACGCTTGCAGATAATGGCATAGATATATTACGGACTCGCACGTGAAACTGTCTTCAACAACAACGTGGCTTTTGGAAAAGACACCGTGCGGGTCTGTATTACATACACAAGTGTTGCAGTCTGACGCCACACTGATGGTGCCAAAATGACTCTGGATATTAGGCTTGAGGCGCTGTGAACCAACATATCCTTAAGGCTTCTGTCCCGCCTGTATGCCACCAACGTGTAGTAAGGTAACTGGTGAGTTCGACACATATAGTTTACATAAAGAAAGATATTTATGTAATGAAAAGGAACAGTGTCCATGAAGGATCTGGATTTTTTGAATTTTCATAGAGCAAATTATTTGGTTAGCTCTGTCCAGTTCTAAAAAAATACCTTTGAAAATCAGCGTGGACGTAATGACGGTAATCACAAATAGAGAATACTCTGAATCAATGTCATTTGCAGAACCTATTTCTTCACTAAATTGTTCGATATTGATAGTGCTCAGCTGTTGCGATATTCTCTTTCAACTTTACAACCTGGATGAACGGAGGAAGCGGAGGTGTTCGCATCCATCGACATTAGTAATTCATCGTAACTAATAGTTACTCAAATCAATCAGAAACACTAGAACTAGCATCGTAAATTTTCGCATCGCAAATATTGAATTAATTATATATCAATGCGGATTTCTAAAATGACAGCAGCCATTATCGGAATGACATCAGGGCTAAATTTAGCGTGTCTATTCGCAAGGAAAGATATAGTAAAAACGATTTAAAAAGGTATATACCGCCGGGCGTCGGCCGCTATGGGTTTATACCGATAGCGGCTGATTCGGCGCTCCAGGAATAAGAGGGTTAACGTGTTAAATTTTAATGCACAAACTAGCTAATGGAGACAGTGAATGATGATGTAAGCAAACATATTTTTTTTATTCTTAGCTAGTGTCATTACTTTTTTGCTTGGGATTTTTCAGAGCGCATCTGTTCACATGAATTGTAACAAATTATTGTTCCGTAAAAGTTGAAAGCATTGTTGCATTCTTTATTTTTCTTCTCATGGTAAATAGATTATGGAATGTTGTTGAGGTCTATCTGTTCTACAATAGTTGTCTGTTGTAAATGCAGTATTTCATATAATTACATGAGACCAACCTGTGTTAAATTTACTTGATACATGAGACATGCCACAAGTAAACATTCTCTATAGAGGACATGCATAGCTTAAATATCAATCAATTTACACGTCTGTATGGCCCAAATGGACTTTCTGATATCATTTTCATATCTTTATCAGAATAATCAGTCTAAGACTAACTCATCTTTAGAATCATTCAGCACCCATTTTGTAAATTTAATTTGCTGCATTCTTTTTCATCATTAAATCATTTTTTAAACAACTTGTAAAATGACAATTATTTTACATCGATGTTGCCTGGAATTTTTCAGTTATTTGAGGGTGCAGTTGAAAGCACCAGTGAACTTCAAGCAATTTCCTCCAAAAGTAAGTACTTGTGTTGTGTCAACTATTCAGTCCTGATTGCTGTACTTTTGTCTTACCGTTTGTTATTTGATAACCTAAATAATTATGTAACTATTTTTAATATATTTTCCAACCAGAAATATATATATATATATATATATACATCTGAATTTTCAAATTTTGTTTCCTAGCTGAACGCAGTAGTACTGGACTAGTTGAATTTGAGAACAAGTCAGATGCCATTGAGGGCTTAGTATGGTTAACCACAGTCCAGTTGGTAGTGCAGGTAAGCAATATAAGCATTTCCTATTAGGTATTCTATCTGGTCTAACCATGATCACAAATCTGTCCTGGATACATGTGTTCTCACAGAGTGAAAGAACTTACATCAGCACCATTCATTGTCTGGAAGTTTAGGATGGATAATGTTGATGTCCTTCTGTCTCTTAACGGCCTACTGTTATATGAAGACACTAAAATTGGTGTTGAATATATCCAGCAATTTAAGGAGTTTAAAATGACACATCATACATGTAGAACTGGATGCTTGAGAGGCAGAGAGAGTTTGTTTAACTATAGAAACACATCAGTATGCCTACCCTTTTACATCTGTTAGAGGAGACTGAGCACCTATGGGTCTGCCCAGAGTGTTATGACATCAGTTCAATAATCACAATTGTGCTGAGGTTTGAAGTAACTTGTGCAGATATGATATCTGAGCCATATGTATGTGGATAATCTGGCAGTCTGATGATAAAGGAAATTGCCACCTCACATTACCTAACTTTTATGTCTAGTAGTGTGAATTGTTATTTTTCATTCCTGCTAATAATCAGCTTACCTAATGTGTCTTATTTTTTTGTCATTTCAGAAAGCAAGTCCCCATTTATTTTCAAGTTGTGCTTCTCTGCGATGCCACTGACAGCCTGATCTCATCTTGTTAGATAATTGATATTCTGTTGGGTTTTTAATCTCTCTCTGATTCAAAATCTATGTTACTTGTATCCAGTGTATCATTGTTGTACCTGGAAAGTTCTGTGCATTTATGTGTCATTTATTTTCATATATTTACGTCTCTTTCTGTATTTGTTGTTATTAATGTGTTTGTTCTGTTCTATTGTATATGTCCATATATTAATATAATTGGTTGTCATTCTAAGACGGGACAGGAAAAGATCTGAATGCTATGATGGCTATTTTTATCAATGTCCTGGTGTTAACAATAGCCTTGTATTTCATTATTCTGCATGCTAATTATGTTTTTAGAGGTGTTTTGTTTTTGTCACATATGTGGACATATTTTTTTATGTACAAGTCAGAACACATTAAAGTAGCATTTAGTAACCAAATATGATTGTGTTTGCTTGCTGTGTGTGATTAATTGAAGAGACTTGTTACTTGTGAATAGATCAGTACTCTGACACATCTGTGATACACAGACATTACCGTCTAAGTAAACCTTGCTGTTGTGTTTATTTTTTATAATTACATCTATTTAGGAAATCTGGTAAAGACTGACACAATGTCTGCATTGAATTCTGTGGAATACCTAGGTCAGTTTGCACAGCGAGAATTGAACACTTTCACCTTCAGCACACCTTTGAGATTGCATAGAACCAAAATTTCCTGTGGAACAGAAGACTCCATTTTGCAGCAATAAATAGTCATACACCACACAAGTTAGTTATCATAAGGAAAATGGTAACAGCCTATGAGATGTTGGCACAAGAAAAATGGGTTCTAAATCACTTGTATGGAAAACCAATATTCATGTTCTGCAATTATACATGTGTGTTTCCGGGCTTCACAAGAGAAGCAAAGGATAGTAACACTGTGACGTACAAAGCATGTCGTAAGAAACAACTAGGAAGCTACCTAGTAAATAAAAGCTTTGCATAAATCGCATGTGCCTGCCTACTTGTAGGTGCATAACTGGCACAACATATAATCACTCTTAAGCTCAGATCACATACAAATCACAGAGTGGTCAATATGGAGCGTTCAAAGAAGCAGTTCTGAAATTAGTTTCTCATGCACAGAAGCCCGAATCATGAGACCGAGATTAATTTTATATCAGCGACTAAATCAAGTTTTAGTTGTCTTCAATAGACTTATTCTGTATACTAATGATCTAGCTTGATGCCAGTAATAAACCTACTACCACTCCTTGCATTTGAGTGGAATAATCTTCTCTTAAATGCATCAGCAAATTTCCTCTAACCAAGTCTGTTTAGTGATTCCAGGTCATTCCCGCCTCTACTCTGTTTACAGTCCGTCTCAATGTCCTCAACGCCAAACCCTTCTTTCCTAACCACACACAGAGTGGTTAACAAGTGGTCGATATGGACCGTTCGAAGAAGAAGAATATTTTGGGTAAAAACTGTACCCGAAGGTAATCGATATACGAATAAGTTACAACTGAATCCAATTGTTACTGGACACAACATGTGTTGGTCACACACACACGTAAGTGTCCGTTGTAAATTGCAGATAAATAAATATACACACATAGATGCATAGATAAACATAGACACACATAAATGGAACTTTCTTCCATTTCAGAGCCACAAGTGTGTCAGTAAACTTACCACCACATACACTCTTGAATACACCTGAAATTAAAACAAAATTGATAGATGAAGCAACTAAATGCTCCGACCCAGTCAGCCTTATGATAGCATCTCAAAGAACCATTGATGCCTATCCCAAGAATGGGTATATCTCTATACCACGGATCTGCATTTAAAGCCACGATCCAAGCAGATTATGATATATATATACATACACACACACACGCTATAATATGCTTGGATCGTGGCTTTAAATGCAGATCCGTGGTATAGAGATATACCCATTCTTGGGGATCATCCGAAGAGCTGTTAGGTGGGAGGATATGTTCCAATTATGAGGCTGAAATTCATGCGCTAGAAGCAGTTTTATGTCTCTTCTGCATGTCCCATCTACTCCTATTTGTTATTTCCTTCTTGATGAGTTGCTGTAGCTTTTTCCTATGCTGTGCCCCAACACATCAACCTGAAATATAGAAAGTGTCCCCCTTCATATGATTCCTATCCTTTAATCTGTATGACACTGGCAGCAAACTTATCTCAGGCAGCTTTGTGATACTCAAGGATGACACGCCCCCACTACACAATAACCCATCTTTACCATCTCTAAAATGTGTAGAAAATCTGACTAGCTTGTTCTAAAAGTCGTTTTCTCTTGTGTATGGTGATCCAGACATCAGGTACTCTTGAACTCTCTTGTGAAGTCTCCACACTGACTACAGAGCGCTGGAATATGGTCAACAGAGCTGACTTCTAAACCTGACGGGTTCTGTGGGCGACCTAAGTTCATTGAAGCTGTTATCTGATGACTGACAGGGCGCTACATTTGTTTATTCTAGGTAAAAGCTGAATGTATGGTAATTTATTTATTAGCAGCAAATAGCTACCATTCCCGTCCACATCAAACTCAACAGAAACTGCACAGATCAAGTTACTACTGTAGTAAATACTGAGGTTATGGTGAGGATGTTGTATACAATCAGTGGCGGCTCGTCATTAAGGGCCGGGCCCCACCAAAAATGTGTAACGTGTATTTATTATTTATTAAATTATAACCAAAGCCATGATTTTCCCAAAAATTTGGTTCTGGCCCCACCAACAAAAACGATCACGAGCCGCCACTGTATATAATGATAGTGGTAAATCTACTGTCGAGTCTATGCATCGCGGTGAGATACCTAGTTCTGTTTTTAGATCCAGCTCCACTAAATTCAAGATAGACACCAACGACCTGTGTTCCAGTGGCTTGGCGAGTATGACAACAGAGCATATCCTACAGAACTGCCCCTAGTATGCAGACCTGAGAAGAAAGAGGTGACCCACTTACACCAGCGCCCAAGACAAACTGTATGGCGTGGCTGACAATCTGAGGCAGACGGTGGCCTTTATTAGAGAATCTGAAATTCCACTCTAGTGAGAACGCAGAAGTTTAGCTCACGTCGAACACGAGTATGCAGGCTAGCGACTTCCAGTATGGAGAGGATGGAGATTGATGTCGTGCATATGTGAATCTGATACTTCACTTACTAGGACAGTTCATTTCTCCTGATGGACATCCTCGCACAATATTATAATCGGGTTTTTACTAGTCACTACAATATTCGTTTTGTAGACTTCTTCGAACGCTCCATATCGACCACTTGTTAAACCACTCTTAGGGATTTGTATGTGATCTGAGCCTAAGATCAATTGTACGTTGTTTTTAGTTGTTTGTACGCCTACAAGTAGGCCAGCACATCCGATTTCTGCGACGCTTTTTATTTACTAGGTAGCTTCCCTACCTCAATCGCCTCTTACGACATGCCTTGAAGGTGGCAGTGTTACTATTCTTTGCTCCCCTTGAGAGCCCCAGCAAAAGACGGGCGAGTTTTGCAAACACTATTTCCTTTAAACCCTTTATTAATTTTGTTTTAGTAAGAAGATTAATGTCAGTTGATCTCTAACGAAGACCATATGTTGGTCATTACGTGATTTGATTGAATGAAGACCATATGTTGGTCATTACGTGATTTGATTGAACGAAGACCATATGTTGGTCATTACGTGATTTGATTGAATGAAGACCATATGTTGGTCATTACGTGATTTGATTGAATGAAGACCATATGTTGGTCATTACGTGATTTGATTGAACGAAGACCATATGTTGGTCATTACGTGATTTGATTGAATGAAGACCATATGTTGGTCATTACGTGATTTGATTGAACGAAGACCATATGTTGGTCATTACGTGATTTGATTGAATGAAGACCATATGTTGGTCATTACGTGATTTGATTGAACGAAGACCATATGTTGGTCATTACGTGATTTGATTGAACGAAGACCATATGTTGGTCATTACGTGATTTGATTGAACGAAGACCATATGTTGGTCATTACGTGATTTGATTGAATGAAGACCATATGTTGGTCATTACGTGATTTGATTGAATGAAGACCATATGTTGGTCATTACGTGATTTGATTGAACGAAGACCATATGTTGGTCATTACGTGATTTGATTGAATGAAGACCATATGTTGGTCATTACGTGATTTGATTGAATGAAGACCATATGTTGGTCATTACGTGATTTGATTGAATGAAGACCATATGTTGGTCATTACGTGATTTGATTGAACGAAGACCATATGTTGGTCATTACGTGATTTGATTGAACGAAGACCATATGTTGGTCATTACGTGATTTGATTGAATGAAGACCATATGTTGGTCATTACGTGATTTGATTGAATGAAGACCATATGTTGGTCATTACGTGATTTGATTGAATGAAGACCATATGTTGGTCATTACGTGATTTGATTGAATGAAGACCATATGTTGGTCATTACGTGATTTGATTGAACGAAGACCATATGTTGGTCATTACGTGATTTGATTGAACGAAGACCATATGTTGGTCATTACGTGATTTGATTGAATGAAGACCATATGTTGGTCATTACGTGATTTGATTGAACGAAGACCATATGTTGGTCATTACGTGATTTGATTGAATGATAGACGGGTTGCTATATTGGCCATATTAAATTAGGTAGATCAGATTGGCAATCTGAAATGAGAGAGCAGACAGGCTGGCTAAGAAGGGAACAAAACTTATACAACACAAACACCCAGTGTCACTACCAGAAATCAAGACACATATCAAGCGAAAGTACAAAGAGTTGTGGAGGCAACAAACCCACAGCAAACACCCACAAGATACCATCAGCAGACTAAACGGAAAACAGCACACAACAATCGTTCGCCTAAGAACTGGCACTGCAGGCTCAACCATCACATGCACAGAATAAAGCCTGCTCAGACTACACAGTGGGCATGTCAGACAGAAAAGCAGACTCCATAGCACATCCTGCAGTAATGTACATCATACATACACCAACGAAACGAAACATGGCCTCATAAACAAAGTTTACAGAGCAAGCTATGGAGAATTCTCGAGAAACTCCTACTAACATGCAGCTTCTTAGAGGCAACCCATCTCATAGTTTAAAAGAGCATACGAAACCGAACACACAAAGAAGAAGACGATCGGCAACTATGTAGTGCAGGTTTGGACTCATTCAGATTGTGGGTATGGTAGATTAATTACGTGTTATAATCTGAGTATACACAGATATAGCTTACCAATCAACTGGTTTGTTATTCTCTATTCAGCAATGTGCTCTTTCCACCAGTGTTTACCTAACACTGCGAAATTGGTTAAACATTCCTTTAGAGCTGCGATGTGGAACAAAATCAGGGGCCTCTATGATTAAGCCCATGTCTTGTGTTCTGTAGGTTGCGGGCTCGAATCTGGACCGCGTCGTTCTGTTCACATCTGCATTTTTTCATGAGATATCTAGAATTGTTGCAGGAGCTACAGTATTCGTGCTTTATACAATACTCTCGGCAGGTTGTTGCCATTTCTGCAGAGAGGGAGGGCAATATGGACTAAAATCACTCTGCTTTAGGCCTCTAAAATCACTCTGCTTTAGACCTATTAGTGGGACAAAGTACGTGTCCGCACATTGAAGTTGTTATTGATTTGACAGAATTGTACAATAACACACACACCGGAGTTTTCAGCAATGTTCAGACGACCTTCAGGTAACCGTTACATATTATTGCCCTGTCACAGTAATATGACTACGCAGATTCCTAGCATTTAGTGGATTCGCGGAACTGGGTTTCTTCCTGTTAATTCCTTATGATCACGCAGCTTCATTGGAATGTCAGGCCATTCATCAAGTGCGCAAATAGGCGTAGACAGAATTTTATTTTTTTTTCTGCCATTTCACCGAAGTCTGCATAGACTAACAACAAACTCTCTTCACTCGATCCTATCATATGCAATTTTCTTCTTCTCAAACTGTATCCTGTACTTTCAATATCAATTTCTATATCTCTTTACCACATGCTCTTTGACCTTTACACTTTTCTGTTTCATTCAGGTTTCATAACAGCGTTAAATACTGGTTAGAGGCTTTTAGAAAGAGGGACTTAACAGTCGTCACCTCCATCTTAGGATATACTGCAATTATAAATATGCTCTATAGTTCATATGTACGGTTCCAACTTCACTGCAACGGGTCACCCCATAATTGCTCCGTTCCTGTGCCAATGAAAATCACACGAAATGCTAACAACTGTCTCCTGACTGTGTGAACTAATTTCCCAGAATGAAACAACTGTACCGCCACAAAAAGCAACTTGCACAGCATAAATGAAAATGGACGTCGCTAAAGTGTCAACACAAAACTGTTCATCACTTGAATTGCAACTCATGTCGAAGGGAACATCAATCACAACAAAATCCAGCTTTCTACACATGCAATATCACTGCATACGGCAGATTGAGTCGGTTCGTCATAACCGCTTTCCGCCATTTTCTGAACACACACAACAAACGTATGGTTGACAATACAAAAAGCATTCCATGTAACATTCATAGCTCACAGTGTTGCTCAAGCACTAACTCAGTAGCTCGGCAAACGAAACCGGAAAATTACCCCACCAAACATGGTGGAAATACGCTAGCAAAGTCGCGTCCAGAATCAAACAGTCCTGATTCTGAATGGACCTCCCGCATTCCGCCATTGCTGGCCAGATGTTTTACCCCTATGCTCTATTCTCTCTCTCTCACAAGCACATGTTAGTAACGTTGTTGAATCACTGCAGACATGGATGTTCTTATAGGGTTGCCAGTCGTCCCGGTTTTACCGAAAAAGTACATCTGAATTAGGAGAAGACTCGCCTGAATGGCGAGGGACACTAATCGTAGGGAAAGCAAGCCTTCACTCAAAAACCAGTCAGAAGTACCATACTTGACTCACATACTACGTCTGAATTCAAAGCGGGCGAACAAGAAGAACGAAAAAATGTGGTGTCTCGAAAGTGCTCTCGGACGCCCATTTGTCTCGATGTTTGTCCGTCAAATGAAAGTTGCAAATAAGTTGAACTTTTTCTTGATTTTCAGATGGGAGAACTGTTTGAATTGGAAAACTTGAAATGTCCACGTCCATACATAACTCTGTCACAGTAGTTTTGTTTTCATCATCGCTGTGATTTGTACGGAACTGTACTGTTTTATTTGAAAAGTCCCCGGAGAAGCAGTAGTTTTGGTTTCATCATCGCTGTGATTTGTACGGAACTGTACTGTTTTATTTGAAAAGTCCCCGGAGAAGCAGTAGTTTTGTTTTCATTACCGATGTACAGGGCACAAGAAAACGTAGAACGAATATTTTATCTCATGAATGTGCAATAATAGATAGAGGAACGAAATCGCTTGCATCTGTCAACAGTTGAAGCAATAATTAAATGTGTATTTAATTATCGAATGAGTTGAGCCAAGTTTTATTATTACGTCACTCGGAGGCAAGATCTTCTCTCTCCATGGCATTGAAGTACGACAAATATCAGACGTCGCCGATACTGGAGTGAGAAAGTGACGTTAAGGTAGTAATTTTCTTCTTCTTCTGCGTTCTCACTAGATTGGGATTTCAGATTCTCTAATAAAGGCAGCCGTCTGCCTCAGATTATCAGCCACGCCATACAGTTTGTCTTCTGCGTTCTCACTAGATTGGGATTTCAGATTCTCTAATAAAGGCAGCCGTCTGCCTCAGATTATCAGCCACGCCATACAGTTTGTCTTCTGCGTTCTCACTAGATTGGGATTTCAGATTCTCTAATAAAGGCAGCCGTCTGCCTCAGATTATCAGCCACGCCATACAGTTTGTCTTGGACGCCGGTGTAAGTGGGCCACCTCTTTCTTCTCAAGTCTGCATACTGGGGCAGTTCTGTAGGATATAATTCCTATGATTTCTGCTTCCCATTTGTGTCGACCTCTTCCCGCAGTAAGTTTTGGCCATCCTCGTGATGGTAGGCCTGACATTCTTATTGCCTGGCTAAATCTCGGAGGCAAATTGGCGACCGTAGAATCCGTTATCGCATTCCTTATTGTGAGGGGTCGTTGCACCATGTTATGCACCTTACGCCTTGGTGCATCCGTTTTCTGCAAGCATTTGTTTCGGGTTAACATTCTCTAGCGGACATATGCATCCGATTTCAGTCAAACCTCCTTAGTCACCTCTTACGACATGCGTGGCAGGTAACAGTGTTTCTATTCTTTACACCCTAAATGTGGGCCCTGGTAACCACCTTGGGCGAGGCAGTCATTAAAAAAGTATTACAAGACACCAAATAATTAAGTTTAGTATAGTGTGTGATTTATTTGCTTAATTTCGTTTGTATTAGTATTAACGCAAGTAATAGCAGTGTCAATGTAACAACTTTGTTTCTTCTTCTTCTAGTCAAAACTCGGAAGCCAAGCAAGAATCACAGATCTTAGTAGTGCTATAGTGTGCATTATTTTATTTACAAAATGGCCATCTTTGAAAATCGAGACGGGTGGCAAGAAATGTCCCGAAAAAAAGGATATGTGGCAAGAAATGTCACGGTTGCAAAATCTGGCAACCCTACTCTTACCTTACCGTGTGGACGAACATGTACTGTCTGCAGACCATTACCAAGGCTTCTCCACGGGCATTGGTTTTATAACAAATTGGCGACTGTTAATTTTTTGCTTGGTCGACAAGTATTTCGGACATTTACAGTTTAAATACCATTTCTGAGTATATTTTAATATAACCTCTATACAGACGTAACGAAATACTGTTAGTTTTAGCGTGGCCTCCTGCAACATAAGACCGACTAGCTCAGACGGAAAATCAAATATATCTTTTAAATGGGGGCTGATTTTTATATGTTTGAAAGAACACTGTACGGTTATTTGCAATTTTACACAATTCTATGAGTCCGTGGTTATTTACTCATGACATGTGTTAATAATACTGATATTCCTTAGTGTTAAACTAAACTTGCAACATGAAATAACCTTGATTTAGCATGTTGTGTTGTTTTTATAATGAATAAGTCTTTATACAACAATACTGGCATACGAGGATCACAAGACGGTTGTGGTCTTATTTCCTAAAATTTTTACCTGAGCCCTTTGGACTTATGTTAATGGAGCCCACGGTTTTAGTTTGTAATATCTTTATTACATCTCGACCATGTCCATGGGTGAGTCATATCTGGGTGTGGTATGGAACAAAATATATATATAATAAATTAATATTAGCGACAACGCCCGAGTGGTTACCGGGGCCCAAATTTGGGGTGTAAAGAATAGAACCACTGTTACCTGCCACGCATGTCGTAAGAAGCGACTAAGGAAGTTTGACTGAAATCGGATGCACGTGTCCTAGACGTGTAGAAGTCTTTGCGTTTAGGGGCCTACCAAACCAATGTGCAACGTATACACGTTCTTGACAAAGATCACACATATCACAAAGTGATTAAAATTGGTAGTAAAGAATAAACGCAAAGAAGATGAAGAATATTAGCGACACATACCAGGATGAAATGTCAAAATGTTTAAAAAGCGACTTCTTGTTCTCAGTTACACCTAATCTCGGCACACTATCTATACGCCTACCCTGATTAGGACATTTGATGTTCAAGTTGACATAGTTTCAGAATCCAAGCTGTGTGTAGTGTGTACTAAGACCATGTCACGTGACTTGTTACATCGTCGTCAAGTACTTATATTCATTGTATTGCTGTGCACGAATCACACTGCGACAACATTATCAGATGTGGATGTTGAGATTACAAACATAAGCTACTTCAGTTGCAGATAACATTCAAATCAAAACAAGTGAACATTGTACACCCTGACCTAGGTAAGAATATCTTCGTAGCAGTTTTAGCTAGATAACTTTACCAAAATATTTGTTCCCCATTTTACTGGAAAATAACGCACATGACTAGAATGCAATTCGGTTTCAGTTTGGAATATCTCAGGTGCTCAGATTTCCATCGCAATATCTATAACAGCGTATGTTCACACAAGTTAAATATTATGGGAAGTTAAGATGGGCGTGCCAGAGTTTAGACTTATCGTCACTGTTTCTGTATTTTGTAAAACTATAGTACTTTGTTTGTACGTGTTTCACTATAAGAGCGTACGACGACTAGGAGTACAAGTTCAATGTTAATTGATGGACTTATTCAGACGTCTGCCGTGCTGCTCTTTTCTGACCATTCCAATATTTAATCCAAGCTCTTATTGATTGTTGACTTGGAGATGAAAGTCCTCTTTGAGGCCACACTCTCTATAGGATGTTCAGAATGTCAGTTCTTTCTACTGGTTGACAGCACAAGAGAATTACACTTGTAAACTATTAATATATACAATTAGACCTTTAGACTTATTGATGCTTTCAAATAAAGTCGATGTTTTCATTAATAGACCAAAAATACAACGTGTAATACAAATTAATCAGCAGAAACTTTTCTTGTCTATCTTCGCTCTAGTATAACCAATTATAAACTTGTTTTGGGGTGTGTTTTGTAATATTTAACGGTACGTAGACAGTAAATTTATGTATGATATTTGCGTGTTTTTTTTGTCCACCAACATCCGATTTCGTTATGTGATGTTTTTATTCTCCCTTCCTCCTAATTGTTTCGTGGTTGCACGGTTTTGTGCCAACTTTCTTTCTTATGCTGATGTTGGTGATTCTGTCTTTTCTTGTGTTGTTGGTAACTTTTCGCAGGCAACGCATTTCACATGTAGTTATTTTTGTGACTGCTCTTTGCTCAATGTCCATGTGTGGCTATGGTAACACAAAGTAGGTATAAAATGCTGTTGATCATCTGTTGCTTAGCTGCCTGTGAAATTTTTGGGTGCCTTAACAATGGGGCTAGCTGGTAGGTTACAGCATTTGCTTTTGTACTCTAGCCTCTATCACTCTATCCAGTTTTCCGTCTTCTGTGAATATGCTTCCTAAGTATTTGAATTCCTTCACTTGGTTTATTTTAGTGCCATTGACATGGATGTCTAGATTATTATGTTTTCTTCCCATATTCATTATTTCTGTTTTAGTGTTGTTGTTCTGTTTAGGATATAATTCCTATGATTTCTGCTTCACTGTTTGTGCTGACCTCTTCCCGCAGTAAGTTTTGGCCACTCTCGAGATGGTAGGTCTGACATTCTTACTGCGTGGCTAAATCTCCGAGGCAGATTGGCCACCGTAGAATCCGTTATCCCATTCGTCATTGTGAGGGGTCGTTGCACCATGTTATGCGCCTTACGGGAAGATGATGACTCGGGTAGAAGCTTTATATTCTGTTCTGCAACAGCTTAATATTAAAGAAAGTTGGCTATTAAAGAGCGCAAAATCAAGGAAAATTAAATATTTCAGACACATCAAACGACACGAGTGCATAGATAATTTTGGAGGGAATGGTGCCGGGAAGACGAATGATAGCAAGAAGTAGAAGACTATGGGGTGCAAGATGTCATTGACGATCTGAGAATGACTGCTGATGATGCCGGTCAACTTGTACAGAATAGAGTTTTTCAGGAATGCTATCATGGGAGCCAGATTCCGGAAGGGACAAGCTACTTGATGATGATGAGAAGCTGCTATTACATTTTTAACTTCATCCTCTGCGTTTGTCAGCTATGAATTCAGGCGTAGACAGAGTATGACACTTCTGACATAATTTTGCTTGCAGGCATGCTTTCCTTATTATCAGTGTTCCCGTCATACAGGCGTGCGTTCTCCAACTTCAGATATAATATTTTTAACTAATAATACTTTTTACGTACTTAACTCAAACACATGACCTACGTTTTATCGTCCATCTCCGATACGATTAGAAACTGGAGTTCACATACATTCAGCGATTCCATTCAGCGATCAGCGATTCCAAAAAAAAAAAGATTGTTCCAAATGGGAAACCAAGGGAACATTTTCAAAGCGTGAGACATTGACCGTGTCTCAAGGCCGCAGTGTCCCTCAATAGATTACAAACGAGATTAATAAAATAAAGAAGGATTAGTAACAAGATTAATACGAAAGCATTTGAGTGAAACCCACATGGAAACAGAAAGAGGATGTGCTAAACATAGCTGGAGACGGGAGGCTTCCTTGGGAACTGAAAGATACTGGACTATCCTGGGAAGCCATAAAGAAAACGATAAAAGACTGGGAAAAGTTGAGGAGAACTGATGAGATACAAGGAGCGGAGAGGCATATGAAAAAGAAGAATCAGATACATCCCAAATGATAACTGTTGGAATTTTATCAATACTATTTATACAGCGCCCATTTTTTACAACTTTACAAATTCTCGTCATAAAACGTGGTACTTGAATCTTCTAGAAGGACTCCACATTCTTCCTTGTCTGTTACGGTACTCAACGTAGCTACAAGTCAGAGATACTCTAAGCAAATGTTCTTCCATCGTGCGTCTCCAAGAGTTTTGTGTTTGATACTTTGTTTCTTCTTCTTTCAACGCTCCATATCGACCACTTGTTAAACCACTCTTTGTGATTTATATGTGATCTGAGCTTAACATCGATTGTAGGTTGTGCCAGTTATGCTTCTACAAGTCGGCCAACACATCCGATTTCTGCGACGCTTTTTATTTACGAGGATAGTTTCCCTAGACCCCTACCTCAGTCGACTCTTACGACATGCCGTGTAGGTGGCAGTGTTACTATTATTTGCTCCTCTCGAGCCCCGACAACACACGGACGTGAAACTTTGTTTGAATTTGACCTGACATTTTTGAGGGTTTTCTGTACAACAAAAGTGTTGAAATGTGGACAGTTTGTGAACATCTTTCTTGGACAATCTCCGGCATTCCTTCTTCTTCTACTGCGATCAACTTCTACTATGCGAAACTCCGATATATGTCATAAACAGGACGACGAGCTTGAAGTCTTCACCCATCCCCCATAGTTTGTTCTTAAGGGTTGTTTCTGTTGGCCAGATTTCCATTCTCATGCTGCTCAGTCTGGAATAGTCTTGCAAGATGTGTTCGGGGTCTGTTTTGGTGCTCCACAGATGCAGGCAGCTGAGACCCATTCTATGGAGGTGTACTCTGAGACCGCAGTGTCCCGTTTTAAGTCTGGTGACTGTGATCTGCTATTTTCTGTTTAATATATTTATCCCAGCATTACGATCCTTATAGTAAAAAGATTTTGTTTCAATATATTCTAAACTTGGTTTTATTGCTGTAGATTCTGCAGATGGAAATGGGATGAAAGAAATTAAAAGAAGAACAAGCATGGCCGTACCAAAATTGAAACACCTAAAAATATTATGGAATGGAACTTCTTCTTCTTCTGCATTCTCACTAGATTGGGATTTCGGATTCTCTAATAAAGGCAGTCGTCTGCCTCAGATCATCAGCCACGCCATACAGTTTGTCTTGGACGCTGGTGTAAGTGGGCCACCTCTTTCTTCTCAGGTCTGCATACTGGGGCAGTTCTGTAGGATATGTTCTGTTGTCATACTTGCTAAGCCACAGGGGCACAGGTCGTTGGTGCCTATCTTGAATTTGGTGTACAGGTGGTGTCTCATTTTGTTGTGACCCGTCCGAAGGCGAAGTATAGCTGTCTGGTCCCTTCTGGACAGTTGGTAATATCCATCATTCTTGTTGTGTTTTGAGTGTTCTTTATCCCACTTTGCCCTGTAGTGCCCTTTGGCGATGGTTTTGCTTCTTCATAGCTAACCAGGTTGTTTTCTTGGGGCATTCCTGCCCCTTCTTTAGCCAGTCTGTCAGCATCTTCATTCCCTTGATCTTGCAGTGTGAGGGTATCCATTGGATTACTACCCTCTCCGATTCATGGGATAACTGGGCTAAGGTTGACCTGAGATCACTTAGTTCTGTGTTCCTTTCAGATTTCAGTGCTGAGATAGCGGACAGTGCGTCAGCCAAGAGCACTGTTTTTCCATGTATTTGGTTCATATTTTGTAGTGCTATTTTTGCAGCTGCACTGAGGGCCTCTACCTCAGCCCTGAAATTGGTTGAGAACTTGCCAGTGGCCAGAGCCAAGGTTAGCTCTTCTCCATTTTTTTTCCTGAGGACAACTCCCCCTCCTCCATTGTGGGTGGCATCTGTAGCAGAGCCATCCGTGTATGCATGAGTCCATTGGGTAGTTTTCATTTATGTGTTTTTCTGCAATGAGCCTTCTCTCCAGGTCTGTCTGTGTGCCTTTCTTGCCAATGCCACTTATTTCTTCTGAGAGCTCTGGGAGACTGCATGCCCAGGGAGGGAGGTGCTGGCTGGTTGAATGTGTTTTGCTGAGCCAGTGCCAATATTGCGTCTTTGTGAGCAAGTTCTTTGGAGTTTGCCACGAAGTTACTTCTTTTAATCTGCCCCTACCGTAGCTGTTGATTCGGAGGTGCATTGGATGGTTTGTCAGTCTCTTGAATTTTTCTCCTTGTTGAAAAACCTTCATGTCCCGTCTGTCCTCCATTGGCTGGAGCCCTGTCACAGTTTCCAGTACTTCTATGGGGGTAGACTTCATGGCTCTAGTGATGATCCGTGAGGCCTGGTTTTGAACTCTGCTTAACTTTGTAAATTGTGTCTTGGAGGTTGTAGCCCAGGCTGCTATGCCATACTCGAGTACTGGTCGGATTCTTCCTGTATATAACCTTTTCAAGATACCACAATCTGCACTCCAGGTGGTGCCTGCTAGCTTATTCATAATCCTCATTCTCTGCTTTGCTCTTTTTCCAGCTTTGTCTATCTGAGTTTTCCAAGTCATTCTGCTGTCAATGGTGATTCCCAGATATGTTGGACATTCCTCCATTGGGAGTAGGTGGTTATTTATCTTAAGTTTCACCATTTGCTTCTTCTTTGAGAGGCTGAAGACTGTGAAGGTGGTTTTCTTTTCATTTATGGTGAGTAGTCAGGTACTGGTCCATTTTTCCAGCTTTTGATGAGCAGCTTGCGTCCTTGTGGTGGCTACTGCTATCGATTCTTCTTGTGTCTACAGTACCAGATCATCAGCGTAGATTGCACCATGCACTCTGTTAGGAATGTCTTCCATAATGTCATTCATAAAAACAAGAAATAGTGTGGAGACAGGACCCTCCTTGGGGAACACTTTGTTCCATGATAGCCTTCCTGCTAAGTTTTCCCTGGACCTGTGCTCTGGCTGTTCTGTTTTTTAGATAGTGACATATCCAGCTATACATGCGTCCTCTAATTCCAAGTTTGAGAAGTTTGATTTTTAGTCCCTCTCTCCAGACCTTGTCGAAAGCCTTCTCCATATCGACCCATACTGTTAATGTGTGTTTTTTTCTTGAAAACCATCTTCAATTTCCTGGGCAATGTATGTTACTTGGTCTTCTGTTGATCTGTGCTGACGAAATCCACTCTGTTGTGGTAGTATTAGTTGTTTCTGCTCCAAGTGCCACATGAGTCTTCTATTGACAAGTCTCTCCATTACCTTACCAACACAACTAAGGAGGCTAATCGGTCTGTAACTGCTTGGGTCGAGTCTGTCTTTTCCTTGTTTTAGAATGGGCACTGTGATTGCTTCTTTCCATTCACTGGGTATTTCCCCAACTTTCCAGCTTGCATTCATAATTTTTAGCAGTTTTTCTTTGCTTTTGGTCCTAAGTTGATGAGCATCTCATTTGTGATGCCATCCTTTCCTGGTGACTTCTTAAGGTTAAGACACTGAAGTGCTTCTTCGAGCTCATCTATAGTGAAATTAGACACCATAAGTTCTTCTGGTGCTGTGGGTGAGTACTCGAGGGATTGCCTCTCTTCCACTGTCATATTTAGTCTTTCTGTGGATATGCTGACCTGGCTCACTCTTGCATAATTTTTGATAAAGATGTTGGCAGCTCTTTTCCCTGTTAGCAATTTTTTATTGATTTCTATGGCGATTGGAGGATGGTTTGTGTTTTCGTCACTGAGGGCTTTCGATAGTTTCCATAGCTTGTTTCCATCTCTGTCCAAGTTGAGACTCTCAGTCTTGTCTCTCCAGCTCTGTCTTGCAGCTTGCTTAACTGCTCTCATATATTTAGCTGAGGCTGCCTTCAGTGCTATGTTGCTGTCTATGCTCTGTTCAATTTCTGCTCTTTCTCTGGCCTGACTCAATTCTTCCTCAAAATTTTGGACCTCTTTTGACCAATAAGGTTTGTAGTCTTTTCTTGCACCTCTAGGAATTGATTCTCTTGCTGCCCTCAAGATGGATGTGTTGAGCCGGTCTGTCATGTTCTTTATCTTTTTTGGTGTGTGTTTATGGACTCACAGTAGATGTCGCTGAGTCTCGCGAACTGTATCCAGTCAGCTTTTTTGTAGTTCCACCTGGGTATTGGTTTTGGACTTGGCGGAGTATTTAAGGTTCAAGGAGAGGTTGACAGGTTTGTGGTCACTGTCTCCTAGCTGGTTCATAACAGTTCGATCCAGTTTGTGGGCTATGTCACCAGTAGCAAAGGCCAGGTCTGGGGTGGATGTATTTTTCCATCTTCTTGAGTAGAAGGTTGGTGGGTCATCTGGTCTGTTCATGAGTTATAGGTTATTATCTATTTCCCACTCTTCTACCTCCTCGCCCCTTGCTCTGGTGTCTTGGTATCCCCACCTTTCAGAGTGACTGTTAAAGTCTCCCACTACTAGACAGTTTGTATTGGTCAATGTCATGGCTTCCAGCATAAGGGCTCTGTCGTTTGGGCAATATACATTGTAGATTCGAATTTGTTGTTTGTCTACAAAGATGTCAATTCCTATGATGTCTGCTTCCCCATTTGTGCTGACTTCTATTTGTTTCATGGGGATATATTTGCGCACGAGTATGAGTACTCCCCCCTTGTGACCTTCTCTGTCTTGTCTGTATGCCTGATATTCTCGGACAGAAAATCTGTGTTGGGGGTTGAGGTGTGTTTCCTGGATACACGCAACGTCTATTTTCTCACTGGCGAGTCTAACTGCTAGGGCCTGCTTTTTGTTGTATATTCCCTCGGCGTTCCAGTGAATTACGTTGAGTCTCATTGTGTCCGATGGGGCCTGATCTATAATATTTTCTGTTGTTCCCTTGCTTTTGCTCCCGTGTGATCTCCTGCAGTTAGCTTTGGCCACCCTCGTGATGGTAGGTCCGACATTCTTACTGCGTGGCTAAATCTCCGAGACAGATCGGCGACCGTTGAATCCGTTATCCCATTCCTCATTGTGAGGGGTCGTTGCACCAAGTTATGCGCCTTACGGCCTGGTGCATCCGTTTTCTGCAAGCATTTGTTTCGGGTTAGCATTCCTAGCTTTTGATTGCTACACAATTTTCCGCAAAGGCAGCGGATCGATGTTTTCAAAACATTGCGGTGACGATGCGTGTGACGGCGCAAACTCGATCCGTCAGCATCCCGCCCAGAATAGAAATAAAAAAACCACAAAAACACAGTAATCCTGTTTTGACTATCGAATATGTGCACTCCGTGCGAATATTTTTAATCCCATGTACAGAATTAGCACAGAAATCCCGAATTTTACGAGCGCTTTCACTAAATACAACACTCGGCCGCCATCTTGAAAACCCGATCGAATACCGGAATGGAACTGATAGGAAAACAAAGATCAGTATACTAAGAGCATGCATATTCCCAGTAGCAACGTATGAGTATGAAACATGAACATTTAATAAGACAGTGGAAAACATATAAGTACTTTTGAATATAAATGTCACAGAAGAGTCATCCGTATATCATGGACAGAGAAGAAAACAAATAGATCTATACAGAAAGAACTCAAAATCAAAGAAAACCGGCTGATGCTACAAATAAGAAAGAGAAAATGGAAGTATTTTGGAGATATAGAAAAACACGAAGGGTTGGAGAAGACCATTATAAATGGAAGCATCGCTGCAAAGAGGGGAAGAGGAAAACCACATAGATGATGGTTTCAGGATGTAACTGATGATATGAGCATGACGGTTGCAGAGGGACATGAGACATATGGCATATGAGAGAGAGAGGCATATGACAGAGAGAGAGAGAGAGAGAGGGGGACTGCCTAGAGTAGTTGATAGTAGCTCGGCCTGCTAGCTGTGAGACGCCTCATAGCTCAGGTTCGAACCTACTGTCCGGCATTTGTTCGATTCCCCTGGTCTTACTCAGGACGATAACGTGAGTACCTCTGAAGTCGGAGAAAATCTGCCTGTATGGCGAGGGAATACTAATTACGAGTACATTGAGCACACGGCTGCCAGTGTAAAGTAATTTACAATGTGCACGCTGCTGCCATTGTAAGAAATTGGAAAACGGATTTTCACGCAAAAATCAGTTTCAGAGATGAAACTTCGTCTGAGTTGAAAGCGGACGAGAAAAAAAAAAGAGAGAGAGAGACATATGGCATATGAGAGAGAGAGAGAGAGACACGGCATATGAGAGAGAGAGACATATTCTAAATGACTGTTAGAGTGGAAAAGTTCTGTTTAAGACATGCTATTTAATGATAATATTCTGTAGTTTCAGTTTAATTGTATCCTTACATAAGCAGACCTGACCTAACACAAACAGAGATTAGGGGTCTCTGGGGTATAGACGTTAGGTGTTCCTCTCTCGTGCCAACGGTACCAGGTTCGCTCCCTCGTGGAGCCTTCTGGATATTTTTCCAGAGATCCCTGATCTCAGTGTAGGTGAGATCGAGTTCCTAGTCCTATCGGACACGGACGATAAAATGTAGGTCCTGTGTTCAATTTGAGCACGTAAAAGAACCATTGACAATTCAAAATCGAGAAGAGCAGGCGGGAATGCCACTGCCCGGGCAAAATTAATTAGAAAAGATAAAAAATAAAATTCTTACAAAAATATCTTCACCATCTTCAAAATTACATCGGAGACCCTCGCCGATGCTACGGAGTTCGTGCGCTGCAGCAGAGATCTTCCTGTGTAAGAAAGAGATCGGAGCACACATGGTTACTCACTGAAGTGCAACGATTATGGTCCAATCAATCAAACAAACATGCCTTTATATCTTCCTTTGTTCCACCCTGGAGTATTACTCCGTTGTAAAGATATGTGAACTACTCAGTCAATCAAGTGCCATGCCTGCCGGCGTAGGCGATCATGTTTCTCCACAATTCTCTTTGCTTGGTGCATGTAATCAATTCTGACGTCGATCTTGGGTCGAACCATGATGTCAGGCCATCCAACATCTTCTCCTCTGTCTTCCACGATCTCTCCTTCCCTGAATTTTACCCATTGTCACCAAATGTTCTAAACCTTCTTTTCGCATTTTATGCCTGAGAACCTTGATTGCCGGATTCTTATTCTTTTGATAAGGTTTCTAGCTTTGTGTGCGGGCCTGATTAAAAACCTCCTCATGTTTTCTTAGCTGTCCATGGAATTTTCAGCATTCTTCTGTAAAACTACATCTCTGTGGCTTCCAATGATAGTATTGATTGTTTGTTCATTGTCCGTGATTCGCTGATATACAGATGTTTTGGATCAATATAGCACTGGAATATTATATAGTTTTCGCAGTGTCATTGTTAGTGAATTCACGCATAGTGTGTTTTTCATTTTCATGCATGCTGCTTTTGCTTGAGCTATTCTGCTCCTAATCTCTGTTTTACACCTGCCATCTGATGTTAGGAATGTTCCCAGGTACTTGAATCGATTAACTTGTTTCAGTGTTGTGCTATTTATTTTTGGTATTACATATTGGTGTTTCCTGTTTCTTGGAGACAACCATAACCTCTGTTTTTTTAATATTCATGCTTAATCCTTTCTTTTCACTTTCTCTCACTAATATGTCTATCAAGTCTTGTAGATCTTGTTCATTTGTAGCCGTGAGAATTGTGTCATCAGCGTATCTTAGATTGTTCATGTTTTGTCCACCAACTGTTATTCCTGCCTTTTCTTCTATAAGTCACATGATGTTTTCACTGTATATGTTAAACAGGTCTGGCGAGAGTACTCATCCTTGTCTTACTCATAATTGTATCTCCTGGTAGTTTCCACACTGATTCTCTAGTCTTATGGCTGCGCTTTGTTACCAGTACAAATTCTTGATCAGTCTCAGATCTTTCCCATCAACATTTATACTTTCTAACATGCTGATTATTTCTCCATGTTTTACTTTATCGAAAGCTTTTGAGTAGTCTATGAAACATAAGTATAAGTCCAACTTTATTTCTATTGATCTTTCCATTATTGTTCTTATTGTATGTATTGTGTTGTTTGTGCTCCTGCGTTCAACAAAGCCACTTTGTTCTTCTGGTCATATATGTGAACTACTACACACTTTAAATGTGAACTACTACACACTTTAAAAACAAACTTATTTTTTAGATTAACTTGATTTAAAAACAATCAAACCATTGTTGAGTTTCGTGGGCCAGCAGGATCCTTAACTTAGTATATTGACAACTTGCTGCCGTAACCTTACGACGAGCTCTATGTCAACACTGTATGTTGTTTGTAATGTATGGGATTAAATCCTCTTTAAGTCATGGTACGTCACTTTGAACCTAGGAACGAGTATTTTTTTAAAGTTATTTCAGAGTGTACATAAAAAAGGTCAGTAAACATAAAAAAAAAGAATTAATTCCTTGTGGAAATTGTTAATTGCATATCCTTTACAGGACTTTGCGAATCAACCCCAGATTTTTAACGCTGTTTGTGATTTTTCTAGGCATTATTATGTTCAGTAGTTTGCCATTGCTTTCTGAATGGGTGGCGCCATCGTCCTTTGTTAAAATCAACGGAAACACTTTGCAAGCAAATTATCCGCACCATAGACCGAGTCACTAACCCATAGGCCACAGACGCCACTATATATATATATATATATATATATATATATATATATATATATATATATATATATATATATATATATATATATATTCGTAGATTATGTAGCATATATATATATGTATAATAATAAACATATAAACATAAAATTTGACGAATTCAGAAGTGATGAAATCAGAGAAATGTCTGGTCAACCTCTAGTAACAATTGTTATAAGAAGGAGAAGATGGAGATATGTTGGGCATACTCTGAGAAGAAATGATCAAAGAATATTAAAGCAGACATTGAAGTGGGAGGCAAAGGGTTCAAGAAAGAGAGGTCGCCCTAGAGAAACCCTAAAACGAACTTTGCCGAGAGAGGCAAGAAATGTCGGACTCAATTTCATGGAAGAGATTTAGCGAGTTGCTTCGGACAGAGAATCTTATAATTCCAATTACTTATAATACTGTTGTCGTAGCAATCGTTTTATTCTTTGCCCATAAACCACAATGGGGAATCATCATACGTCCTACATGGCGTCTAAGAGTGAGTGACCTAGGGCTGGCAATCCCACATCGTCAAATAAGCAAACAGCTACAAAGTCAGAGATAGTAAAACTCACTGCTCAACTCATGAACATCCTGGTGTCATAACGGTAGGAGACGGAACAACTGTCAATGATGAAGTGCAGGGCGAAACGTTCGATAGAGTCCAGCTCCAAAGGCCTGTCTCTTGGCACCCATGACAATGACATAACTTGTCTGTTGGAACGTCAGAACGATATATGAAGCAGGCTAAACCACACAAATAGCCATCGAAATGTTAAGCAACAGGACTGACACACCACAGGGACAGCAGACAAAAGGGAAACATAGGAAAATATGGAGCCGAACTTTTGAAGCAGACATTATGGATATATGGAGCCGAAGTTTTGAAGCAGACAGCATAGGGGCATATGGAGCCAAACGTTTGAAGCAGAGCTCAAAGCCGCGCATAAAACTAGATATAAAGTGGAGGGACAGGCAAAAGATCGAATTTAGCGGACATTTTTTGTTTCTTCCTTATGTGCCTGTCAGCGCGATGAGGACTTATGATGTGTGATTGTTTTTCCATTGCATCATGTCACATATACTAAACAAATAATTTTGGATCAGTCGTAGTTCAAATTCTTATCTCTATTTTTGTGTGTTTACGTTAACAACTAATCACAAAAAACCCGCCTAGTGTTAGAAAAATGTAACCATTTTGAACTGCTAGAACTGTAGCATATACTATACAGAAAAATTAGATACTTTGGCCACATCAAGAGTCACGATGGCCTGGAGAAAAGAATATTAGAGTGCAGGGTCAGAGCCAACTATAAACTACTGGGCCTTCGGGCTTAGGTAAGAATTGTGGGAAATCAGATCCCAACTACACCACGTGACCTCGCATTCCAGTATTGGTCTACGAATATCGAAATAGGGGGAAGACTGCAGTAAAACTTGGTAAATAGTGAAAACGTACAAACAGTACTATAGTTTTACAAAGACATAAACAGTGACGATAAACAGCAACGTTTCGACCAAAGGCCTTTATCAAGCAAACGAACAAACAGGAGTGACAAATTAAAATGAAACACAAATGGACAACCAAATACCAACGTATCTAAGGAAAATCTGAATAAAAACGAATAACGAAATAAATGTAACACAAAAACACACATAAAATAGAAATAGAAAGAAACAATGAAACATCTAGTAAATATATGTTTCATGTTACATGTATTCAAGTTATATATTTACTAGATGTTTCATTGTTTCTTTTCTATTTCTAGTTTTTATGTGTGTTTTTGTGTTACATTTATTTCGTTATTCGTTTTTATTCCAGATTTTCCTTAGATACGTTGGTATTTGGTTGTCCATTTGTGTTTCATTTTAATTTGTCACTCCTGTTTGTTCGTTTGCTTGATAAAGGCCTTGTTGGTCGAAACGTTGCTGTTTATCGTCACTGTTTATGTCTTTTGTAAAACTATAGTACTTTGTTTGTACGTTTTTCAGTATTGGTCTATATAGACGAATTCATTTTAAAATCAACACAAAATGCTAACTCGACGTCATATTATGCAACAAGTTAAGTTTAACAATAAGGAATATCAATATTATACATATTTTTCAACAATAAATAACCATAGACTAACTGAATTGAGTAAAATTGCAAAAAAGCGTGCAGTATTCTATCAAACATCTGTAATTTCCAGATCCCTTTTCTTATCTAGGTCAGGAATACCCGGCCAGTTGTCTGGCATGTGCTAGAGCCTGGCTGTGGCAGGGTTCTAGGACGCAAAGGCAGACCAAGAAGAAGATGGCTACCAGATATTAAAGAAACCATAAATATGACCATCAGCGAAGTGGGTGAACTGGCTAGAGACAGAGTGAATTTCAGATGCGCTGCAAAGAGAGCAACGTCCTATAAAGGACACGCGCCTTGATGATGATGATGATGAGAACTGTAGTTATTTATAAAATATTATGATTCATTCAAATCTGTTTTAAAAATAACATGAGGGTGGACTAGGTCTAAACATGTTGGTTGCCAGGAGATAGGACATGGGAAGGGGGGTGTGCACAATAACTTTAAAACTATCATTTAACAGGGCAAACCCCATCTAAAAATACTTTCTAAATTTTAAAATATTTTGTCACCCTAACGGTATCCTTGCAAAAATGATTGATGGGAATCCACTTGCCATCTGGGACAAGCCACAGCCAACTCTAGATAACTAGGCCAGACAACTGACCGGGAATCCCTGACCTAGATCAGAGAAGGGGCTGGAAATTATAGATGTTTGATAGAACACTGCAAACTTTTTTTTTTTTTTTTTTTTTGCAATTTTTCTCAATTCTGTGAGTCTATGGTTATTTATTGGTGAAAAATATTCATAATTTTGATATTATTTTTTGTTAAACTTAACTTCGATTTAACATTTTGTGTTCATTTTAAAATGAATTCGTCTATATACAACAATACTTGAATGCGAGGTCAAGTGGTGTAGTTGGGGTGTGATTTTCCATAACTCTTACCTGAGTCCGAAGGCCCATAAGTTTATAGTTGGCTCTGGACAAGCTGGTAGCCTGGCCAGTCTGCCACTGGATGGCGCTGTCATATTATTGCTTCTCGGCCTTTTGGCTAAAACCAAAGTGTAGTGCCCACTTGGTCACGGCTAAAGGGTAGGAGACTTCAATGCAAAACGGCACAAACACAATTAAAGAACCTCTGAGCAGCTCTTATTCGAAAGAATGACGACGCTCTGAGTTTACACGTTGAACCGTACGTGACACATCCGGGTAGGACCCAATACAATTTTTTTTTTAAATTGTTCTTCCTGACCTGCCTTCCTGACGAAAAGACAACCTTTTTATGCTACATTCTTTCAAATTCTTTTGTTTTGTTTCAGGTTAAAATGGAGAGCCCATTGTCAGAAGTGATCAAATTCTTTTGTTTTGTTTCAGGTTAAAATGGAGAGCCCATTGTCAGAAATGATGGTTCAGATCATCAATCACTTGGACAAGATTCAAAAGCAGGAAAACAAGTTAGATCACGTGATTAATCGTTTAGATACAATCCAGAATGTTCTAGAAAGTCAGAACCAGAAACATGCTTCGATGGAAACTAAACTGTCAGAAATGGCAAGCAGACTTGAGTTTGAAAAGATTTTCATGAGAGATCAACTAAGGGGAGCTCAAAATGAAATCCTTACACGTCTTGAGAATATTCTAGCATCAGCACCTGACCCTGCAGCAGCGAACTCTTCCAATGTGTCCACTGATGTTGACCAAACTTTGCATAAGCTCACAGATTCTGTAGGTGGCTGGACTGACGTCATTAATGAGGTCAGAGACAAGTTTAGTATACTGGATCAGAAAACAAACTCAATAAGAGTCCAAATTTTGGAGAATGCACAAACTTGTCATTTATTGAGCAGGTCGACACGTCAAATCGAGGCATTACTTGACAACAAAGTCACAAAATCTGCCGATACTCAGGTGTCAAGTTCTGTCCATGAGACTAAATCGGTTCAACCTGTGGTCAGTGGACAGACAAGACCAGATGTCGCGGTGTTTGATCAACAAATTGAGAAAAGGATATCAGATATTAACACATCTGTTAATCAGAAATTTAAGCAACTCGGTGAAGAAATTAATGGACAAACTGTCCTGCTCATTCGCACTTTAGATAAACAACATGAACATATTGTGAAGACGATAGTAACGACAACAGAAACATCTAAAGATGAATTTCTCAAACCTGTGCCAAGCTTTGATATAACAAGTACAGATGGTTTGACGAAGTTGGGAAAGGAAATGGAAGAGGTCAAAACATCGATTACAATGTTGACAGGAAACGTAAAAAAAATAGAGAAGAAAATTGTAACAGCTACGAAGAAAGTGGAAAGTGTTGAAAAATCTTTGAATGTTGGGCACGAAACTTCGAGTCAAAATCTGGCACTCAAACAAGAACAGGACCATGTGACCCAAAAAATAGAGCAGTCAACCAATGAGATTAAAGATTACATTTACAGAAGCAAACATGAAATTTTTGCTGTAAGTGAAAAAGAAGCTCAGATAATCAGAGACCGGTTAGATGGACCACATCCATCTTATGGATTGTACAAGTTTGACTTTTACGTGGAGAAGTTTCAAAACTGGGTTAGCTCAGGGAAAGCGATAGACAGTCTACCTTGGCATATCGAAGAGATGAAGTCGAGTGTTAAAGGTCGGGCTTTTTTCTGGAGCAACGGTAATCTTGAAGTTAGTTTGTTGCATGGGCGTCACCCTCGAGAGGTAGGTTTAGAACCAAAGTCCAGTATAAAACTAACGATCAAAGCTACAATTTGCGACACCAACAAGAAAATATTACCAAATGTGCATATCGGAGAGACCACTGGAACGCTGCACGAACAAAATATTGTTCATAATATGGGACATGGAATCAAACTTGGCATGATCTCGTGTGCTACTCTTCTAGAGCTGGGCTATGGAGATAAAGAAGGGTATGAATCTGATGCTGTGTTGATCAGATTTGAGATCGCAATTTGTTAACTTTTTTTTACTTGTTTGCGTTCATTCGTTTGTATCAAGCAAGTTAACTACTCTTTGTCGTATGTGTGTGGAGTTTGCGCTGAGAACGTGAGTACTGTTGTCCCTGTTAGATAGCTACGGCATGCAGAACAGACACATCCGAATTTCAACCAAAGTGTTTGCAGATTATCCAGCAGGACATAAAGTTGTACAGACGGGTAACTAAGATTTTATGAACAGAAAAACCCCACTTTAAAGTATCACATCTGGAGTTATAGTGTAACATTGTATCTGCTCTGTCATAGGGAGGCTGTCAGAGTAGACTCATGACATCTGTGTTAAAGTAAGATTTGAGAGGATCTGTCTCCCTTATTGTTATATGATGTGAGGAACTGATCCCATATTGTTACATTATGTGAGCAACTCGTCCCATATTGTTACATTATGTGAACAACTTGCCCCCATATTGTTACATTATGTGAACAACTTGCCCCATATTGTTACATTATGTGAGCAACTCGTCCCATATTATTACATTATGTAAGCAACTCGTCCCATACTATTACATTATGTGAGCAACTCGTCCCATATTGTTACATTATGTGAGCAACTTGCCCCCATATTGTTACATTATGTGAGCAACTCGTCCCATATTGTAACATTATGTGAGCAACTCGTCCCATATTGTTACATTATGTGAGCAACTCATCCCATTTTGCTACAGTATGTGAGCAATTGGTCCCACATTGTTACATTATGTGAACATCTCCTACAAATATACTGGATATAGTATTAGAAGCTCTGAATAGAATAGAGACAACAAGGTAGTTTGTAACAGATGCAACAAAGATGGACAATGTTTTTTTCAACGGTAATACATTCAATAGAAACAGTATGTTATCAATACATTTATGAGATAAATTATTCTGTTGTCAAGAGAAACAGTCAGTTGTCATGTGCATACCTTCAGTAGTGGTCATGTTAAATCATGTGCATACCTTCAAAAGAAATTGTTATGTGAATACCTTAAAGAGATACATTGTCTTGTAATGTGATTACCTTCAAGAGAGATTGTTATTTGAAAACCTTCAATAGAGGTAACGTTATGTCATGTGAACGCCGTCAAGAGACACTGTCTTGTTATGTGAACACCATCAAGAGACACTGTCTTGTTATGTGAATACCTTCAAGAGACACTGTCTTCTTATGTGAATATCTTCAAGAGACAGTGTCTTGTCATATGAATACCTTCAGTAAAGACAACAAAATGTGACGTGAATAGCTGTCTTGGTCACCATAGCAACATTATTTTGATTAATATTGTTATAATTGTTTATACAAATTTAATCCCATGTTTCTTGTTATCTGTATGACGTAACATCTTGGTGTATGTGACGTGTGCAGGGTTACCAAATGTAAATCTGTTTTTTATGCTAGATTTTAGAGAGAAAAATGACATAAAATATTTTGTATATGCTAAAACAAATGTCAACAAATATTTTACTTATCAGTTGTGTTTTATTAATTACAGCTCGAATAGTATCTTGTTGTAATTTGAGAAGTCAGACTGCACATCTTCTGGGACCTTTGAGCAATCATAATGCACATCTTCTGAAAGTTTTTTTTTGGTCATACCAGTTCATTGTTTCAATTTTTCTGGTAACATCTTTAGGTACTTCATAGTTGTTGCAGCATTTGTTATGTCTCTCTAAGCAATATTTTACTGCAAGAATTGCTGAAAGCATGGGCATCTGTATTTTGTTTCTCATTTTATTTGTCATGATATTCATGCTGCTGAATAAACCATTCCACTTCAGCATTAGAATTTGGCAAAATTAATAAACTTAGGGTGAAAGTTGCAACTTCTTTGAAGGGGTGACCTCTCGAAGAATCTGTATAATTGAAAACCTCAGACCAAAAGCTCTCAATTAGTTGTAATATCAGTCCAGTTAACCAAATGTATGCTGTTGTATTGAATCTCAATTGATGACTTCATTTCTTCATCGAAATGAAATAATTCTAGTAAGGGGAATAATATGTTACGTAATATGTGTCAATGTATTTTGTACTGAGAACAAGCTTATATTCTTCAAATTATCAATGTTTTCTGACAGACGATTATGTAGCTCTTTGTACAGGCTAATCAAAAAGTTGTGTGCCCTTTGTCGGATGTGAGTTACTTGAGAAGCTTGCATTTTTTGGCTAATTATCAACTCCCCAAGTCTTTTCTCAAATCTAGAACCCAGCTGTGAATTTGGATCCAGAAATTCTTTAATGTTAGTGTTAGGATCAAGAGGAACAATGTTGCTTGTTGGCAGTACTAACATGTTAGCAATAGATGTAATGAGATAGATCAATGTTGCCTTGTGTTGGCAGCACTAACATGTTAACAATAGATGTAATAAGATAGATCAATGTTGCCTTGTGTTGGCAGTACAAACATGTTAGCAATAGATGTAATTAGAAGAGATAGATCAATGCTGCATGTTGGCAGTACTAACATGTTTAGCAATAGATGGAATAAGAAGAGATAGATCAATGTTGCCTTGTGTTGGCAGTACTAACATGTTAGCAATAGATGTAATAAGATAGATCAATGTAGCCTTGTGTTGGCAGTACAAACATGTTTAGCAATAGATGTAATAAGATAGATCAATGTTGCCTTGTGTTGGCAGTACTAACATGTTAGCAATAGATGTAATAAGAAGAGATATATCAATGTTGCCTTGTGTTGGCAGTACTAACATGTTAGCAATAGATGTAATAAGATAGATCAATGTAGCCTTGTGTTGGCAGTACAAACATGTTTAGCAATAGATGTAATAAGATAGATCAATGTTGCCTTGTGTTGGCAGTACTAACATGTTGGCAGTACTAACATGTTAGCAATAGATGTAATAAGATAGATCAATGTTGCCTTGTGTTGGCAGTACAAATATGTTTAGCAATAGATGTAATAAGATGAGATAGATCAGAAAGCAATTTTTGTTTTATCAACAATATTTGATTCAAAAAGTTTGTTCATTTCTTGAACATGTTTTAGAATTGGATGCAAAAATGATATAAATAATCCATTCTAAATAGCTCATTACAGTCATGTCGTTTGGTTCACCCAGTAATAAAAAGAATTTTCCTTGCCCAAGATTAGTAGTCAAATTTTCCTTGAAATAATGAGCAATGACATTTTTTACAATATATGCACACTTTGCACGATGCATCCTAGCTTTTTTCCCATTTCACTGTCAGATATGGTATTTTTGCACAAGTCTACCAAGTGATCACAAGAATTGAATGATGAATGACAGCAAAAAAACATTGCTAAATTTGGCCTCAAGTGTATATGTCTTATTATCTTTCTTCGAAATGAAACTTTAAGAGAAACACTTTGACATGGACTAGCAAGTTTATGTTTCTTTGTTTCACAATGACTTGCTAAAAAAGAATACTTAGCTAAAATGTCATATCTACAATACTTGCAATGAGCTTTAGATGAATCAGTTGGTACTTCAAGTAGCCACTTTGCAAAAGCAGAAACATTTAACAATTTCTGTCGAAATTTTTGCGGATACGTTGGTGCAGCTTTACTCATTGCTGAATGAGGGATTCACTTTAGGATTTTAACACAGTCCTCCATTGGTTTGGAAATGATTATAGCATTTAAGAACAGTCACTGTTGAACTGCCAGCAAATACAGAAGCTGGTGGCAAGCCAACAAGATTGAACAAGTTACACCTACAGCTATATCTTAAGTCAATCGCGCGTGGACCTCACAGAGAGAGAGAGAGAGTACAAATACGTCCCACACTGAGAAATTCATTACCCTGATCTCGCTGTAGTAAATTGTTTGTGTTCGTCATATTTTTGTTGATTTTCTGATTCATGGACCAAAGTAAAAGACATGCTAAAAATGCTAATTTTATTTTAATGCTAGTTATTATTCTAATGTGACGTAGAACCACTGTTACCTGCCATGCATGTCGTAAGAGGCGATTAAGGGGGTTGTATGAAATCGGATGCACATGTCCTAAAGCGTGTACAAGTCTATGCGTTTAGGGCTACCAAACCAATGTGCAACGTATACACGTTCTTGGCAAAGATCAAACATATCACAAAGAGTGATTAAAATTGGTCGTAAGGAACAAACGCAAAGAAGAAGAAGAATGCTAGTTTTTCAGGTAGATGCTAGATCCAAATTTTTAATGCTAGATCGCAAAAAATAATACTAGATCTAGCATTAAAAATGCTAGATTTGCAACACTGAACTACACCAAGAGAGAGAGAGTGTTGTGGAGAGACCTGATCGCCCAGGCCGCAGAATAATTAAATCATTTTTATGTTTAAAATATTTAAAACAAACATAAATCTCAAAGCATTAAACAAAATCTTTGAAAGAACAATTGACACGTAAAAATCGATATTTTATGAGTACATTTGTGTTTGTTATAAGACTCACTGCGAGATGTTACATATGTGTGACATAGTATGGTAATATCACAATAAGCACATTCTGTAAATATAGATTGTTAAACAGTTAAGAATGTGTGCTCTTGATCACATGATGGCAAGTGTGCAACCTATGTTAAATATATTTCTTCCTGGTACTACCACGATAGCGATGTGCATATGTTTTGTTTATCATTGGTAAACACACAGTTTAGCCCCCCTTTCTTCCATACCTAGAATCGTATAGAACAGAATTGTGCACAAAATATGACTATTTTTAGTGATACTTTAAATATGACGACCCGCAAGCGCCGGTGTTGTTTAAGAGAGACAACTGCAACAATTGTTTCATGTTTAAACCCTACATTTGTTAGCACCCCTTGTTTTATGCTTTCATGTTTTACCAAAGTAAACAAACATGTTTCATTACACTTTAAGACATGCAGCGTGGTCCTGTGTTCCTGCGGCAACAAATAAACGTTTTTTTTTAGAAAAGTACTAACAGTTGTCATGTTACTGATCAAATAGTCAACGTGTAAGACTTTAGTTTGTTCCCTAGGACCACTACGTTTTAAAGTACATTCCGCGATGTAACGTACACGTAGCATGTCTGATGAAAATAGTCACATTCTGTGTTCATGTATGCTAACATTCTGGATACATTGTGTAAGAGGAATACGACTGCTTTATCAATATTACCTATCAGTACTACATAACACAGGACATGAGTCGTCTCTTGTGATCGTTTCTGCTGGAGACCATCAATATCTATGATCCATTGATTGAGAAGGATATATTTGTTTATGCCACATAAAATATTCATACTCTGGGTGTAATCCGTCTATGGGACTATACTCGTAGAAATGTGTCTTCTGGAAAGCTTCTACAAGTTCTGGAGATTTATATTTAAGTCTTCTGCCTGTGCATAGCAAGTTCCGGATGTGACCTGATAAATCCTGGAACAAAAAAAAATGAAACATTGAACGCAACTGTTGTCAGTTATATAGTAGTAAATACTGGAAAATGTCACAGAACATTATACACAAACTGAAGACATTCTAAAATACATTTTTAAGAAGAGTCCTATAAATTTTCTGGCCAAACATGGTAGCAAATGAAGAGCTTTTCAAGAAAAGAAACTCTCCATCGTCGGAGACCATTATTAAAAGACAAAGATGGAGGCTTATTGTGAATGTATGTCATATGCTATTAGAAGCATTGGCCTTGCCCTCATCGATGGGCAGCGGATGTGAACAGAAGTCCTGGACGTCCAAAAGAAACGTGGAGACCAACAGTAGCAAGAGAGTTGAAGGGTTGTGGCCTGACGTAGGAAGCAAATAGAAACAGTCTTGTCCTATCTTTAACTTTCATTTGAAGTTCCTCCTTCCAGCTCTTACGTATATCGTTAATCTCTGCCTCCAAATCACTTTCTCTCGAAGTTCCTCCTTTCTCTACCTTCCTCGGGCCCCATAAAAGAGCCCTCCTTATTATATTTCCCTCTGGTTTTCTCAAGTGACGTTTTATAAGGCGTCATCTTTTCTTCACCTCTTGGTTCACTAGAGATCTGTTTCGTTTTCGCCACAAACTCTTCATTTGTGACACTTGCATACCATCTCTGTCCTTTTATTCTGCGCAAACAACTTTTGTTGAATGTTTGCTATTTATTCGTTATTGTTTTAGATATTCTCCATGTTTCTGACCTATACAGCAGATTTCACGGTATATCTGCCATAAATGATTTGTATGGACTAAAACATAATGAATGAGATAACAGAAGTTAGCGTAAACAAACCAAAACAAGTCAAGACCCTACTCAAACTTCAAGTAACGGACATTGTAAAAGTATGTCTGGCTAGGTAAGTGGGGATCGAAGACAGAAGGAAAATCAAGTCCCAAAAACTGTCTTGCTGAATACGTCTGTGCAGAACGAAATATGCAGTTAACTCGGTGTAAACTGCGACACAGTTAACAAAACACTTTTCGGGTGAATGTCGAGAAAAAGCAGAAAAAACAAATTTTTCTTTTCCTTGACATGAGAAATGAATAAAGAAAAATGGCGTCCGTTTGTATCACCTTTTCGTTCGTGTTCTTCAATTCCTGGCTCATTTTGACACATCTTTATCTAGTACATAAACTGTCGCTCCATAGACGGATCATCGTGTCGATTGAATGTATTTGACACATGAGGTCCAACTGTATAAGGTACAATGTTTCGATGGACGAGCTTTATAGTTGCTGGATCATAATAAGGAGAAGCAATAGCAGTTCTGGCTGAGTTGAGTTGTCGAACTTGATAGCAAATGCTCTGCAATAGAAGATCAAGGGAAGCAAATACCGTTCGTGAATTTCATTTCAAACCTTCGCAGTAAGTGTTCAGAATATCTTTTATACTTCTGCCCATATTGATTATGTGGCTGCTACATACGTTTTTGATTATTTACTACCCAATGTTACAGAGGTTGGTCAGCAAATAAAACACTACAAAAATAAATGATCACATAGTTTCATGATATTAGTTTCAGTTGAGTCCTGAATACTACAGATTCTCGTTACTGTCTGTAATACCGCTTTTTAGGGCGGTGTAGGACAAACAGGAAGGAGGTGAGAAGCCTGTGGAATTTAATGGCTAGTACAGTCGCAACGAAACTGATCAGTTATGCTTTTATTTATGCCCCGACAGAAAACAATAATTTGTCTTACCCGGGTTTGAACCTCGGTCTCTCGCATGTGAGCCCATGCTTTAATACTGTAATATACGTGTCCGCGTTTAAAACTCTCGTTTACCAGGTATTACCGCTAATTGTACATCGCCTAGTCTAATCTGTGAGAGTTAGACATTGGGTTTACTGAATGAAACATGGTTTCTGATCTTGTCTCATCCTGTTACCTTGACAACATTTATCATCAAATACTTCTTCTTCTCCTTCTTCTTTGCGTTCGTTCTTTACGACCAACTTTAATCATTCTTTCTGATATGTTTTGTCTTCGCCAAGAACGTGTATATTGGTTTGGTAGAACCCTAAACGCATAGACTTTTACACGTTTAGGACATGTGCATCCGATTTCCGCCAAACCTCCGTAGTTGCCTCTTACGACATGCGTGGCAGGTAACAGTGGTTCTATTCTTTATTCCCCAAATTTGGGCCCTGGTAACCACTCGGGCGATCAAATACTTCATTTCGATGCTTAGTGTTACTCTTCATATGTTGTGGATATTGTCATTAGTCGCACACATGTGTCACGGTTATTATCCAACAATTGGCAGTTTTTACTTATACGTCTATGTTCAGAGCGTCGTGCTTTGCTCAATATATGTTCGATGCCGTCTGTGTCGTTTATGTTCTGTGTGCCCGCCTGCCCAGCGTGTTCGTAGCGCGTTGGACTACGGGTGACAAGTTCCCTGTGAGTGCGGGTTCAATTCCGCGGGCTGGCAGAAAAGCCACAGGTTCACCAGATTCACGGTGTTCGTGGCACCGAACCGAAGGGTTACGATGTCCATGGCACCGAGCCAAAGAGCTGAAAGCTCAAGTGTTTCTGGATCGGTAAAAAAAATGTTCTGTGTCATCTTTGTCCTGTGCTGTCCATGTTGTGTACCCTCTATGTTTTGTATTGTATTTGTTCTGTTTCTTTTATATTCTGTACCGTCTATGTTCTATTTCGTCCATATTATGTATCGCCCATATCCGACACACCTTATACTACACGCCTATATCACGTATTGCCCTTTACAGGACTTTGTGAATCAACCCTAGCTTTGTAACGCTGTTTGTGATTTTTCTAGTCATTATTAGGTTCAGTAGTTTGCTATTGCTTTCTAAACGGGTCTGCAGCGTGATTCGAACTCAGAACGTCGAGACTAATAGACCGAGTCACTAACCCCTAGGCCACAGATGTACTACGCAGTAACCTGACTAGTCTGCAGTATGATCAATGTCCTACCAAGATTACATGCAGAACGTGTTGGTGTAGCGTGTTTGTAGCGTGTTGGTGTAGCGTGTTGGTGTCTCGTGAAGCTGATGTACAGATCTTGCCCCTCGCTTCAAAACAAGACTCCATGTTTTGTCATGGAGTGATCGGATATTTTTCCAACGTTTTGTGATCTCAGGATAAATCGAGTGCCTAATCCTATCGGATAAGGACGACAAAACATAGACCCTGTGTTCAAGTTGAGCACGTAAGAGAAACTGTGCCAGATACAAATCGAAAAGAGCGGTTATAAAATCTCTGCCCGAGCAACTTGTCATAATAACTCATAATTTCTACCAAATCTTTGCCAGTTAATACGTTATTTATTATATATCTGTGGTAGTGAAATGAAATAATAATCACCAGCATCAGCTTAAGAAAGAGAGTTGGGACAGAACCTTGTTTGAATTACATTGAGAAACAAAGAATGAAGTGGTTTGGTCACTTAATAAGAATGTAAATAAACTCAATTGTATACAGTCTCCTACAACAGAACATAAAAATTGTATACAGTCTCCTACAACAGAACATAAAAATTGTATACAGTCTCCTACAACAGAACATAAAAATGAAGGCGAGAAGTAGACCACCAAAAGAAAATGGTTAGATGGCATAGCATAATTCTGTTAAAAAGCAAAAATAGCTATCACGGAAGCCACTAGAGCAACGGAAGACAAAGCCAGAAAACCACGACACTGGGCAACAACCTGGTAACAGTGTGATGACAAAAAAATAAAAGAAAGAAAAAATGAAATAAATCTGGGTGAGCTAAAACATAAATGACTACTCGGCAATACAAATCAGTGTACTGAGCCAAAGATTCTTACCAGTAACCCAAATGTGCAAAGGTGTGTCTCATTTGACGATATGCATGTATTCTCTGTTATTGGTATGAAACAATAATACTACTAACTAGACCTGAGAATAGAGAACCAATATGTGCAACTTTATGACAACTATCACACATTGTAAAGGCTCAACGACACAGGAGGTGATACTCCCCTGCAGTAGGTAAAAGAACCCGTCTTTCATACCATGAGGTAAATTCGGTACTACGGTGTTAGACCTGCATTTTTCATTGATAGTCGGCACACGATGGGTGATGTGGTTAACATCACTCCGGCCGCCTTTACTTCCCAGTACTTTTCCTGGAACACAATTGAGGCTGGGTCGACTTGTAACCGTTACGGTCGGAAAAATATTCTACGTCTATTGTGGAATTGAACCCGAACCACGCGACTAAGAAGCGGGTTCACTAACAACTACGCTACTGTGGCTAAGAAGCGGGTTCACTAACAACTACGCTAATGTGGCTAAGAAGTGAGTTCACTAACAACTACGCTACTGTGGCTCTTGATGCTTCTCTTGATTGGAACATGTGGTCACATGTCTAGATTATAGTAAAACACGTAATTACAAAGTACTGTAGTTTTACAAATTACAAAAACAATGACAAAATACAGCAACGTTTCGACCAACAAGGCCTTTATCAAGCAAACGAACAAACAGGAGTGACAAATTAAAATGAAACACAAATGGACGACCAAATACAAACGTATCTAAGGAAAATCTGAATAAAAACGAATAACGAAATAAATGTAACACAAAAACACACATAAAAACTAGAAATAGAAAGGAAAAGAAACAATGAAACATCTAGTAAATATATAACTTGAATACATGCAACATATACCCATATAGATTACAAAGCAGGGAAGAGAAAGTACTAAGAAGCATAAGAATGGAATATAACATGAATACATGCAACATATACCCATATAGATTACAAAGCATGGGAAGAGAAAGTACTAAGAAGCATAAGAATGTAATACGTTGAGCCCGCGTGGTCAAGGTACCATACAAAGAAATCAACCGATTCTCCAGAGCAAATCGACTGCGATCATCCGAGGAACATGATCGGATGGCTGTGACCTGGACATCGTGAGCACCTAAATGGCCAGTGTCATTGAAATGGGTGGCTACAGGGTCACAGAGCATTGGCGTATGTCGCGTAAGTGTTGGGCGAATCGGTCACTGAGCCTCTTGCCTGTCTCGCCGATATAAGCCTTGTTACACCGCTTACAGATAATAGCATAGATAAGATTACGGGACTCGCATGTGAACCCATCGTCAATAAGAAACGTGCCTAAAGGAAAGATACAGTACGCGTCTGTATCACATAAGCACACGTGTTGCAACGCCGACGACCACACTGGACAGTGCCAAAATGAGTCAGGATATTGGACTTAAGGCGACTGTGTACCAACATATCCTTAAGACTTCTGTCCCGTCTGTAAGACACCAAAGGATAGTTGGGAAGACAGAACGGGTCTCAGGATCTGATCTAAGGAGAGACAGATGACGGAATAAAACATTTTTCACCAGGGAACTATGGGGATGGTAAGTTAAGCAGGCCCTTACCAGTCAGCATAGGACTACTAACTCTGACAGAGTAAAACTTATCTTAACTTACCATCCCCATAGTTCCCTGGTGAAAAATGTTTTATTCCGTCATCTGTCTCTCCTTAGATCAGATCCTGAGACCCGTTCAGTCTTCCCCAACTATCCTTTGGTGTCTTACAGACGGGACAGAAGTCTTAAGGATATGTTGGACACAGTCGCCTTAAGTCCAATATCCTGACTCATTTTGGCACTGTCCAGTGTGGTCGTCGGCGTTGCAACACGTGTGCTTAGGTGATACAGACGCGTACTGTATCTTTTCCTTTAGGCACGTTTCTTATTGACGATGGGTTCACATGCGAGTCCCGTAATCTTATCTATGCTATTATCTGTAAGCGGTGTAACAAGGCTTATATCGGCGAGACAGGCAAGAGGCTCAGTGACCGATTCGCCCAACACTTACGCGACATACGCCAATGCTCTGTGACCCTGTAGCCACCCATTTCAATGACACTGGCCATTTAGGTGCTCACGATGTCCAGGTCACAGCCATCCGATCATGTTCCTCGGATGATCGCAGTCGATTTGCTCTGGAGAATCGGTTGATTTCTTTGTATGGTACCTTGCGACCACGCGGCTCAACGTATTACATTCTTATGCTTCTTAGTACTTTCTTCCCATGCTTTGTAATCTATATGGTATATGTTGCATGTATTCATGTTATATTCCATTCTTATGCTTCTTAGTACTTTCTCTTCCTATGCTTTGTAATCTATATGGGTATATGTTGCATGTATTCAAGTTATATATTTACTAGATGTTTCATTGTTTCTTTCCTTTCTATTTCTAGTTTTTATGTGTGTTTTTGTGTTACATTTATTTCGTTATTCGTTTTATTCCAGATTTTCCTTAGATACGTTTGTATTTGGTCGTCCATTTGTGTTTCATTTTAATTTGTCACTCCTGTTTGTTCGTTTGCTTGATAAAGGCCTTGTTGGTCGAAACGTTGCTGTATTTTGTCATTGTTTTTGTAATTTGTAAAACTACAGTACTTTGTAATTACGTGTTTTGCCAATCAAATAGTTTTACTGCAGTTCCATATATATATACTGAATATTTAGATTATAGTAGAACTCGGTGTGACCAGCAGACAATTTGGTTGTGGAGAATGAGCTCTACCGTAGCTGCTGCTGTCTGAAGATTCTAAAGGTGAAGGATTGACTTCATTGCACCTAGTTAACTTAAATGTCTTAAGTTGGCTTAAGTTAACTTAAATGTCTTAAGTTGGCTTAAATGTCGGCTTAAGTTAACTTAAATGTCTTAAGTTGGCTTAAATGTCGGCTTTAGTTAACTTAAATGTTTTAAGTTGGCTTAAATGTCTTAAGTTGGCTTAAATGTCGGCTTAAGTTAACTTAAATGTCTTAAGTTGGCTTAAATGTTTTAAGTTGGCTTAAATGTCGGCTTAAGTTAACTTAAATGTCTTAAGTTGGCTTAAATGTCGGCTTAAGTTAACTTAAATGTCTTAAGTTGGCTTAAATGTCGGCTTAAGCTAACTTAAATGTCTTAAGTTGGCTTAAATGTCGGCTTAAGTTAACTTAAATGTCTTAAGTTGGCTTAAATGTCGGCTTAAGTTAACTTAAATGTTTTAAGTTGGCTTAAATGTCGGCTTAAGTTGGCTTAAATGTCGGCTTAAGTTAACTTAAATGTCTTAAGTTGGCTTAAATGTCGGCTTAAGTTAGCTTAAATGTCGGCTTAAGTTAGCTTAAATGTCGGCTTAAGTTAGCTTAAATGTCGGCTTAAGTTAGCTTAAATGTCGGCTTAAGTTAGCTTAAATGAGACGCCCATCTGTAGAGAGTGTTGTACGAACTCCTAAGCGTTAGCAACAATCCTATGGATCTCATAAACAAAATGGCACACTTGACAAAATGGCACACTTGACAAAATGGCACACTTGACAAAATGGCACACTTGACAAAATGGCACACTTGACAAAATGGCACACTTGACTGGTCCAGATTCAAACCCACAACCTTAAGAACGATAGGTAAACGTTTTAACCTCTTCGACATAGAGCCCCCTCCTCTTCCCCCAAATCCCCGGAGCTGCTGTATTATTGAATAGTACAGAATGCCCCCTCCTCTCCTAGTCCTAGGGCAAACCAATTCTTACTCCTCCTGTCCAGGGTGAACTAGACAACTAAGCTTTTAAATACTATATACGATAGCAATATTTTCCAGAGACATCTAGGATTGTTGCCAAAGCTACGGAGCTCGTACAATTTTTTAGGCAGATGGCGTGCTATTTCTGCGGAGAGAGACCGAGCCATATGGGGTCAAAAGGCTCATGCGGTCATGGTGGTAACATGAGCCAGGGTTAGCGAGGGGGGGCTAGACCAAGACCCTGCCCTAACCTCCACGCAGTGACCCTGGAAACAGACTCTGGTTCCGGTCTGGCTAAGAGGGGCAGGGATCGGGGAGAGAAAACTACTGGTAGTGGTAGCAGTGCAATTACGGAAATACAATAAAGATACATACAAACAAAATGCACAAATCTCCTGACCGATGTCCAACAAGATATTGTCTAAGTCCCTGAACGCAAAGAAACAGCAACGAAACGTCTCAGACATGGATGAGAGGTGCATCCAGTGACCAAACGTATGCCCACGTAGGGCGAAGCTCGAAGCCCTGAGGAGGGGCAAACATTGCCAGCCTGTCGGCAAGAATAAATAAGACAGGACCGCAACGAATAAAAGTCTACCCTCGTGTTGGTGCGAGAGAAGATTGCAGCTGACCCCGCATCGGTAGCCTGATGCAGACACATGTACTGGGCAAGGTTTGCCGAGCGCAAAAGAACAAGTTGCGTTTAGTGCATAACGAAACTACCCGCCCTGGGAAAACCGTGCAAGGTACTGTGCGATTAAAAATTAACATCCCCGGAAGAACTGAGGTTGGTGATGCCTAACGGAACTGCCAGCCTTGGGGCAACCGGGCAAGGTTCGATTGCAGTCGTAACTAACATCCCCGGAATAACTGGGGCGGGTGATGGCGGCGAGCGCAAAATCCTCAGTTACGCTGATAGCGCCGACTGAAACGACCCTCTACATTGTTTGTACTCGGCCCCATGCCAGTGCTTTCGAGGTTAATTGCAAATTGCCACGTACCAATGCGCGTCTAGAAAAGGCTGAGAATGTTCCTTCTCCGGATCAAACTCAAAATGTACGGTAAAGCAAGGCCGACAATGTACGGATCAGACAGGAAGTTCGGGTCTGAACATTGGCGAAGGCCGATACTTTACACGGTGTTTTATACGAGTAAGACGCCGTCCGAGGATAAGCTTACAAGCCCCGAGAAATATTTCTCAGTCAGAACGGGCATAAATAGCGTAACTCACTGTCCCGGCGTAGATCACAAAGCCCAAAAATACGACAAAGCTGATCGAACCCTAGGAAAGCTCACCTAGTAAATCAAAAGCTGGCTGAAAACGAACACCCCACCGAAGGATAAGCAACTGAGCTCAAATAGGTGCTGAAGGCTGGTGCACGTACATCACGTTCTGATGTTTGGCTGTTTATATATCACAATGAGAATGATTAAAACAGGCCTAGAACGATCGAAGAAGAAGAAGAGACCGAGCCATATGGGGTAAAATCTGGTGCAATGAAGTCAATCCTTTGGCGTTAGACACTTTAGGTACGTACATCAAAGACGCATGTACTGTCTGTTGCCATATTTGTTTTATATTTTTGTACCTACAATACATTTTGAAATGTTCTACTTTTTCTGCTTCGGAATATAAAGTCATTTCTTATTTCATTTCTGTCAATGTTGCAATCTGCATCTCTGAATGTATATACGTTTGTGTTGTTTTCTGGAGTTTTCAGCTGGTGTCTCACTGCTTTTGAACATCCATATATCATGGACAGAGAAGAGAACAAATAGATCTATCCAGAAAGAACTCATAATTAAAACTGACTGATGCTACAATAAGAATGAGAAGATTGAAGTATTTTGAACGTATAAAGTGACACGAAGGGTTGGAGAAGACCATCATGGAAGGAAGTATCTCAGCAAAGAGGAGAAGAGGAAGACCACGGAGAAGATGGATTCAGGATGTAACAAATGGTTTGAACATGACGGCTGCAGAGGCCTATAGAGAGAGAAATCCCGAAGGACTATGTTAGGTGGCAAAGTTCTGCTCAAGACAAGCTATTCGCCGATCTCGGCAGGGGCAATAATTCATTCCAGAAGGGACACAATCAACGAAAACAATAATTATTGGTTATGTCTGCTCTTACAAGTATGTCGCCAAAATGTGTGATATCCATCTTTGGAAGGACGCATGCGTCAACTGTCAACAGCGTTCGTCCATTGATGAAGTGAGACTGGAAATTTTTCTGAAACAAATTATAATATAGTTTCTCACACACACACACATATATATATATATATATATATATATATATATATATATATATATATATATATATATATATATATATATATATATATATATATATATATATATAAACATGAATACATTTGTCCCACTAGATCGGAGAGGACTGTAGTTGTATAAATGAGAATGTATTGAATGAAGAAAGTTCCATATACAGGTAATATAGTAACAAAGAGTGGAGTCTTTAAAAAACCACTAATTGACACAATAAAAACTCCACTAAAGCAAATTCCGAGCGCTCTCGTTCAAAAGAATGACCACGCTCGGAGTCAGTTTCTGTTTGGAATATCTTCATTACACTTCGAACATGTCCATATGTGCTCCGATCTCCATCGCTATATCTCCAACAGCGTCCAGTGACTGACCATACTAGTTCGATTTATGTCTCAGGCAGCGAATCTTTAATGCATTAATTTCTCTTTCGTCAACCGTCATAGCTCCAGACACATAAAACCCTATTCTATAGTTACACATCTAATGTCATGTGCATTTTTTTTTGGTTTTATTAAATATCTCGGATTGTTGCTGGAGTTACGAGTTCGAGCTTTGTAGATGATGTGTCATTTCTGCAGACAGGGACGCAGCCACATGGGAAAACTCGGTTCAATTAAATCAATCCTTCGCATTTGGACCATTTTTATTGTAGATATCTACATAGTTGTACTGCTATCATGGTGTCAGATACAATTGATAATAGCCGAAGTTGTCCAAGCTGACCCATGCCAATGCTTGTAAACTAGCTATCAATCAATCAAGTGCCATGCCTGCCGGCGTAGGCGATCATGTCTCTCCACAACTCTCTTTGCTTGGTGCATGTAATCAGTTCTGACGTCGATATTTTGTCGAACCATGATGTCAGGCCATCCAACATCTTCTCCCTCTGTCTTCCACGATCTCTCCTTCCCTGAATTTTACCTGTAGTCACCAAATGTTCTAAACCTTCTCTTCGCATTATATGCCCGAAGAACCTTGATTGTCGGATTCTTATTCTTTTGATAAGGTTTCTTTGTGTGCAGGCCTGATTTAAAACCTCCACGTTTGTTTTCTTTGCTGTCCATGGAATTCTCAACATTCTTCTGTAAAACCACATCTCTGTGGCTTCCAATGATCGTATTGATTGTTTGTTCAGTGTCCATGATTCGCTGCCATACATAAGAATTGGTTCAATATAGCATTGGAGTACTCGTTTTCGCAGTGTCATTGGTAGTGAGTTCACGCATAGTGTGTTCTTCATTTTCATAAAAGCTGCTTTCGTTTGAGCTATTCTACTCCTAATCTCTGTTGTACATCTTCCATCTGGTGTTAAGAATGTTCCTAGATACTTGAATCGATGGACTTGTTTCAGTGTTGTGTTATTTATTTTGATATTGCATGTTGGTGTTTCTTGTTTCTTGGAGACAACCATAACCTCTGTTTTCTTTATATTCATGCTTAATCCTTTCTTTTCACTTTCTCTCACTAGTATGTCTATCAAGTCTTGCAGATCGTGTTCATTTGTAGCCATGATAATTGTGTCATCAGCGTACCTTAGGTTGTTTATATTTTGTCCACCGACTGCTATTCCTGTCTTTTCTACTATAGATCTCATGATGTTTTCACTATATAAGTTGAATAGGTCTGGTGAGAGTACGCACCCTTGTCGTACTCCTAACTGTATCGCCTGATAGATTCCAATCTTACTCTCTAGTCTAATGGCTGCGGTTTGTTGCCAGTACAAATTCTTGATCAGTCTAAGATCTTTACCATCAATATTTATATTTTCTAACATGCTGATTATTTCTCCATGTTTTACTTTATCGAAAGCTTTCGCGTAGTCTATGAAACATAGGTATAAGTCCAACTTCATTTCTATTGATCTTTCCATTATTGTTCTTATTGTATATATTGCGTTGTTTGTTCCTCTGCGTTCAACAAAGCCACATTGTTCTTCCTTAACTTCTGGTCTTATTTTGTTTCGTACCCTTCTCATAATAATGCTGAAAAGTAGTTTTGTTACGTGACTCATGAGGCTGATTGTGCGGTGTTCTTCGCATTCTATCGTTCCTGCTTTCTTTGGTAGTGCTATAAAAATGGATTGTCGTAAATCTTTGGGTACATATCCAGTGTTGTAGATGTCATTGAATAATTTTGTTAAAACGCCTATGCCCAATTCGCCTGTTGCTTCTATTTCTTCTGTTGTTATGTTGTCTGGTCCTGGGGTTTTCCTTTTTTCGTGTGTCTTATGGCATTGATAACTTCTGATGGAAGTATTTGTGGTCCTTCATGGTTGTAATTAATGTGTATTTCTTGTCTGTTATCACTGTATAAGTCCTTAATGTACTCTGTCCATCTTTCTATTTTCTTGTCTGTTTCCATCAGGATATCTCCCTGCTTTGATTTTAAACATCCAGTAGTTGTACGTTTACGTCTGCCAAGTAAGTTGTCTACGTTTTCGTATATTGATTTGGGGTTTTCTTTGTGTTCTGTTTCGATCTGTTTGCATTTTTCATTTAGCCACTCTTCTTTTGCTGTTTTACATTTTTGTCTTATCTCTTTATTGATTCGATCGTATTCTGCTTTATTATGTTTGTTTTTCCTTCTATTTTCCATTAATTCCAAAATGTCTTCCGTCATCCATTTCTTTTTTGATCCGTTGACATGTTGTGTGGGTTAGTTCCTTTGACGTTTGTTGGATTGATTCTTTAAGCATCTGCCATTGTTCTTCTATTGTTTCTATTTTTCCATAGCGTTATATCTGTTTTGTATAATGCGTTTAAATGAGTCTTTCACTTTTGTGTCAGTCTTGAGTGTTGAGGAGTTCGATATGATGTTTCTTGCGCCCCTCTTTATCTTCTTCAGTTTTATTCTTACTTTTCCTATCAGTAGTGTATGGTCACTGTCGCAATCTGCACCTGGTCTTGTTTTTATATTTAGTAGTCCATTTCGAAATCGTTTATTTATCATAATATAGTCAATTTGATTGTGTGTGTTGTTATCTGGACTTCTCCATGTCCATAGTCTTCTCGGATGATGTTTAAACCAAGTGTTGCCAATTATCATGTTGTTTATTGTTGCCCATTCTATAAGTGTGTTCCCCTATCGTTTTCTCTCCTAGGCCACATCCTCCAGTTGTCTCGTCTACCTTTTCAGAGCCTACCTTAGCATTGAAGTCACCCATTACAATTGTCACTTCATGAGCCTTGCACTGTTTCATAGCTATTTGTAACTGGTTGTAGAAATCATCTAGTTCTTCTTCTGTGCTATCTGTTGTTGGTGCGTATATCTGTATGATGTTGATATCTACTGGTGTACCCTGTAGTTTCAATAGCATTACTCTCTCTGATATTGTCCAGAATCCTTTCACCATTTTTGCTCTCTCTGCGTCTAATATTATGCCTACTCCTTTTGTGTGATTGTTTCCTCCTGAATATATTATTCTAAAGTTGTCTGAATACATTTCTCCTGCACCTATCCATCTCATTTCACTTATTCCTAATATGTTAAGTCCTGTTCTTGTCATTTCTTGCTTGATGTTTTCTAGTTTGCCACTTTGTGCTAGAGTTCGAACGTTCCATGTTCCGATATTTAAGAGTTGTTTTCTATCGGTGTTGTTTTGTTGGTCTGGTTTCATTTCGTTGTTACCGATACGGTTGTGTTGAGACATGAATTTACTAGGGATAATTACGACGGTAGGTTCCTCTTGCTTTCCGTCGGGCAGTGACTATACTAGCCGGGGATCGTAGCCATTGTCTCTAACTGAGATCATCTGCCTACCATCTAGGAATAGAGACCATAACTGACATTAATTGTCAGCTGCTCTCACATTCCATTCGCCACCTGCTTCCATGGCTTCAGTTGACCTAGTTCACAAGTTACCGGAAGAACACCGTGTTGCCGTGTCGCTCGAACTGATAAATGTGTCCATTTCTTGAGAGATCCCGTTGACCCGATGTGGTGAATGTTTTCAAATGAAACATTACATGAAAGCTAGACGAACTAAATATCCTTTCTTCCGAAATACACATCAAATCCACTGAAAAACAAGAAATAAACCACAATCCAGCACGCACTATCCGACTGCACGTCTTATCGCCGCCATCTTGAAACAAATGAAACTAGCTATACATCATCATAATTGGCTTCTTTATCTCAGGAGATAATCTCAGGATTATCACGTAGTATGTTCTTCACTGGATCACAACGTTTCCTGTGGCTGTAATGGCCCATTCTGGAGGGACAATCCTTGCCACAGTTGCTGCAGGTGAAACTGGAATCTGAACTGATACATAGTATGTTCTCTCTGCCCTCTACACTCTCTTTTGCCTCCATATTTGATGGTGTTTTTCTTCTTTTCTTTTTGAACTACCCCTCACTACCGCTCGCCATGCTTGCCTGTCTTTGGCCAGCCGCTCCCAATGTTCCTTGTCTATGCCGCATGAAGTTAGATCACGCTTGCAGGTGTCAATGAAGCGTGGTAATGGGCGCTCATGCTTTTTAATACCAGTTTCGAGTTGACCATATAGAATGTTCTTTGGGATTCTATCATCGCTCATACGTCACACGTGTCCCAGCCATCTCAGACGTCACTGACTCAGCAAGGTATACATGCTTGGCATGCCAGCACTGTTCATGATTTCAATATTGGAGATGTGGTTCTGTCATCGGATGTTGTATATTCGCATGAGACAGCGCATGAAACTATACATGAAAATGATATCAGCATTATGTAACATGATGACTGCGAACAATGTTACGATAACATTGGTAAAGCCAAGCGGGGTTCAACATTATAGTATCATAATATAAGTATTATATCACGGGGTTCAACATTATAGTATCAGAAGATAAGTATTATATCACGGTGTTCAACAATTATTATAGTATCATAATATAAGTATTATATCACGGGGTTCAACATTATAGTATCAGAAGATAAGTATTATATCACTGAAACATTGTACCATTGCGCTTTTGAAATAATTCATGTATCTGCAGAGTTTACATACGTCGAATATTATGTAAGTAAGAGAAGTGATTGAATATTTCATTATATTTACATAGCAATTTTATATTTTTAATAAACAAACAGCTCTAAAACAGAACAAAGTTAAGTACCTTATATTTTCCATAGCCAATGCTTTCAATCCAATTGGCAACCTCGTCAACCGTCCAGAAGAAACAGGCCGGAATGCCAAAAGGATCATCGCGCCTTAGGACTTCGCGACGTATAACGCTGTCAGTCATCCCAGACCGATAATAATATTGCAAATAGGTGAATGTGAATCTACGAGGGATTCTTAGCCGACCAGATGCTGATTTTACAGTTCGTGTTAATAATATGTATATGCCTGCATAAGATTAGTTACGACCATTACAAAATTGTCCAGTAGTTGTGATGGGAGATTTTCTTTGGTAGAGATGACTTTATTTTCTACATATGATTTTTTTTGGTACCTAGGATAATGACGCTCATGGCAGCCGGCAGTGATGTCATTGGAGTTTAAGAAGATAAGCGCGACGTAACATTTACATTGATTTGGCACTGTTTAAGTTGTTTTTCCCAAAACGTTTTTCTTGAAGAGGCGCACGTTGGTACATTAACCTTGAATTTTTGTAATTTGTAAATAGATGAGACTGCAGTAAAACTATTTTATTGGCAAAACAAGTAATCACAGTACTTTGTATCAGCCAGGTGATCTACACGCTCTTTTTTATTATATAAGACGTATACCCTATGAGAAGCCCAGTCAACTACCACTTCAATTCTAGAATAGTAGATCTAATCTGAGAACACAGGATGAATTCCAAGAGGACCATGGATAGACAGGATCAAATAAATTTTTTTAAAACGAAATCTTGGTCTTATATATTAACCATGGTCCTGGATAACAGAAGGCAGACGAGCACATGTAAAAAAGTATATGTAATCAGACCGCAACTGCCGCGTGACCCTCGCATTCTAGTAGGGACCTATAGTTAGATAAAGACAATTCATTTTAATAACAACACAATATGCAAGAACACAGTTATTGGTTATTGGTTACTAAACTGACGTCATTGCACTCCGGATAGACCCATAGGTGCTCAGTCTCCCCAACAGATATCGAAGAGTATGCATACTGATGGTTCCCGTGGCTCGCTGATTAAACACACCTCTCACTCTGCCTCTCAGGCATCCAGTTCGACTTGTACAACGGGTAACTCCAAATTGCCTAAATTTCTTGATCGATTCAACATCGATTTTAGTGTCCTCATCCAACAGAGAGTCACGAAGAGACCGAAGAACATTCCCTTTATCCATCTTTAACTCCCCAACAATCGATGCTGTTGATGCAAGCCTGGCAGCTCTCTCATTACCGTAAACACCCGCATGCCCAGGACATTATATCCACGTAAGCCGCTGGAGGTTAGAAACTTCTATAGACAACATCCACTCATACCGAAACCTACCCTTCTGGATCTTGTGAAGCATCGACTGAGAATCAGATACAACAACTGTCCCAGTAAATGAAGTCCCAGAGATCCAATGGAGGGCAGCATTAACGGCCTCAACCTCCATCCTCATACTAGAAGTAGTTGTCCGGTACGCTCTACTTCGCTCTGCAACAACCCTACCATGCGCATTAGCCAAGAAACCCCAGCCGGACTTCTCACCACGATGAACCGACCCATCGGTATATACAACAACATCATCATCCCTTGCATTATCTTCTTTCAGCTGCTTAACTGTGAGATCAGCCTTCATGCTGCCCCAATCTCTACATTCTCTTCCAAGAGTAATGATAACGTTGAGATAGTTGGTCATGCTACCATCTGTTGGGATCCATTCTTCCCCTTTTTCATAACAAAGTTATAGTATATCGTAATTTATATTTAACGATAGGGAATATCAGTATTATCAACACTTTACATCAATAAATAATCATGAATTCATAGAATTATGTACAATTGTAATAAAGCTGACAGTGTTCTATCAAACATATATAAGAATCAGTTCACATCAAACATAAATTCAAATTTCCTGACTGATCTAGTCGGACTCTTTTTAGTGTTGGCCACGTTTTAACAATGTACATAAAATACGCGTGACGTCATACACACAATTTCTCCAACATTTAATTGTGATCATAAATAGTTTAGTTAGTTTGTACAACCTGCATATACTTCAAATGTTTGCTATATGTACAGTGGTAATGCACTTAAAAATTGGTTATTGGTTACTAAACTGACGTCATTGCACTCCGGGCAGACCCATAGGAGCTTAGTCTCCCCCAACAGATATCGAAGAGTATGCATACTGATGGTTCCTGTGGCTCGTTGATTAAACACACCTCTCACTCTGCCTCTCATGCATCCAGTTCGACTTGAACAACGGGTAACTCCAAACTGCTTAAATCGCTTGATCGATTCAACATCGATTTTAGTGTCCTCATCCAACAGAGAGTCACGAAGAGACCGAAGAATATCCCCTTATCCATCTTCAACTCCCCAACAATCGATGCTGTTGATGCAAGCCTGGCCGCTCTCTCATTACCGTAAACACCCGCATGCCCAGGACATTATATCCACGTAAGCCGCTGGAGGTTAGAAACTTCTATAGACGACATCCACTCATACCGAAACCTGCCCTTCTGGATCTTGTGAAGCATACTTAAAAATTAATATAAAGTATAGTTTAATAGTTTACAACTATAAGTTTATAAACTTTTTATTAAAAATTTGTTTTTTCCGATCCAGAAGCACTTGAGCTTTTTCAGCTCTTCGGCTCGGTGCCATGGACATCGTAACCCTTCGGTTCGGTGCCACGAACACCGTAAATATGGGGAATATGTGGCTTTTTCTGCCATCCCGTGGAATTGAACCCGCACACACAGAGGGATAGTCACACGTAGTCCAACGCGCTACGAACACGCTGGGCAGACGGGCAATTTATGAACAAAGAGAACATTTTCAATCTATAAAAAGGCAAGACGTAAGAAGCTACACCTCAACAAACACCATGAGAAATATATAGTTGAATTAACCTAGGCGTTTTGTTATTTAAATCTCCACGTTTATTAATAATTGAATTGTAAATAACAAATGGACAAGTGTTAAACTTTAATAACTAAACTAACGCATTATTTAGAAACTGTGCAGATTTAAAACGAAAGTAGAAAACTCGTCAGCTGGCATTTCCCAGGATTCGTGTTATGGAAGTGACGTCACACAGCAAAACATTTAGGTACCGTCAAGGATTATTTCTTTCTGCTGAGCTCACTTCACATTTTATTCATGGCCAGTTGGTTTTTAGTTGACCTAAATTATAAAACTTAGCGTTTCTAAGCAATACTGGCATCGTCGTCCGATTCAGAAGACGGTGGTGTCTCGCCCCCACCACCCAAAAAACTGCGGTTTTCAGTTACGAATATGCAGGCTAATGGCTGTTCACAACTCAACGGGACAACAGGGCCTGATGAATTTAACTCTCACACAATAAGAAATTCCGCGTCAACATCAAATGGAGAAATAACCACAAATGGCACAATGGTTGGCCAGAATAGTAAAAGTCTATCAAGAACAGACCAAGACATTGTTAGACTAATTGGGCAGCATCTGCGGGGTTTGGGATTCAAGTAAGTTATTTATGTGATGGTATTAACTATTATTCTTGTCTGAATAGTAATTTTAAAAAAAGGCAAATGCGCTTTCCAGGCTAGTGCATGTTGTCACCAGTTACAAGTTTTTGTGTTATAATTATCTTTAATTATACCACGAAGCAATGCTATTCCATATTGCAGAGCACTGTTAAAATATATACATTATTATTATTTACATTCTCTAGTACTAATTGAACTCAACTCACAACGTCAACTCACAACTGTGAGTGGTGTTTTTTTTCTTCCATTCAGAAGCACTTGAGTTTTCAGCTCTTCGGCTCGGTACCATGGACATCGTAATCCTTCGGTTAGGTGCCACGAAAACTGTAAATCTGGAGAACCTGTGGCTTTTCTGCCAGCCCACGGAATTGAACCACACTCATAGGGGGCTTGTCACCCGTCGTCCAACTCGCTACAAACACGCGAGGCAGGAGGGCAAGAGTGGCGTTATAAAAGTATTATGCTTACCTGTTGAAATAACAAGTTTCATAAACTGTGTACATATATGAAACCATGCTGTTGTTGTTTGTCTTCGCTATAGAATAGTCACTTAAAAACCACTCTTTGTAATCTGAGAGGGTCCTATGTTGCACTACTATGGTTTACAGCAGTTGAGCTGTGATAACTTTGCTCTACCATAGTTTCAGCACATCAGATTTCAACTATATTCATAGCCTGTGAATTCTTGACATTGATCATTGCCTACAAGATACCATCTGCAGTTCTTCTTCATAGTAGATGACTTCAGAAAATGTATTTTCTTTAAAAATGCTTTCCTGGCAAGTAGAATGCCTCCACAGTCTTTGAGACACTTGTTGCCTGTGTATGCTTACCAACGACTTGGGACAGCTTTCACAGTTCCTAGTGAAACATTCATTTGGTAGGACTACTATTATGGTCTTCTTCAAATGCTCCATATTAACCACTTGTTAACCACTCTGTGTGATTTGTATGCGATCTGAGCCTAAGAGTGACAGTATGTTGTGCTAGTTATGCGCCTACAAGTAGGCCACCACATCCGATTTCTGCTGTTTTTTATTTACTAGGGTAGTTTAACTAGGTCACTACCTCAGTCGCCTCTTGCGACATGCTTTGTAGGTCGCAATGTTACTATTCTTTGCTCCTCAGCGGGCCCCGGCAACACACAGGTGCTGTTAGTCTTTGGGCATTGAGCCGCTTTCTCTAGGAATGTGTTCTAATCTAGGGATCAGCACTACATTCAATGTGGTGTATGCTGCTTGTTACTAGTTAGCCTTTTTTTAGCAGAACCTAAGTTTAGAGTCTTTTAGTAGGATCATAGCGAGTGTTTAGAAATAAGCCATTCTCTTTGGGATATAGCTGTAGAGACAAATCACCACCATAGTTTGGTGTAGATATCCCTTTTAATATTGGTTTCTACGTCCTTTAGCAGTCAGGACATGACAATTGCTGTTATGACTTGCAAGTTTCACCCATGTTGGAATACCCAACTTGGCACCTATAAGATGTATGTTAATTTGACATTTCCATGATCACTGGGTGAGGTATGAACGTTATCCTACCAGGCACAACTGTTTGTGAATTTCCTGAAGCTTCACCAGTTTTACTGGCACTTCTTTTTTGATTTGTACTTTCTTTAGCCATCACAAAGATGTGGAGTAAGTTTTTAATCAGCATCAGACCATTGACTCTGATGCTGAATTTTTACATTATGTACTGTGTCTTTGACACCTTGGGACCATGTGTACAAGTCTCTTTTATCTCTCAGCATCATCATGTATCATGAATGCTGACATAGACTGTAATGGATCTACACAAACGTCTGTTCTGAGCCCTGACTGTCAGTTTGGATGTTGACACTATTCTGTGCCATGAAGCTAGGCTGTTGACATCTGTCTTGTCTCCCATTAATTTTTTTCGGTTGTAACTGTTGTTTAAATCTCTTGCTCTCATTACAGTTGAAAAAAGGGTGATTACCACTTTCTTATGTCGCTGAAGAGTTTTCTTTCCAAACATCAACATTTATCATTTTAGCAGGACATGATATTCTCAGCATTCTTCTGTAAAACCCCATACCCACCATGCCCATTAATTTTATTGGACAATTTGTATTTTTATACTGTTGTCATGTGCCATACCAGCTGGCATAGGCTATCATGGATCTTGACAAGCATCTGTCCTTAGTACTGACTCATTTTGAATATTGTCATTTCTCTGTGCCTTGAAGTTAGGACATCCAAGATTTTATATTTCTTTTTCTGTCTTGTTCCCTATTGAGTGGACACTGCAGTGGCAAGGAAAATAAGAGAGACCTAGGGGAACATTAAGGCAAACTTTTGAAGCAGAGCTCAAAGACATGCATAAGACTAGGTTTCAGGTAGAAACAAAAGACAAATATTGAATTGAGTAGAAAATTTTTGTTGCAACAAGGACTGATGATGACCACCATTTTTTTAATTGGTTGTCATGTGTTCTAAACCTCTTTGTCTCATGACAAGCAAAAAAAATGATGATTGCCTTTTTCTGATGTTGATAATGAGTTTTCTCTGTGTGTTGATCTCTTTTGTCCTTTTAGCAGTCCATTGGATTCTCAGCGTTCTGTATTCTTTTGTAAAACCACCTCTCTATGGCCTCAAGAGATTTTGCTGTCTGTTTATTTATTACCAAAGACTTGTTTTGATATGTTAGTACTGATTCTACATTGTGTGGCATGAAGAACTCTTTTTTTGACTTCAATAGGCAGTGACTTGTTGCATACAATTACCTTCATTTTCTAGAATGCTGTCTTTCCGATTCTATTCTTTATGTCTGATCCGTTCTTAGAGTTCTACAGTATTTAAATTGTATGGAAGGTAAAGAGTTAGAGAATTATTAGCTGAATAATAGAGAGGTATGGCAGTTGCTAGCACCTGTAGAAGGTTGGGTAGTTCCCCCTTATATTCACTTGATTTGAATCCTGGATCAGAATTTGTCTCATCTCATGATTCACCTCTGAGATGAAGAGTAAGGCTCGTCTGAATGATGAGGTACACAGGTGATAAGGAAAGAAAGATTTTGCATAAAAATCACAGAGGTGCCATGACTGGGTCTGATTTCATAGGGGAAGAATAACCTGTGTGTTGCCGGTTCTCGTAAGGAGAGCAAAGAATCGTAACACTGCAACATACAAGGCATGCCGTAAGAGGTGACTGAGGTAAGGGACCTAGGAAGCTACCTAGTTTTAAAAATCATCACGGAACTTGGATGTGCTGGCCTACTTGTAGACGCAAAACTGGCACAACGTACAGTCGCTCTTAGGCTCAGGTCACATACAATTCACAAAGAGGAGTTTAACAAGTGGTCGATAAAGAGTGTTTGAAGAAGAAGATAGAGGAAGAATGAACAAAATAATTAAAAAACCTTACTGTCTTACACTGATAGTAAAAAATGTACATGTTGGAATCAAGTTTTTGTTTGTTTGTTATAACCTTTTCAAATTTTAAGATGCATACCCTTCGACATCTGTTGAGGAAGACTGAGTGCCTATGGGTCTGCCCAGAGCGCAGTGACGTCAGTTCAGTAACCAGTAACCAAATTTTAAGTTGCAAAATTATCAGTAGGAGAGACATAAATTAGAAGAATAGAAATTGCTATTTGAACAATGAGTGATGAGATCTGTGATTCAATGAGACAAGTTACTCCACTTGTTGCACCTAACTAACTACGAAGAAAAAATTGAGAATGTTCATAGCGTTTGCAGGCTGTAGGATATGTCCTTCTGCAGCGATCTCTGATCATTCGCTTAGTTTACTGTGGACCACAAACTGCGCAGTGATCTTCAGGTTTCTCCAAAGCTTAGTTTTTAGGTCAACTAGGTGTGGTCACATGTTGCTTCTCAGCTCACAAAGGAGAGGACAACCATGCAGGACATGATCTGTTGACACCAGAGAACTGTTTGACTTATTCCTAGTCTATTTGTTGTTGTTTTTTTTCTGATCCAGAATCACTTGAGCTTTTCAGCTCTTCGGCTCGGTGCCATGGACATCGTAACCCTTCGGTTCGGTGCCACGAGCACTGTAAATCTGGAGAAACTGTGACTTTTCTGCCAGCCCGCGGAATTGAACATGCACTCACAGAGGACTTGTCACCCATTGTCCAACGCGCTACGAACACGCTGGGCAGACGGGCATTCTTAGTCTATATGAGTGTTGAGTCTGCAGTGTCGGTTGGTTGGCGAAATATAATGACCTGATCTGTTCAGCTTAGGTCTTTGAGAAAGTCTTTTCCATAATCATATCCAGTTTGTCTTCCAGACTAATGCAGAGTTTCTCTTTATGAGGGTTGTGACCTCTTGAAAAGACAGTGGTTGGTAAATTTGCTCTTTAGCACTGCCCTCCTTAGTCAAGACATCGGCACTCTCATTGCCTACAATGCCACATTGAGATTGAATACACTACCATAGGGTATGAAGTGCATGTCACTTCACATTTCTAGACCCAAGTATGCCAGAGGAAGGAGAACTAATTCCTTTCCTCACTTGTGGAATGTTGATTTTAGAAAATGTACCTTACAGCCCTTTTTATGTTTGATTCAATAAGTGAACACTCTCTCTCTCTGTACTTGGTTCATTCCCAAGTGAAGGAATTGAGATATTTTTCAGAGATCCCTAGTTTCAATGTAGGTGAGATCAAGTTCTTAGTCCTATCAGAGATGGACAATAAAATGTAGGTCCTGTGTTCATTAAGACTGTAAAAACCCATGGCAGTTGAAAATCGTGTATCTGGAAAGACGATGTATCGTTACTGTGTTACAGCTTTTAGGGGCAGTATAGGACAGGGAGGACATGCACATTAGGAATTTAATGGTTGCATGGCTAGTGCAGTCACTGCGAAACTGTTCAGGTTATGATTTTTCTTTATGTCCCCGACAGAAAAAAACTACTTGACCTTACCAGGTAATTAACCTGGGTCGCCTGAATGGGAGCCCTCGTTTTAATTGATTTGGCCACACGCTCCTAGCAAAATTCATAAAAAGATTCAAATAGAATTCTGACAAACATTTTTGTCATATTCAAAATTATATCGTTAAACCCAGTGGTTACGGGGCGAAATTTGGTGTGTAAAGAATAGAACCACTGTTGCCTGCCATGCATGTCGTAAGAGGCAACTAAGGAGGTTTGACTGAAATCGGATGCACGTCCTAAACGTGTAGAAGTCTATGCGTTTAGGGACCTACAAAACCAATGTGCAACGTATACACGTTCTTGGCAAAGATCAAACATATCACAAAGAGTAATTAAAATTGGTCATAAAGAACGAACACAAAGAAGAAGGAGAAAATTATATCGGATTATCTCTCCGGTGCTACAGAGTTCAAGCACTGATGCTGAGATCTTGCTGTGTAAGAAAGAGATTGGAGCACACATGGTTATTCACAGAAGTGCAACAATGATGGTTCAATCAGTCAATCAAGTTGGTGTATGATTCAGAGACCCCCACCCCCACTCCTTTTTTAAAATTTCTTTATGAACCTTGTTTTTCTATTTCAGTCAAACAGCGGAACAGCTAATTGCTGAGTCAGGATATGCTTTAGAACATCCAACAGCTGCCAGATTCAGAGTCCATGTTATGGATGGTGAATGGGAAAAGGTATGGGTTTCATAACATTCCAGTCAAAGTTACTGTGTTGATCAGTTGATTCACAAGTACTGTAAGAAGTAAGGTTGCGGTTTAATTCCTGTGTGTTTGGTAAATTGTTTTGCCCGGAAGCCTTTAATACTTGTTTACTGTGTCTATTTATTTACAATATTCATTGGCTCCAGTGCTTACCCGGTGTTCTTAAAACTCCTTACTCACTTGTTACAAATATACTTGAAGCTACTATGTGTGTATGTACGTTACATGTGTATACTTGTGTGTATGCATGTTGTTTCATCTCATATATGCAAAAACAAAAAGCTCATTGGATGTGTTTTTTGCAAGCACCATTTCGTTGAATCTCTCACGTGATCCCCGCTTTACCTGATATAATGATAGACTGATATACCAGATTTCCTCATAAATTCTGCTGTTGTTTTTAGGGACTCCATACAGCTTCTCATTTAGCTCGGTATTTTCCTGCCAGGTTTCGTTTCATCTAATCTGACCTGATATTTCTGTGCTCTGTAGACGACGTTGTTTCGAAAAGACACAACTAAGTAAAACTTTTTCTTTGGAGAGCTAACTGGTTGAGCTCTGAAAAATGCTCGTCTGCAGGACTAGGCAATTGGTGCTGTAAGAAGTATGGCTGTGGTTCGAATCCTGTGTTTGGCCAATAGGTTCTTCAGAGGCCCTTAATACATGTTTACTATCTATTTATTCACCGTAGTTCATTCACATCATTATTTCATTCACCACAGAATTTTCTGTCTAGGACATTCTCTTGCAAAACTGAAGCATTTGTTTCAAAATGTTCGCCAAATTATTCCTAAGATTTCTATTTAAATTTTTTAACATTTTATTCAATGCACCTATTCTAAATTGGACTGCACAGAATGTTTGATTCAGTGCAGAATAGTGCTTTAAATAACCTGTTTGTAATTGACTGAATAGTAAACTGCAATCAAATACAAGTAGTTCAAAGTGCGCAGTGATAATTGTAAACCTGGAAGTTCTGCAGCAATGTCCATTCAAAATTAATGCGGCAGCGAGTCAGAAACTCGGAACAATTTTCTAGAGATCAGGGTTCTGCAGTAACCACTTATAGGTCCCGTTTGAGTAGGAGCCTTGACAACTCATGGCATTACACTCCCCACCAAAATCTTTTGAGTCTCCTGGGTAGGATAAAAAGCTCTAGAAGTACATTCTCAGTGCTACATAGGAAACACAGCTAGATAGGAAACATATCCTCACAGCTACATAGAACACACAGCTACATAGGAAACACATCCTCACAGCTACATAAGAAACACATCCTCACAGCTACATAGGAAACACATCCTCACAGCTACATAGGAAACACATCCTCACAGCTACATAGGAAACACATTTATAGTTCTACATAAGAAACGCATCTCTAGTTCTACATAGGAAACACATTCGCACAGCTACATAGGGAACACATCTCTAGTGCTACATAGAAAACCAGTGAAAATTGTGTATTTCCCTTGATACTCTTAACAACAGGCGCCAACATTGGACAACTCAATTTTAAGTCATCTTACTACTGTCATGGCAACCATTATGTCAACTCAACAAATCAACATTGTCAATTGCCCATGTGTTGCCAGGACTCAACAGGTTAAGCAAAGAATAGGAACACTGTGATCTACAAGACATATCGTAAGAGGTGACTGAGATAGGAGCCTAGAAAATCTTCTCTAGTAAATAAAAAGCGTCACAGAAATTATATATGCTGGCCTACTTGCTGTATCATAACTGGCACAATGCACAATTGCTCTTAAGCTCAGATCACATACAAATCACAAAGAGTGGTTAGCAAGTGGCTGATATGGAGCATTTGAAGAAGAAGAAGACATACATTGTCAATGTCAACAGTATACAATTGAAATCTGAAAATGTTGCCAGTAAATAAGAAAATAGTAAGATTGCATCATATGATACATAGTCCTCATGGTATTGTATACTAACATGTAACAATCATAAACTAGTACTTAAACCTTATTGAAGATTAGCTTAACCTTCTTTCTGAATGTGTTGGAGGGGTGTTGATCCAATGCTGTCGTGGCTTACACACTCTTGACATGTTTCTTGTTTTTCACACCTGTGTACAACAATATCAATAACAACAACAAGCTTTTCACCTGAATGCCTGTCAGCACTGATGGCAACACATTTTTAGACAATAGGTATAGTCTTGGGATAGACAGCATTGAGAAAGTTGTATGTTTTTTTTTATAAGCATATGTGAGTGTCATGTGGCAATAATTATTGAATTCATTGAAAATAGTGATTAGTTTTTGTTGATTCCCTTTGACAAATTTAGTAAGTGTGATTAGACCTATTAAACACCAATTTATAATTGTATGTTAAATGTTTACACATTTTTATATTCATATCTGAACTGAATAGTTTTTTGTGGTTTTTGTGCCCAATATGAATTCAGACTAGTCAAGACACATCTGACTGATTTTTGCAATAAGGCTTGTTTTTCTTTTCATCAGTGTCCTTCGCCATTCAGGCGAGCCATTGTACTCCGACTCCTGAGGTAAAACCGAATAGTTTAAAACATATATCTGCCCATATTTAGCCAATTAGTCAAATACCCTATTAGGTACATTTCTAGTTTCAACTGTAGCATATTTCTTGTTTCTCTTTCTTTAATGTTGCATTCTTAGCTTCCAAGTATTACTTCTATTGTCTTTTTCTTCTTACTTCTTTTCATTTTGGGTTTTTTTTTCTGTTCGCCTTATGAATTCAGGCATAGCCTTTGGGTGATTTTTGCGCAAAGGCTTGCTTTCCTTATCAGTGCCCCTCACCATTCATTTGTGCCTTATATTGACTTCAGAGATACTTGTAATTTAGATCCCCAAGTCGCCCGAATGGTTGCCGGGGCCCAAATTTGGGGTGTAAAGAATAGAACCAGTGTTACCTGCCACTCATGTCGTAAGATGTGACTACAGAGGTTTGGCTGAAATCTGATGCATGTGTCTTAAACGTGTAGAAGTCTATGCGTTTAGGGGCCTACCAAACCAATGTGCAACGTATACATGTTCTTGGCAAAGATCAAACATATCACAAAGAGTTATTAAAATTGGTCGTAAAGAACGAACGCAAAGAAGAAGAAGAGGAGATCCCCAAGTAAAGGATCAGGGTTTTGTTAGTGCAACCGCTTACACCAATAATTATTTTACCAAGCTGATTTTTAACCCCAGAATTTCCACAGCATGTGGTTGCTAGTGCAGCGTGTTATCAACTTTGCCATCATCTACCCCATTTTTCGACTGAGATAACAGCCATGTACCACTGTAACCTACAAGGCATGTCGTAAGAGACAACTGATGTATAACCTAGAGAAGCTACCCTAGAAAATAAAAACATCGCAGAAATCGGATGTGCTGGCCTACTTGTAGGCGCATAACTGCACAACGTACAATCGCTCTTAGGCTCAGATCACATACAAATCACACAAAGTGGTTAACAAGTGGTTCATGTGGAGCATTCGAAGAAGAATGAGATAACAGAAGTGAAGGACACCGAGCCAGAGCTGACCAAGATTGTACAGCCTCCTCCATAAAGAGATCAGGTTTCGTCAGAATCCCTCCTTTCCCAGTCCAGGCTAGATACAATCCATGGCAGTGCTCTGATGTCCAATATTTACATTAATGTTTAAAATGATTCTTCATTCTTTAAAAAAAACTTCCTTTGCCTATTCTGTCCTCATCACGGGAAAATGTGATCACATTAACACTGTGTAAGATGTCTATTTGTGGGTGTCTGTGGCTTAGCGGTAGTGACTTCGATCACAACCCAAGACTACCTGGTTCAAACCTCTGCTGTGGGCAGTTTGGAAGCAAATTTGTTCTCATGGATTTTTAGGAATGGTAAAAATAGACATCACTGTTCAGAAAGTAATGGCAAACTACTGAACGTATAAGTGGCGTCTAGAAAATTCTCGACTCGTTTGCTGCGGTTGATGGCCACATCCTGTAAAAAATATAGCACGATTTTTTATTTCAAGATGTTTATATTCTGTTTAGGTATGTCTATCCATCTAATTGTTTCATAAATTTCATTAGCATATTTGTTTTCTATTAAACAGACAGAAGATGATACACATGACCTGGAAGCATTAGTCAAAGGAGGACAACAAGATGTCATTGTAAGAACTGTTTGTTTCTTTAAATTTTTTTTTCAATTCACCAATTATAATCCTGCAGTCAAAAAATAACAAATAGATTGTTACTGTATGGTTTGAAAATTAGAACAGCAGGAAAGAAAACATTTTCAACCTCTGTTAATACACCGTTTATTGTGCTGTTTTGTTTTCTATAAGCAGTCCTGGTGCACATTTGGTGGCTCATGCATTGTTCTATATTTGAATTCCTTCAGTGGTCATAACTCATTTGTCCTTTCAAGCCAGATTCTAGTTTGGGAAATCAGAGAACAGTCTGCTGGAATAAAGTTGGATGAGTGGTGTGGCCAATGAAGCACAGTTGTCTTAATTTTTACCAAAAAGTATTGGTTAATGGGGGTCTTTCGTTGATTTTGCTAGATGCTCGTCTCTCGTTCAAAAGTTATTCGGTTCATTCCCTTGTGGAGTCATTGGGATATTTTTTCTGAAATCCCTGATCTCAGTATAGGTGAGATTGAGTTCCTAGTTCTATTGGAGACAGACTATAAAATGTCGGTCTTGTGTTCAAGTTAAGCATGTAAAAGAACCCTTGGCAGTTCAATATCGAGATCAGGCTGGAAAACCACTGTCCAAGCAATATTTGTTAACTCATTGTGGACCAGGAGTGGCGTTTTTACTCTATAATGGCTTTTGCCCTGGTCCACTAAGAGTTAAAATTTTTTTATATAAAAATTCAGACAATATTTTTACCATCTTCTAACTTATATCGTGGATGATCCTTGCAGTTTGCTACGAAGTTCAGGCACTGCCGCTGAGATCTTCCTGTGTAAGAAATAGATTGGAGCACACATGGTTATTCACCGAAGTGCAATGATGATGGTCCTATCAATCAAAAAATTAATATTTACAAGTGATTTGGTGACTGGGATATTGTCATGATGGAGGAACCAATAGTTGTGCTTCTGCAACTCTGACATTTTTTCTGAGAATTTTCATCATGTCATGGAGATGTTGCATTATTCTGCTACGATTATTTTTCAAACTGTCAGATGACGAATGGAGTTCACCATCTCACAAACCTGGACAATATTGTTGTCAGATGATGTCATTAGTTTCCCCAACCTTGGGTTGCCAGCTGTTGACTGCCACTTATCCTTAAATTGCTGAAACCTTTTCTACTCTCTGACCTTTATAAACTTGTTTTAACATGTCATGATATATGAATGTTTTATTAGTCTGAAACAAAACTTGTTGATTCAATGCTCATGAAATTCAGATATTTTGAAAAATGATCGATTCACAACACATACTGCATACACATAGGCATTCTGCAACAGGATGATAGAGAATCAGAACTGAGAAATGCTGGAAAATGGCAGGTTACCTAAGAAAGTCATCACTAGATAGCAGCACTGGCTGGAAACTGCATGACATCACATTGGCATGCAAATGCAAGTTTTGGAACATTGTTAACAAACCCTGTAATCATCATCACCCTCTAGCTTGTCCCTCTTTGAACTTTGTGTCTGAATGCCTCCTAGTCCTGTGTGAGGTGTCCAGCGCCTGCCACAGTCAAACTCAACTCGTCTATAACATTCTACACCCATCTTCTGGCACACAAATATCCCAGGAAATGACAAGGCAGATCATCTGGCCAAACAGGGATCATCAAAACCACAAATAGACAAACCTGTTAGCATACAAAGTATAAAACAGATTCTGAAAAACAACTCCAGAACCGATGGGCTATGGGGGCGACTGGTCGGGACATGTATGCAGAGATGAATAGACCAAACCCCAAGGACAATATAAATTTGCTACAACGAAAGGATCAAAGTACTATCTTTCAGTTAAGAACAGGACATGTTGGACTGAATTACCACCTACACAGAATAAACCCCACACACCTACCACACTGTAGAAAGTGCAGTCATTCATGTGAGACAGTACAGCATATCTTGCTTGAATGTCCTGGACTACATAAAGCTAGACAAGAACTCCTCCACCACACTCATCTGTTCATAATACCTTTTACACTAATCTTCCACAATTACAGAACACATGCAGATTCTACAAACTGGCATTGGCTGCCCAAGAGTGAACTTCGCAGCCCTGGTTAGAAGAAGAAGCACCCATCTTCTCCTTGATTTTCCTCTCCTTCATCTGCCCGGTATCACGCCATCCAGAATGATCTTCTCTAGAGAATCATAGCATTTATATACCCAAATAATTTGTGTTTCTCATTTCTGTTTTATTTATCAATCACTTCTTTTCACATTTAAGTTGTTGCAAAATGGAGATATTTGTGATTTGTTATGTACGTTGTATTCTGAGTACTCTTCTGTAGCACTTGCATTCAAAAGCATTATTCAATTTTAACCTTGTAATATCATCTCTAGTCAATTAAAATCAGAATGAGAGTTATTCAGTGCTACATAGATTCAATACTGACATATAGATGTGAGTCATGGATGGTAAACAAACAGATAGAAAAATCTCTGGCCACAGAGATGTGGTTTTACAGAAGAGTGATAAGTGAGAATCACATGGTCTGCTAAAATGATGAATATTGAGGTGTTGAATGAGGCTAGACACAGAGAACGCTTATTATCAATATAACAGGCAATCATCATTTTTTTGGACATGTTTTGGAGAAGGGGAGGCTTAGAACACACTGACAACCGGTAAAATCAAGGAGAGACGAGACAGAGGAAGACAGAGTGAGAAAATTTTGAATAGCCTGACTTCATGGCACGGAAGAGCGTCAACATCTGAGATGATAGCAAACACCATGGACAAAGATTTGTGGAGATCCATGATGGCCTACACCAGCGAGTACGGCACCTGATGATGATGAAAATCATCTCTATGAAAGTAGTAATGTTCTTAATTATATTTTTTTATATATGCATATCTGAACATATTCTACTGATTACATTTGTTATCATTTTTAGAAAATGAAGTTTCTGTTGTTAGAACAGAAATATTTGGAGCTTCTTGAGGATGGACTTCCACTTAAAGCTCTTGATTGTCTTCGGCATGAACTCACTCCTTTGAAGTATAACACTGAAAGGGTACATGTACTTAGCACGTAAGTACATTATATTTCTTCTTCCTCTTTTTATCTACACTTCTTCTTCTTGCATTCGCCCGATATGAATTCAGGCGTAGTCAGGATGCCTGGTATGGCGCTTCTTACTGCTTTTTGCATAAAGGCCTGCTTTCCGTTTATCGGTGTCCCCCGCCATACATGCTTGGGTGGCTCTACTGGTAATATTACCACCATCATAGCTCTGAGGGTTATTGGAAAAATCAAGTTTGTCCACAGTGACAAGATTAGGACACCTTTGGGGGTGATATTGCAAGGATAAAAAAAAAAGTTAATTGCATATCTTTTACTGGACTTTGCGAATCAACCCCAGCTTTTTAACACTGTTTGTGATTTTTCTAGGCATTATTACGTTCAGTAATTTGCCATTGCTTTCTGAACGGGTGGTGCCATCGTCCTTTTGTAAAAATCCACGCGAAACAATTTGCAACCAAACTGTCCAGCGTGATTCGAACTCAGAACATCAGGGTTAATAGACTGAGTCACTATCCCCTAAGCCACAGATGCCACCTATTGCAAGGATAGGGATGACAAATACTCTAGGCTACTTTATGAAGTTTGGCTCCTGATTTTTCATCAGAGTTTGCTCCTGAAGTCTTTTCACCAGACATAAGATCTTCAGCACAGTTTGTAAGTGTGAGGTAGAGTACTGCAGTGAAGCTTCATAACGAGATAAATATACAATGAGGAGAAATATAAAAGGGGTTAAACTGCAATTGTACAAGTAATTCTCCGACCTCAGAGGTATTTATCTACACTGAAATGGGCATTTGTTCAGTTGTGTCACAGTTAACAATGAGGTTGCACAATTTTGCGGGAAACATCTGTTCTCAGTGGATCTCAGAGATAAAAGAGGCGACGAAGGACACTGTTTATGAAGCGCACACAAAAGCCTTTTCTAGATCCTCTTCTTATCCTGACGCTGTGAGGCAAAACAGGATTGAAGAAAAGAACATCTGTTCTCATTATGGGATTTTGTGATCAACCCCTATGATTTCCCACTTTGATCTCTACTCGACTTGGCCATCCTGAAGTGATGCAATCTGTTACCAGGGACAGTACACGTAGGTCGAGTAAGGATCTTGGTCAGCTCTGACCTCTTGTCATATTTTTTTTTAGCATCTGGGTCAGCTCTGAATTCTGTCATTTCTTTGTGTCTTGGTCAGCTCTGACTTCTGTCATATTTCGTAGTGTTTTGGTCAGCTCTGACTTCTGTCATATTTCGTAGTGTCTTGGTCAGCTCTGACTTCTGTCATATTTCGTAGTGTCTTGGTCAGCTCTGACTTCTGTCATATTTCGTAGTGTCTTGGTCAGCTCTGAATTCTGTCATATTTCTTAGGGTCTTGGTCAGCTCTGAATTCTGTCATATTTCTTAGGGTCTTGGTCAGCTCTGACTTCTGTCATATTTTGTAGGGCCTTGGTCAGCTGTCATATTTTTTTGACAAGCTATTCACACAGGCTAGATATATATATATATATATATATACCATATATATCATATGCTATTATTAATGTTCAGTTAATATTCTGGCTTTGCTCTATTGCATTTTCTATTGTTAATATATCTTAATGTTATGTTAGCATTCTAGCATCTTCTATAACATGTTGACAGGTACATGATGTGCAGCAGTGCGCAGAACTCGTGAGAGTGCTCATTGGGATGGAAAAGGACCAATTAGCCGCCAAAAACTCATTGAGAACCTTCAGGTCGTTAATATTTACTTTGCTTTTCAAAACTGTTGTTCTGTTCTGCTATTGTATTACTCATTCATGATTGTTTTCTTCCAAATTATATGAAAGATTAAAGTAGTAGGAAGTGGAGCCGTGATTGTAGGAAACGGAGACTGGGCTGTAGGAAGAGGAGCCGTGGTTGTAGGAAGAGGAGCCGTGGTTATAGGAAGAGGAGCTGTGGTTGTAGGAAGAGGAGCTGTGGTTGTAGGAAGAGGAGCCGTGGTTGTAGGAAGAGGAGCCATGGTTGTAGGAAGAGGAGCCGTGGTTGTAGGAAGAGGAGCCGTGGTTGTAGGAAACAGAGACTGGACTGTAGGAAGAGAAGCTGTGGTTGTAGGAAGAGGAGCCGTGGTTGTAGGAAGAGGAGCCGGGTTTGTAGGAAGAGGAGCCGTGGTTGTAGGAAGAGGAGCCTTGGTTGTAGGCAGGGCTGTAGGAAGAGGAGCCGTGGTTGTAGGAAAGGAGACAAGGCTGTTGGAAGAGGAGCCATGATAGTAGGAAGTGGTGGTTCAATATACATACGGTTGATGTTCATACGAGAGGAAAAAAATAATAACAAATGTATATAGAATTTTAATATCGCAGAACATTTTGTAAAAATATTTGTGTTTTGTTATTTTCAGAATTTCTCCCTCCTTCCATTATGTTGCCACCGAGGCGGTTATTTACCTTACTTAGCCAGGCAGTTGAACAACAGAAAGAAAAATGCCCTTACCACAACACACAACTTGATTCAGATCTTTCCTCAATATCATTGCTCATGGATCACATATGTACCAAGTAAGTATGGTTTGCCATTCCACCCATTGTACATATTTCTGACTGGGTGTATCTTGAAAAACTGTTAGCTTAAAAAGCTCACAATCTTCAATAATACAGATAAATGTAGTTCAAGATATACATCATCTTCATTTTCAGCATTCTGAGTCTTTGATGTTCATTGCTTCAGATATCATCCGCCTCCATTCATCTCTCTTAGTATTCTTTTCTCATCTATTGACTCCTGTATTCTTACTTCAAAGTTATCTCATCATTGTTTTCTTGGTCTGCCTCATGGTCTTATCAGAAAAAATTTCACTCCTATTGTGGAATTAAACTCAGACTCTGTTACTAAGAAGCTAATTCACTAGCCACTACACTATCATGGCTAATTATGACAGCAGTTTCTTAACTATGAGGATGCTGGTTCAAACCGTGGTACAGTCATGCAAGCAAACGTACTTTAGTCTTCAGCCTAAAATAATAAATACTCAAGGATTTAAACTACAAGTACCTCTGAAGTTGGAGAAAGCACACCTGTATGATGGGGAACACTGATAAAAAGGAAAGCAGGTCTTCATGCAAAAATCAGTCAGAAATTCCAGGCGCCCTGACTACGCTCGAATTCATAGTAGGCAAACGCAAGAAGAAGCTTTAAATAATCTTTCTTCTTCTTCGAACGTTCCATATCGACCACTTGTTAAACCACTCTGTGATTTGTATGCGATCTGAGGCTAAGAGCGATTGTACATTG